>CM055406.1:43736567-43802108 GCA_029228625.1 Pseudolycoriella hygida | reverse complement strand
GTCAAAAAAAAAAAAAAAAAAAATAATAACCAAAACCGTTGTAAATAATATCGCACAAAAAATGACGTAGCTTTCGTAGACCGTAAAGAAGTTAAAAAATAAAAAAAAAATCTTAATAAAAATATGTTGTGTAGTTAATAAGTGTATAAGTATATCTTAAATAAAAAAAGTTGTGATCTTTGGAATTGAACAATTTATATTTAATATTTAGTGTAAATTTTTGATGTACCTTTCATTTAAATTTTTTTCTTTCTCTTTTAAATATTTGATTTAAGATAAATATAATCATTTTAAATTCGTTACGACATGGACTAAGACACAATAAATTTATTCGTTTTTTTTTTAATTATTTTGTAACAATCATTCATTTATTTTAATTTCCTTTAATTTATTGTAAAATGTTTTTTATTTGTTTCATTATACTTTTGATGTGGTATTAGGGTTTTAAGTTTAAAATTCAAAACAAAAGTTTTCTTTTTCACAATATTTTAAATGTAATTTTCTTTAAATATTTTTTTTTTGATAAAAACTTGCTTCAATTTTTTGCTTAGCACAAAATTTTATCATTTGATAAGATTCTGCCCTCATGTCCAATATGTTGATCATTTGTTTGGTTTTTGCTTATATTCTCTTTGTTTATTAGTTTATTCGACGTCATTAAATGTGTCTAATTTTTATAATGTTGTTTGTAATACATATATAAGAGTAAAACTGACTTTAAATGTATATATTTAACTTGACATTAGATATAGTAATATGTACGGTATGCACTCTATTGTTAAAATTATTTCATTTTTCTTTTATTATTAAATTACTGTTTCTTGATAAGGATCTTATTAAATTATCTGGTGAATGTAAAATTGAAGGACATGTTAATAATTAGGGTAGTTCAAAATTCACTTTATTTTTCAAATTTTTGAACATCTCTTGCAATTAGTTTTCTAAAATCAAGTCTTTGTAACGAACAAAAATGGAAGAGATCTATTGAATCATCTGTGACAATTATCCGAACCATTTATCCATGAAACCACAATCAAGGCAAAAATCAGAGGGCGCCATCTACTCTACGGCTATTAAAATTACAATAAAAAATTTACATGGAAATTTGAATTCTTCATCACCTTTGGAACAAGTCTTGGAACCCTTGGAACCTATTGAAAAACATCGAAAGTGGCTAGCCGACATCAGAAAAAAAAATGTTTAGTTGGTAACCATGTGGCAACTTAGAAGGAGCATTTTGGAAAATTGGGCACCACTGTTGAGAGAATTCATTTGCAATTCTATCCCATTCTGTGCGCAGTTTTTAACCTTACATTCCTTCCAGAGAAATGTAGAGTTGGCACCTCTGTGCCGTCTGTGCCTGGGTAGAATACGCATATCGTCAGACATATTTTTCATGTGAGAGAATTCTCTCAATAATACATGTAGTTTGACAGATCAATGCTAAGTTGGCACCGCCGTACCTGGATAGAATGCGCATGTCGACAGACATATTTTTCATGGGAGAGAATTCTCTCAATAGTGCATGCAATTTGACATGTTGGTTATAAAATGTCGTTCAACATGCGCATTCTATCCAGACACAGTGGTGCCAACTTAGCATTTCTCTGGCAATTTGACATAATCGCTCAATGCAAACCAAAATGTCATTCAACATGCGCATTTTGTCCAGGCACAGTAGTGCCAACTTAGCATTTCTCTGATTCCTTCTGTCTGGCCACCAGCGTACTAATTTATCATTTCTCTGAGCCGACACAAATTGACAGCTAAACCAATTTAAAACGCTGGCTAATGTAATGGGAAAATGAAATCATGATTGGTATCATGGCAGCAAAATATAAATCAAACTTGGTGTCGAACGAAAGAAAAAATCATGACATCCAAGTAAATTCGACGTTTTTCCTATAAGGTTGTCATTTCCCTTAAAAAAGGGGGTAATATTTGTGAAAATGTTCCATAATTTGGAGAATTTTAGGAAATTGTGGCACAATAATCGGCAGCGGCTGGAAATTGTCGGCTCTTGAATGTTTTTCATAGGATTTGATAATTTTGTAGCGGTCTACGAAAATATGAAAAATTTTTAAAATAAAATTATCTCTACACACAATAACGTGATACAAAAATGGGAAAAACTCATTGTCCACTTTTGTCATAATTTTCTTAAATTTAAACACTTGAGCAAAATCTAAAAACAAAAATATTTTCTATTCATAATTGCTAGGTATATTCAAATAATCGTCTGATACGAAATTTTTCCAATTCAAATTTTGCACCACCCTAGTCAACATATTGTTTTGAATTCATGTTTTTCTTTTTTTTTCTTCATAATATTTTTTAATCAACGAAATGAAATGTGTTCTTAAAATTCGCAGAAAAAATATATGTTTCTTTTCTAAATATTGTTTAAAATTGTGCTTAACGATAGTTTTGAATGTATAATTTATTTCGACATTTTTCTTTCAATTTTCTTTATACTTTGCAACCATTTTCTTTTTTTTTTTCTTTTCTTTTTTAATAAAACGAAAGTTGTGATATGTATTTGCGCTCATATTTTCTCATTTAATCATCGCATCGCATCTAAAAAAAATGTGGCACAAAATAATATATTTTCTTAAATGTTAAATTTTATGATTTACATAATGAGCAACTGGTTGTTTGTTTTTTTTTTTTTTTGAAATTTTTATTTCGGTATATTTGTCTAAGAACATCAACAACGACACTAACTAATTCTTTTTATGCATTTTTTTAATATTTTTATTTATTTTTTTATTGTTTTTTTCTTTATTTCATTATTAATTTTATAATCATAATAAATAGTGTATAATTATTATATTGTTTAATAAAAAAGGCGGAAAACATGGCTTATACATTTATTTATATTTATATATGAAAAAATATACGATTATGTAAATATTCACATTTTTGTTTAAATCTTCTTCTTCTTCATTTTCAAGTAAAATTAAAATGTCAAACTTAAGAGTGCAAGAGAAAATAATCGGTGACGGGTATTATCGTCCGTGACTGAAATTTTTCGAATTATCATCCGGAGAATTATCGCCCGGGAATTATTGTGAAAGAATTATCACCCGGGAGATCATTTCCTTTACCTAAATATCGGGCGCTTCACATCCAGAGAAATGATAAGTAGGCACCACTATGCCAAATATAGAATGTGCATCTTGAATAAAAAGAAATCGCATGCAACCAATGCGGCAAAAATATATGTAAAATTCTTTCTAAAATTCTAAAAATCTTTCAAAACTCTCATTTCATATGCGTATTTTATGTCTGGAACAGTGGTGCCAACCTATCATTTCTCTCTTCACATCCCATACAAAGGGTATATTCCTTACGAATTGAATGCTCTAAATTGCTTGCTGGGTAATAACAAACTGGGCGCTATAATGTATCCCATCGAAATGGCAGGTTTCCCAGATCCTTGACATTTCGCTGCGGCAGCAACGGAAAAATCTATACAATCGCCATATTACAAACAAAGCTTAAAGGTAATATTTTTACCCAGCAGGTCTAGACCCAGCAGATCTAGACCCATCAATTCTAGACCCAGCAAACCTAGACCCAGCAAGCAGGTTGTACTCATAATTTGAACTTATTACTGGGTCAAATTGTCAACTTTTGGTTTCTTTCAGAAGGTGTCTATTGCATTGATTTCTGCGTTTGCCGCTCCCATGGATCTGTGTAACCTCCTACAATCTTGGCATTTTCTTTACATAAAGTAAACGCTTTAAATTACTGGGTAATAACAAATCGGGCTCTTCACATACCATCCTTGTTGTGTGTAATAAAAAGTTCGCGCTATGCATCCCATGCAAAATGCATTTCCTTGAAAAAATTAAGCGCTTTAAATTGCTGAGTTGAAAGGTCAACATCCCATACAAGGCGGGCCTTTTCTTTCTACAAGTTGACCGGTTTAACCGGATAATTTTCGAGCGATAATATTCCCCGCTTGATATTCCAAAAAAATTGTGCTCCGAACGGATAATTCATGTCGCCAAAAGAATCATTACATAAAAATGAATTCGATTTCTTTTTGAAATTGTTTTACATTTTTTGATTCGATGAAAATTAACGCAACAAAGGGAGTTATTAAATTGGCACGCAATCCGAATCGGACACCGCGTCCAATACAATGACTCCTTACTAGTTCATGATACGAAATGAATCAACAAATGTATTAATACATCTTAACAAATATTTTTTTTTGTACTAAAAATGACTATGAGGAAATTTTTTAAACTAATTATTATCTTTGTGTGAAATGTGTTTGAAGGTATCGAGAAAAATAAATCCACGCTTTTAGTGCGGCGTCGGCTTATGTCAAAGTATACAAAATTTTATTACGAAAGTCGTAATGGCTCAATCAATATAGCTCAAAAAGGCAGCAACAGAGAATTTTCTTTCTCTTTCACTCTAACACTTATTGTGCTATCACTCACACACACGCGTTTAACCTGTTGACTGTATTGAAGCGTGGGAAACAGTAGTTTTTGTCTTATTTCGTTATGATTGTTGTGTGTGAGCGAAAAAGGTGCAACAATAAATTAAGCCATATGGCAACCGACCTAAAATGGTGTGGCAACCTACGCAACTTCATCATGAAATCAAATTTCTTATATTTTGACATAAGCCGACATCGCGCTCAACGCATGAATTCAGAGTTGCGTTTTTTCTTCAATTTCGGAACGAACACTTCCTGACTAAAAAATACCATCGACGTGACTTCTTTGATTTTATTAAATTGAGGTGAAAGTTTCTTCAAGTTTCCGAAACGTATTTTAAAAAAGATAATAACAAGACTTTCTTTGAAGAGAGTAACAGCGTATGCATGTATTCGAGTATCCTTAACTATCGATAAAGAGTGTCAAGTTTGAATGAAATTCTATACTTTTTGTCAATAAGCCAATGAACCAATGAAAAACATAGTTTAAAGGACAAAATCCAGTACTTTTCTATATTGTACCGATCTGAGTGACGACTGCCATTGTTTTCAAGTTTCAAAGCAAGAGAATTGATTAGAAATGTCAAAATTGCAGCTAACTTCATTATGTTACGCGCGTTCATACACATCTCGTGTGTATTGGGATATAATTGAAAGATATTTTGCTGTATGTGCGATAGTGTGTTGGTGCACAAGCTTTCGCTACCTAGCAATGCAAATAAACACACCAATATACTCTCGCTTATGCAACAAAGAATGTTTTATGGATCCTATTCACAACAATGATGGTTAAATACACCTGAAGTTAGCGTCGATTTGGAAATTGAAAATATTCACATATAAACAATGAGCGGTCGCTAGTGTATCTTGTCTAGTAGATGCTGACCGGGGCCTTACATTTGAGAAAGATTTAGTTTTCTAAGTATTTAAGAACGTTTAAAAATTGTTGAGAATTGAGAAGTTTAGCCTTCCTTATCGCTCGCTGTATTGTTTCTATTTGTCTCTTTGTATGTACTAGAATCGTTTATGCGGCGAGATTTTTTTTTGTAAGACCTAGTTTGCACTTAAAAAAATATCATTTCTTTTTGAGACTGCGCATGCGCATAGAGAGAATTTTCTAAAATGCAAACCAGGGTTAACAAAAAAAAAACATCTCGCTGCGTATACGATTCTGGTACATACAAGGAGATAGACATTTTAAGTGCAAATCCAGCCTTACAACAGAAACTCTTGCGGAGCACAGCTCTCACTAAAAAGGAAGAGATTGCTCTCTTCAAAATTGTTCCCAAGAATTTTTAGGAAAGTTAAAACATTTAACAGTAAAGACATAAAAGGTATGCAGTAACCGCATAAAAAAAGCGGGAGATTCAACATATTTGTTTCAATTAATGGGGCCTATGCATTGACTTCGTAAGTATTAGACCAAATGTTTTTTTTTCGATACGTTTCTACATTTCACCACTCGTTAAAAAGCAAACGAATATTGTTTTTGTTTTTCTTCATTTCATTAGTTGAAAGTATTATATTTTTCCAGAGTTTTGAAGTGTGTGTGTGTGTTTTTTTTTTAATTTGATATTTCAGATGTGTTTGTATATTTTATTAATTTATGATCATTGTTTAATCTTAAATATCAATGAAAAAATATTATATCTCTCATTATTTTCACAACCATGAATGGTCTTCAACATACTGATTGTTTAAAACTTATTTATTTATTTTTTTTTAATTACGTAATTTCCATTTTTTTAATAAATTTTGATTGAATAATTTCAAAGAAGTTCTTAAATTCTTGCCATACTGTTCCAGGGAATTTATCCCTATTTCTCCATCATCTGTTGTTTAATTGCTAAATGTTTTCTATTCATTTTTTTATTTATTTAAATATTTTATTGTTACTTTTTTCTCTTTAATATTGCTTATTCGTCATAGTAGAGGGATTTTAATTTAAGTAATAAATAAGTGTATGATTGCGATTTTCTTTAATTTTCATTTAAATATTTTAGTAAGTTTTCTTTTATTGTAAATAAAATGAATCAATGCGCTTCGTTGTTTGATAACTACACAATATATGGTCGGTTATGAATCTACAGAATTTCCAAGTAAAAAAAGTAGTGTTTTTTGTTGATATTTTCACTTACTAATTATTAAGCGATGAACGTAGCATTAGGTTTTCCTCGTTCATCAATAACTTTACATTTTCTTTTAAATGATAAAAAAATACAACTGCAACATTTCTGAGTTAAAAACCACAATTAGAACGATTTTATTATATGAATTTAGGCAAAAAACGTTCAGTACATTAAAAAACATCTACAAAAATTTATAATTTTCGAGACTTTTGTAATATTTTTGTTACCATTGATTTCTAAATTGATCGAACAAAGAAATGATTGCTTACATTTTGGTTTTATTTGTTCACCTCAGTATTGCTGTTAACTCGCTTTTCTTTAGGTTTTTTTATGTTAAAGTAAATGTTTTTACTCGAAAATATGGATGTTTTTCTTTTCAATTTTTACTCTGACATCATTTATTTTCGAGTGGCTAAAATATTTTGTGTAAAGCAAAGTTTTGAGCCACAAATATTGTTCCTTCTTCTCCTACTTTTTCTGTTTTTCTTCACGTCAATCATACATTTAATGGATATATAGTTTATGTATATTTAGTTAAATAATTATTCATAATTAGGTAGTTACTTTTAAGTTTTTTCTTCCTTTTTTTTAATTCAAGTTTTATCAACAGCTAATAACTAAAAACTTTTTTTTTCTTGTATTTTTATTTTATGTTAGGTGTATATTTATATATAAATAGAGAAAGGCGTAATTGAATTAAAAAACACACAAAAAATAAATAGCCGCAGCCAAATATATATTACTTTCACAATAAAAATGGTACGAGTATACATTTATTCATGTAAATAATGTTTTTCTATTTCTATTTTTTTTTAGGTTTTTCTCACTTCGATATGATCATATAAGATGCAAGGTAAGAATCTTATATTATCAATTTTTTATTAGAGTTTATTTATTAGAATATAATTTTTTTTTCAATAAGCATGGGCGTTTGGTTTTGATAATAATTTCCAACGATGTTTTTTCTTTATAATGCAAACAACAAAAATTAAATTAAGAACTGAAACAAAATCAATTTCTTCCTGCTACAGTCCAAAAAATTAAACTGACAAAAATAGTGGTGCCACATATGCATAAAACGATTCTTAATGGGTATTTGATGAAAAGGATGAAAAGAGTCGAAAACTCAAGGGTAGGTTTCATGGAAGTTGAATCAAACGTTCATGTAAAAAATGTTAACCAAAAAATAATTCATTCGTGTTATCGTGATGCTTTAATAGTATTTTATGCTACCAGAACTTTAAAATGGTATCTCGGTTCGAGGTACTAGGTGAGAACCTAGTTTACGACATCGAGAACCGAGATATCATTTTACATTTCGTGTAGCATAAATAGTTTTAATGTACCGAGCGGCTGAAAGTTCGCTTGCTCTACTGGAAAGTGTATATAAAATACTTTATTACCCGCGTTTCTGGGCGCTAGATGTTCGTGAGCTGACTTATGAAATCTGGCGTAGCAGTTTCAAGTCATGAATAGGTGCCCGAATTCAGCCCATTTTTGAATTGTTATTTCAACTATATTCACTACATTCACCTTGGTGAGCTATAAACTGGTGTTAAGACGATGAAAAATCGTTTCTTTTATTTGCGTTGGGCGGAAAGAGAGACTCGATATCAACGAGAATAAAAAAAATTAAAAACTAAAAAAAATAATAAAAACAAAATTAAAAACAAAAAAAAATAATAAAAAAAATTAAAACTAAAAAAATAAATAAAAAAAGTTAAAAAAAAATAAAAATAAAGGAAACTAAAAAATTCAAAAATTAAAAATCTAAAAAACAAATTGAAATTAAATTAAAAAAAGTGGCTCAAATGGGATTCACGTCTAGTGCAAGAAAAAGCGGCAAGAAAATTCACTTCGGATTGAACACTTTGGATAAGTCTCACTTACTGGGCTATCTCGAGCTAGACCTGGACGTCAGCCACGTCAGCCGAAATTTGGTTCAGCCGAACCTAACCGCCGATACCCTTGAGCTGATCGACTGGATCGGCTGAGTGATTTATGTATTTTTTTAGCATGAAATCGTATAAAAATCGAATAACCATATTCAGAGGTGAGACGGATATCCGAAATACCGAAACTTTCGGTTCGGTCCAAACCGAACCGAAGCTTTCGGTTCAGTTCAAACCGAACCGAAACTCTCGGTTGGGTTCCGCTGAAGTATCTTCATTGCATATTCAATCAAAAGAGTTCAAATATAAATTAAATTTAAGTTCCTTACATTAAAATCTCTTTTAAAGACTCAGACAAGTAAATCTGAATTATCGAACATATTTTTGAGCACACGTAAATATCCATCATAACCTTGCGAGTTACGTAAATTCTTAGTAATAATAGTACTGGACAACCCTAACAAATGCTACAACTGAGGAAGATGAGAAAAATTGAAATACAAAAACATTAGTAACAAATAGTTCTAGTTAATTCTCATTTTAAATACATTTTATTTTTAGAAAAAGTAAATGAATAATTTTTGCAATTTCAATGATAAAATATCAATTGTAATTTTAAAAACTTACAAAACTAAATGATCGTTACTGTAAGACTTGGCGCGAGAAGAAAATTGGATAAGATTAAACTCAATTAGTCAATATAATTAGGGGTTATGGAGAATCTAAGTTCTACATATAGAAAGAGAGATGTTTCCTCATTCGAGGTTTAAACAAATCTGATTTTATTCAAAGAAAACATCGGTATTTATACTATTCATAGAATCCAAAGGATTCTATGATTACAACGAATTTAAATGTTTATTTCTGATTGCTATGATCTGTGTCACCACAGATACTTCCCCTCCTTGAAAATTCTGATTTGGTCTATGATTTGAATTTGGTCATCGGTTCAAGGTTCGCCAAAATTGCCAAAGATTTTCATTTTTGAATGGTTGGGAATTGTCAAAAATTCTTGTTGTTCCATGGTGATATGCCAAAATTGCCAAAATTTTGTTGTTGATGTTTC
The DNA here is from genome assembly GCA_029228625.1 of Pseudolycoriella hygida. Taxonomy (NCBI): domain Eukaryota; kingdom Metazoa; phylum Arthropoda; class Insecta; order Diptera; family Sciaridae; genus Pseudolycoriella; species Pseudolycoriella hygida. The sequence continues at coordinate 43,792,562 of CM055406.1, read as the reverse complement.
TCCAAAAAGTGCTTCTTGATTTCCATAAAATATACTTGGAAGCGAATGTATATTTCAGCGGTATGATGATGTTTTGAATTCCTGTTATGGAATGGAATTTGTGGTGGTTGAGACTGATAAATGTAGCATATGTAGGACTGCTAATTGGTGTATCAGTATACAAGCAATTGCATGGAAAAATTTGGCTAGAAAAACTAACATGAATTGCCTTGTTGTACAAGTTATGAAACTTGTGAGATTTGTACAAGAAGGATCTTGTAAGTTGTCAAAGAAGATGTTTTTATTGTTTCTTCTTGAATTTGGTTGAAGCTTAGCAAGAATTTAGGTGTTTAATTCTTATTGCTGCCTTTGGTTTGCCTTAGGAATACGCACTAAGAACGAAATGTTTTGATGGCAGAAAATTTTGGAAAACATTTCGAGTAATACACTGGCATTTGTGTTGATGCCGTCAAGGTTTCATTGTAAACACTGGATTAAGTTCCGGAAGTGTTTGATTGCCTTGAGAAATTTGTTAACCTGTACAAGATTTTGCGGTTTGTGTACCAGATTTTTGATTGCTTGATTGTTTTGTAAGTGATAGTTCAAACTTGTAGTTTTTTTAGGCTAAAAGTCTTTTTATTGAGCTATCACTTAAGGTTGTAGGTTATCAACCTAAAAATTAAGTTTAGGAAGTTGGTGAAACTGAGTTGGTGTAACAAAAATCAAAGTTGTATATTTCACAGTGAAATCATACAGTTTTTTTGATTTTTGTTTTTTGAGAAGAGTTTTTGACAAACTTAGCAAAAATGAAATTTGAGTCCCCTGCACGTCTTGTTTAATAAGTAGAACGGTCTGGCTTTAGTGAATATTTCTTTGAAGAAAAGAAAGGGATTCAGCTCAGAGAACGTAAAACGTTTTGCAAGACGTGGGGTCCACTTCAGCTTCAGAAGAATTACGAACTAATTCGGTTGGAATTAGTGACTGAAAAAATCATTTAGCTGTGTTTGAAAGAAACGAGTTCTCAAAAGATTTGATTTTTGTTGTTTAGTTCTAAAAAGAAAATTTTGATGGTTTGATGTCCAAAATTGTTAACTGAAATTTTGTTGGTAAAATTTTGATTTGCAAGATGGTATTGTTTTGACAATGTAGTTTTAGATAAATACAAAATCGTAAAATGTCTCGTTCCTACACAGCATTACCTGGAACAGATGGAACGTACATCAATTCAGTAGTGTTAACTGAAAGGACGATTGGTATTTTGAAAAATTTATTTGTCAAAATTGCAAGTATTTGTCCGAAAGTTGTTTTGTTAGAGGACTAAAATTTTGAAAATTAACTGTGAAGTTAATTTTTGTTCCAAAAAGTTTGGTTTTTTGGTGACTTGTTGGTTTTTAGTTACTGATGGTAGTAACTAAAATGATTTTCAGTGACAACATTTTTTAGCCGAAAATGGTTGGTAGAAACTATTTTAGCTTAAAATTATTTTATTACTTTTTGCTTAAAAACTATGTTTTTTAGCTTAAATAGTAAAATTTTGAAGTTGAGTTTGTTGATGGTAAATTCAATTTGAAAAATGTTGTCTTATTGATTTGAATCATTAGATCAAAAATGACAATTGAATTGTGTTGATGATTTTAGCGGTTGATTTGAATGTCAACTGTCAATTTGGATCTTCGGCAATTTTTAATTCATTGGTGTGTTCTGACTACAGAGGTCGAAAAGTTGTAAACGACTACTTACAGAATCTTGTCTGAACGGTAGAAAGTTTAATGTTGCTGCCTGGTCAAGGCGAATGCTATATGAGCATTTTAGTCCTTGAAAGCAGTGGTTGAAATTTTGTGTAAGCAAAGCATTGTTTATTTCAACTAAGTTAGTTGTTAATTAAAATGTTTTTTGGAAATTGCCATTTGGTTTGGTGTTGCTAACTTGAATAATTCAATATTATATATGGGAACGACTAAAAACAACTTCATGTTTTAGTGTATAGAATCATATATTTGTTTTGAATAAAATTCAAGCGTTTGGTTGCATAGAAATATTTGGTTGAGCAAAAGCAATGAACTTTTGTGCTCAAAAATATTTTTGTTTTGTGAAATGTTCTGTGAGTCGAACGTCGGAAGTCACCAATTATATGGAGAATCTAAGTTCTACATATAGAAAGAGAGATGTTTCCTCATTCGAGGTTTAAACAAATCTGATTTTATTCAAAGAAAACATCGATATTTATACTATGCATAGAATCCAAAGGATTCTATGATTACAACGGATTTAAATGTTTATTTCTGATTGCTATGATCTGTGTCACCACAGGGTAATTCGTAAAGTGCACACGATTCTAAGGGGGGAGGGGGCTCGGCAAAATGGTGCCGTCATACATCTTATCGTGCTAGTCGTCTATAGCGGATCGAATCGGATAACAAAAACCCGACAAAAATGAAAATCAAAACTAAATCGACTACAAGACCTCCCATGCCTGTCACCAATCGCTTTTTAACCCGCAAATTGCTGAATTTGATCAAGCGACAAATGGGAATGGTGCGGTTTTTCATCAAGCGAGAAATGGAAAGACAGAAAAAGTTGAAGAACCTAATGCGCCAAATTTATGCATACTTACGCGAAGAAGCCGATCGACTATTTTATAAATCATTGGTCACATCAATGTCTGCATTCAACAGTCACTTAATGAATATTAAATCGAATCAATACGATGAATTGAAGACTCTCATTAAGTTTGAATCGGAGGTTGTCCCAATGATAATGACGAGAGTTCAAGTAAAAAAGGAATCGGAGTCTCGAGACTCAGACGCCGATATTGATGTAGTAGAACGAAACAATGTTCTTCCCATCAAAATCGTAAGAGGAATTTATCGAGAGGGGCCGATTGACGTGGAAATGCAGTTTTTTCGTGGAACCGGAGTTACTCGTCAATCCAAGGAATTCTCATCAGTTTCTGAAAATAAATATAAATAAAATGTTATTGGAAGAAATTGTATGGCTTCGAGCCCCCAATGTTCACACATTTTAGACGAATAAAAAAATTGTGACAGAAAAAAAAAATGTATGAAAATAGGCTTGCTGAAGTTTGTCCGTGAAAGTAGCACAAGATTTTTCATATCAAGATTGTTCCACAGTATATTTTACTTGCACGAAATGCAAAAACATGCATGAAATCATCATTTTCTCGATTTTGTACAAGGAAAATGTAGAAATGAACTTAAATTTTAATCATATTTGAACTAATTTAATTGAATACGCAATAAAGATACCATCGGCGGAACCAAATCGAGAGTTTCGGTTCGGTTTGGACCGAACCGAAAGCTTCGGTCCGGTTTGGACCGAACCGAAAGTTTCAGTCCGGTTTGGGCCGAACCGAAAGTTTCGGTATTTCGGATATCCGTCTCACCTCTGACCATATTGTGTAGCCCGCAATTAAAAATTTTCAGGGGCGCCAAGTCTGATTTCAGAGCGGGGTCAAGATTTTATTTTAAAATTTGACAGTGTAATTCGGTTTTTTTGTGAAAGCATACAGTTCCTGATAACCGTCACAAAGCGAAAACTCGAATAGGTCATCAGGTCGCCATGGAAATGTTTTTTTTTTTGGTTGTTAGGAATGCAGAATTATTTTGTTTTTACTCCCGAAGTCGGCGCCTGTGAAGACTTTCCGAGAAAATAACAATTGAGAATAATTTTACGAAAGAACAATAAGAACGGTCCTATTCCTTACAAATGCCTATTTTAACAAATTTGGCTAGAAAAATTTTAGCAATGCCTATGACAAGCACTATGACAAGTGAAAGAAATTTTTCTATTGGTGGATCGATTGCTAATTCAAGAAAATCGTCTTTATTGCCAAGTAACCTCGACAAAATGTTATTTATTTATAACAACTATGAATTTTGCGAGAAAATTACCTACGAAAATTTTAAAGAATAAGAAATTAAATTCATTTTTGTTAACTTCGTTGCATTTTTTTAAGTTCTTTCTAATAAAATTAATGTTTTTTGTTGAAAAGATGCGTATTCGTTTTGTTGACTATGTCGGCTATAATTATTTGAAGAGGTGCCAACATTGCTTTTAAATGAAACAAACGCAGAAAAAAAATATGAAGAATCAGCCCGATTGGCATGCTATCCATTAAATTCAAGTTAATGAACGTTACAAATGGCTAAATTCTCACATTTCATATGGAATTAGAGTGGTGAATTATATGTACCGTAAATGTGTCTAACTTTGACCGAACCCCTAACTTTGACCGTTACATTAGGAAAATGTTTGTTGATATCAAAATGTGCCAATTTTCAAAAATGGTGTTTTATAACACTCAATCTATTTTCCAATGTGTAAAGTTTGCAGTCATTTGCGGCGGTATCAGTCAAAAGTATATGGATATGAATGTAACGGCTTTTTGGTTCAAGCGAAAAAATTTTCTCCGTTGAAACCGAAAATCTTCAGCCTCAGAATTTTTTTGGTTAGTTCATAAATTCATAAAATCTTTTGAAAATTATCCGGCCGTCATCTGATCTCAATGGCTCGTCGTGTATACCGTAGGAGACGTTGAAAGTGCTAGTCGTCTCAACGGACGATGTCCAGTTTAACTGAATAAATAATAAGGAAATAAAGCGATTTTATTGTTTTGAGTCTTTTAATTCAACCGTCGACAATACCTTTTGATATCTTTTTTCGAGAAATTTCACACAAAAATTCTTTCGGTCAAAGTTAGTTAGGGAAAATTACATTTTTATACGAATATCGTCTCTGTGATAGTTTCACACCGAGATCTTTTTTTCTTGCGTTATATTGTCAACAGCCCCCAATAAAAGCCCCATAACGGTAATTTTGATGGTGACAGTGATGATTTACACATATTAATACGTCAAAATCGGTCAAAGTTAGGCACATTTACGGTATATGAAGTTCAGGGCCGGACTGGCTACAAAAGAGCGCATCGGGCGATGAGACTAAAAGGCGCCGAAATTGAGATGAAAGGCTCAACTATCGGGTACACACCCGAACTGGCTACCAAAAGGCGAAAAATAGTCATGTCGAGCTTTCATAATTTTGAGAAGTTATGTAAATCATTCGAGTGCTTGATTTAAATTTTGCTTTAAATTTGACGTTGTGAGAGTCTTTTATCATAACGCCGTTTTAGTTACACAGTAACATTTTTTAAGTGCCATAGATTTGATCAAATCAAATTTTATTAGGTTGACTATAATTTAAAATAGACGCGAGCGGAGCGAGCGAAATTTTTTTTAACGTTCTTCATAAATAGTTTTTGGTTTTGATCTCCTTACATTCCATTTTCCTATCTCACTTCGCATATATTAACGTATAATTTCAGCGCCGCAGGCGAAATTTTTAAGCTGAAAATCTCTGTATGTAAGATTATTAATAAAATAATTGAATGAGCGCCGCAGGCGAAAATTTTGAAAATTGGTTTTTTCTTCATTTTCGGGCTATCTGTAATGAAATTTAAATTTTCGTAAAAGTTTAGGCAAGGAAGAAATTCATCAAGTTTACCAACGATAAAAGAGACATCTCTTGCAATATTTGAATATTCGTCAAAATTCGAGAATGGCGTCGGTTGCGAATTTATAACACATTTTTTTAGAAGGGCGCCTGACCCTGTGAGGGGCGCCAAGACCGAGGGGCGCTTCGGGCTTCGCCCGATCGCCCAGTATGGCCAGTTCGGGCCTGATGAAGTTTACATAGTTTACACTAAGCTCATAGCCGAATCGTTGAACAAATAGCATACTATTTAAAAAATGTACTTCAGCCACATCGCGCCGCCAGCCGCCGGTCTTTTTACCCTCTCAGCCAGCAACCGGACCCTCCAGCTTTTCGCAGCTCCAGCCGCCGGTAAACATTGACCGGCGTCCAGGTCTATATCGAGCTGATTTAATGAAAATTTTATGTAACTTTCATGAGATTTTCTTGAGAAACACTTTCCATCAGGAAACAATTAAAAATAGTTTAATGCATGCGGACCGAAACTTTCCGACAACTTAATTTTTCCACACAAAATTTGGACCACCCTACTCTACAGTTTACAATACAATTTTACATGTTACGATAACTGTTACTTGTTTTATTTTTTTTTTTTTTTCAATTGTGTGAATAATATGTTCATTACATACAATATATAGATATACATTTTTAAGTTTACATTTACCATATAATAATTTGTGTGTATATGAAACATGCTGTTTACTTAATTTTATTTTTGATTAATTGAACTTCTAAATAAATTTCTATATTTTTTTTTAATTTATTTTCTTTTTTTTAATAAAATCGTATTGTCCTGGCTATCAACTGAATTCTTTTTCTTTTAAATTTTAATCTTAAATTTGTTTTTAAAATGTTAAAAAGGGTTCTTCTTTTGTTTTATAATTATCATTAAATTGAAATATACTAACAGCCGTTTGTGAGTGAACGTAAAGGCGAAATGAACATGATAAATTATATGCTTTAAGGAAAGCCCCGGCGTGGAAATGTAAATTCTCGAAACCGAATTTTGAAGTTTACATTTTTTCACTTGGGAAAATGGTCACATATTCGTTTTGTTATATCGTTTATTTCTGGTGCAGGCTTTTATGGTGAAAAGTTACGCTACTTCTAAACTGATGCATTTATTGCTTCCATAGTAAATTCAACCAATTTGTTAATTCTCATAACGACGTTACATCAGTATAACTACTTTCGTTCCACTTTTTCTTTCTACAAACCAAATCTTTACTCAGACGACATTTTTAGTTCCACTTGTATCCATCAAGGGGAACTATGGAAACGCTGCGTTACAATACCTTCAAAATTTTAAATGTTGATTATACTGAACGTGCCATGCGAATTTTTTCTTTTTTTTTCCGAATATTCGAACACACTAAAGATAAACTGAAGTGTCCAGCACATTCTAAATTATCTTTAGATGAGCTTTTTATCAAAAAAATTTTCCAAAAAATCTAAGATAGTGAAAGAATTGCAAAGAAATAAAGAAAAAATCGCCCGTACAAAAATATTCGCACAAAATGTGGAAATAAAAAAAATCGCATGTGAATATGTTCCACAGCTTGCGATATTTTTTCGCACGAATGATAACCACACTTGTTTTGCTTAGTTGGAATTTCGTCTAGGCTTAATATAACAACATCGTGAATATTCGCATGTTGGAAATTCGCATCGTGATCCAACATTATCCAGTAGAACAATTAAACCATTCCACCTTTTTTCATTTAAAAAAAGGGGAACTAGAAGATTAATAAAGCTGTAACGTTCGTGACTCTCAATCAGTTTAGAAATGTTTAAATCATCAAATCTGCGTCAATTTTTTATTTTCTGGCTCACACATTTCTTTTCCTTTTTTTTGTTTACAACAAGTTTAGCGTAAAGTGAGAGACTAGGAAGACATTCAATTAGTACTTACGAAAACGTGTGGCGTGTAAACGATAGACACATATTAGGATGTGATTTTTTTTTAAATATTTGTTAGTAAACAAGTGCAATAGCACAAACTAGAAAGGAACACAAAATTTATGATTAAGCATACTCTCATTTTAGTATTGAATGGGACAAATAATTTTAAAAATAAAAAATTTCCCATTTTTTATTTGCTTTTTTTTTTTGTTTTATTTATTTATGTTTTGTAAAAATTGTTTCATTTTTTCAATTCTTGAATTCTAAAAATGTTATTCATTTGAATTATTAAAATTGTGAATGAAATCTGGTTATATTCAAATTGTGTAGTTTAAAAATTTTGGATGGAATGATTATATTAATTTTGTTATTAATTAAACTAGACATGCTCATATAAAAAGGATATTCAGCTCAAAGTGCTAAAAATTAAATTGAAACCGCTACGAATTCAATGTTCAATTGTAACAATTGAGAAACTTTTTTAAAGTCAACTAGCTCGTCTTAAGTTGTAGAAATTTTGACAAAGCCACTTTTTCGGAAAATAACCCTCAGCATGTCCTTATTTCTTTTGTGACCTAGCAGCGTGGTTCAACTGACCGAACATCTGAAAAAGTAAATCTTACTACATTTGGTACGAATTTGTCAACATCGTAAGTAAAATCTTTTTGGTGTTACGACTTAATTAATCGAGCAGAATATGAGCCTTGATTCAACTATGTCAATATTCGTCTTCTACATTAAATATCGTATTTATGTATAACATTGGGAGAGTAAATAATCTTCCTTAGCAACTAGCTCCTTCTAAATATGATCACTTCTGTTTTTTGCTAGTGTTATCGACAAAGTTTGTGACTCTTTTCAGCCATTGATTTAATATTCGTATAGATAACTTAAATCGAGCCTTAAGTGTTTCGACGACGGAAATTTGCCAACGACTCAACGAATGAACGAAAATAGTAGTTTTCAACATAAACACATACATACGAGATGTGTAAGTACAGCGAGAGCGCAAAAGGAGAGTGTATAAGCGGATGAAAAATTCCATCTGTGCAACATGCGACATAAGTATGTACACACCAGAACACTCTCGCTGTATACAGTAAAATACTTTTCTAAAGAAGAGAATTATATTCGATAAAAAATTAGCGCGTCGTTACCGATCGTCCGATAAAACAAAATGTTCGCCAAATTTTTTTCAATTGTAACCATCAAAATTTTAAATCGGATCTAGAGGCCTATACAGGTTTCCTAGGAAACAATTTTCTTCTCAATGTCTTTTAATATTTTGGGAGCGATTATCTCTGTCTGTCATAATTAACCAAGTATTCATAGAAAGTCACCATACGTGGTGTGCAAATTAGTAGCGCTAACTAGGTTCACTCTTTGCACCCTAGATGACGAAATCATCAATCGATTTCAATATTATAATTCACGTTTGGTTGGACACGTTAATACTTACACGTCTGTCAATACAAACTTATAGATCATTACTTGTCTTAAGAGTGATTTTGCGAAAACTTCGAACGATTTCGTACACTTTTGGGACAACATGTCCTACTTTTTTCCGATGAATGTGTCATTCGATTCCTTGTTCTATAGTAAGAAAAGAAATTTCTCATTTTTGGAAAATCTGATATCTCGGGGGAGTTATGGTGCTCCCACTCCTGAGTTATTAGTCATTTTAGGTGAAAACATCGGGAACGCTTTACTGCTTGAAGCAGCGATGAACCGAAAAACTGAGTATGGGTTGTTCTAGTATACTACCCCTACTATAAGACCATGCAAAGACTTTCCCGGTTTAAGGCTGTTGCACCGGTGTGGAAAACCTTTTGTAAGAAAGGTCAATTTTTGACACTTTTTCTTGACCACTTTCAGCTGAAGAAGTCTGTATAACTGCCCTGAAACATCATCTGCAGCTGGATATGCGAAAAGGAGCTGTTTACAAGTGACGGTGTACTCTGTTTACCAAAGAAAGCGTGAAGATGTTGAATTTATATATGGAAATTTAGAACGTTTTGAACACTTTTTTTATGTGAAAGTGGGGGGGGGAATTCTATAGCAGAGTGCGTGACGTCATTTGTGAATAAACCCCCACAAATATTTGATTTTGGTCTAAATCTGACGTTCAGAAAGGGTAAAGGTAAGTGACAATTTTCACATTTTTTTTTTCAAATTTGGATGGATGGATCGGTGACACTCTTTATATCGAACCTTAATCAGCTATAGAAAATGAAGAGATGGTGACACCGTTCGTCGGTGACTATTGCCCGATGTGAACCGTCATCTATAGATCAAGTCTTGCCTCACGTCTGATCAAGCAATACTACATAAGTTTCAACTGTTTCGTCGGGGACAAAACATTAAATTTGTACGGGGAAACATCGTTTTTTTGCGAATTAATCATTTTCTGTATTTAATTAAGCGGACCAAATGAATGATGATGGAAGTTCATTTAATGTTACTTTAAAATAACTCACTTGGTCCGCTTTATACAAAAGACAAAATAAATAACTCACAAAAAACGAATTTCTTCCATACAAACTTAATGTTTTGTCACCTACGGAACAGTTGAAACTCGAGCCCTCAGCTGTTTTGTGGCCAGTATTGTGGCCATTGTATGAGTCTGTAGCTTATTCGCCATTTTCACTTTCAACAGATGGCACTACTTTGTATGCAGATTGCAGATAATCGGACATAAGTGTGTTTTGTTCGAATTATGGTCACCAAACAGTCATGTCGTTCGAAAGCTCTCCGCTCCGCATCGCACTCTGCAAATCGCCAATAAGGGAATTGAGTGTAATTTGCCGGATATTTCTACGAAAACAATGGAAGCTTCCTCTTTGAACAAATTCCTTAAAAGCTAAATTGAAGTTATCATCTCAGACGAATACTCGACGAAAGCTCGATTCACATTTGGTGAACGAATAGAAAATATTATCGGTCTTTTGTTTTTATTTGGCTCTCTACTAAATCAATTTTATATCAGTAACATTTTTAAGCAACGGTCTTTGGTTTTAAGCTCACCGATAACTGAACAACTTAGAAAAAAAAGAGCTTTTCCTGCTATTATCTATTTTGAACTATCAGAGAAAATTCTATTGTCGATAACAAGTGGAAAGAAATGTTGTTTGGAATCTAGAGCATCTTTGTGTATAAATTGTAAAAGAACTGAAAAAATGGTAAAGTATTGCTTATGTTATTAGTATTTTGCACATTTTACGCTAGGCTCTAGGTAAAATCTACAAACAAATGTCAAGATTTTTTTCAACATTTAACTTGGAATTTTCAAATTTTACGTTTTATACATATGTATCGTAGGATATAATTTGTTTTTGTGGTTGATGTATAAATATACTTTTAATATTTATTTAATCGCCAAAAATAAAAAGCATTTTTGTCGTGTGTAATTTTTACATTTTTTTTTCAATTGTATAATATATTATTCATTAAAATAATGGCAATATGGAGTATCTATTAATGTAGTTTAATTTAATTCTTTTGTACATGTCTACTGGGTCATAATTTGTAAAAATTATCGAAAAATTCTATCACAAATACCGCAATATTTATTTTATTTTAATAAATTTTCTTTTTAAATTTATAATAAATTTAAACGTTCAAGGAGAATCTGCATTGTGTAAATATAAAAATGGATACAAGAATTTTCTGTCATAATTTGTTGTGTGTCTGTGTGTTTTTGTTATCAATTTTGACTTTAAATTGCATTTGGTTTTCGTCCAAAATATTGTTTTACTTTATTTGTTTTTACATGTTTATTTTGTTCTTGCAATTCAGGAATAAATGAATTATTTTTGGAGTAACAGAGATGGAAATTTTCATTTTTTATTATAACTACAAAATGCTGTCTAATCAAATCTATAAAGCATTTTAAAAAGATAAATATTAAAAAAGTGACAATTTTTTTCCTGTTTTTTGGCCCATTTATGAACTTCCTCGTCGTAGATTGACTTTGTCAACTGTAGTGTTTCGTATGATAGAAAATGTTAACATTTTTTCATCAAAATATTATATACTGCGTTGAGACGTGATAAATCAGTACTGATACCAACATTCCTCAAGAAAAATCGGTTGTTAAACCATTCTGGAAACATGCAAACTTTTCAGGTAATGTTGGTATTCCTGACATTCCCAACTTTTCTTTACAACTTTACGTGTTTTTTGCCGTTCTGAACGACGTCAATTAAAACTTATCATTACTATTCCACTATCGCTGACAGTTACTTAAGCTTTCAGTGTTTTATAGCAATGTTTTGTAAACTGAAAATAATTCACGAATTATAAGAAAAATGAAACGATTCACAGAAGCTTCTCATTACAGTCATTTCATATTTGAAAAGTTGCAAAATTAGCTTGAGACATTCTGAAAAATCGTAGTGAACGAACAATTTTAACAATTACAAAAAGCAGATAATAATGTCAAAGCTATGGAAGAAAAATGCTCCCTTCCCTCATTTGCTAATAAGTGTACAAGCGAGTTTACATATTTTTAAATATAATAACAGTAATTTCATGTCTTTCACTCTTTCAATGTGAATTATATTAACATGAGACAAAACACATTCGTTCCACAGGTGACGAGATATCTACTTTGTAAACTTTGTGAATTTCGTTGCGTAACCATTGTTTTCCATACAAACAGGTATCCTTTTCAACAAATTGAACGAAAATACCTTTGTGTACACTCAGTTTCTATAGCATTTACATTATTTACAACAGTAGATGTTTACGTGAAATGAGTCAGTTATTGACTAAAAACAATTTTTCGGTGAGTGGTGAAGCAATTCGAACCATGCAGCTACAGGAGTCTAAAAGGTATATTCTCCATATACTAAATCACTTTGTGTTGCTCGGATTTTGATCAAAAAATTTAATTAAAAAATTACAATTTTATCAAGAACTCATCAGTATACAATACATATATGCTGCAAGGCAATGTGTATGTCAGTAAGACGCATGGTGGATGGCCTGGTGTTGAAAAAACTAATCCAAAATAACTTAAACACAATTAACGCATACAAAAATAACTAACCGTCAAAACTAACTAACGGACAGAATAATTAACGTCCAAAATAACTAGCAGCCAGAATATCCTAATTTGTATGAAGCATAAAAATTCTCCAAATATTATACGTACAATACACTGTCTGTATACAATACACAATCTGTAAGAAGTAAATTTTATGATGTGGGGCTCTGCCCCTCACCCCTCCACTTGCGAGCTAAATTACGACTGCGTCGAGATACATTACACCTGCAGCGGCTTTAGTTGCGCCCTGCAGGCGGCTCACAGTGGATTTTTTGTAAGGATTTGGGAGGCTAGCTCTCATTTCTATAAAAATTGGTGAAATTAAAAATTTTCTTCTACGATTTGCGTAAAATTAAATGCCAACACTTTTTCATTGTTTTTTAATTTTTTCAAATTTTTAACTTAACGTTCAAAAATTCCATAAGTTAAAAAATAAAATTTAAGTTAAAACTAAAAAATCAATTTAAAAATCCTTGAAGTTTTAAGATCACGATGCGTAATTATTATCATTTTTCAACAAGTGGTTCTCAAATGAAAAATAATTCTTTGAAGCAAGACATGGTACTTTTTTACCAGTTTTACAAAAAAAAATAAAATTGATAAAAAAATGCATGCGGAGTACTGGAATAGGTACGAAGGAGGCGTTCATACAAAGCGCTTCTTCCCGAAACCCAATTTGGAATGGGCCAAAGGTGTGCTAGAGATGGGCTGGAATCGCATCGGTGGTCGGAGCGATTACTGAACATTGTGCGCTAAACGGGCACATGAAAAAGATGAGGCTTTCGGCAACATCCAGATGTGCGTGCAGATCAGAAGAAGAAACGGGTATTCACGTGATATGCGAATGCTCTAAGTTCTTTCAACTGAGACGCAGGATGCTGGGAGGCTACGTCGTGCAACCAATAGATGTTGTCCAACTTGGACCTGGTATTTTGGACAGTTTCTTGGAGTCAACAGGATCTGTGTTCCAAGATGATTGCCCGAACTGATAAATCTAAATCTATCCCCCAAACACTTACAAAAAATCCACTGTGCGGCTTTACGTACGTTGTGCTCTGTCCCACACCGGAAGGGAGGATATCCCACCCCTTTTGCAGGGGCTGCCACCCGTCAACCTCGCTTTTTTATTTTTTTAATTGAATTTGAGGTCTGCAACGCTGTTTTTACGACGCACAATTCATCGACATTTGTTATTTTGGTGCAGTTTTTTCGTGCATGGTGTTTATTTCCATATACTGCACTTATTTATTTTGGTAATTAGTTTTTTCGACCGTTAGGCGTCCGCGACAGTGGAGTGAGTGATCATCACAACGGAGTTTTTACTTTTATAGCCACTGACTTTAATGTTCGAATTGATTTTGTTAAGCTAGATCTGCCCCTCTTGGCTAACATTCTTTTGAGTTTTTATTTATTTCAACAAACATATTTCCCGTTCTACGATCCCAAATCTATCAAACAAAAATACAAAAAAAGAGTTCCCCACTGCTGCATGAAAAACAGGTAATGTCACGGATTTCTTTAGTTCAATAGTGGATGGGAGATTGCATTTTTCCTCCGCTAGATAGACAAAATGAAAAATTCGGCGAGAAATGTTAAGTTCATAAGCCAATGACTTTTCATTTAGGCATTCAAACTTTTTGTCACAATATTTATTTGTGTAGTCACAATTTCCTGTCTCTGATACAACTGTCTTACATTTATTTAATTTATGTAGGCTCAACTGAATGCAATGATATATTTACATGCATAGGCGATGGTGATCAAGGAATCAAACTTTTATAAACGAATTTACATTTGTCTTCTCTCACCTATGCAATTTCGAACTTTTCGTTAGTTTGATAATTTGACTATTACAACTGAGTTTTATTGACCAAATATTTCACTTTCAAGACACTAGGATTAAGAAATTTGAATTAAACAGTTGAATTACTGGAACAACTACCTCGCACATTACATTTTCACTATTTTTTTTTTTTTTATTTATTTATTTTTTTTTAAGAACGGAACAACACCCAACTAACTTAACAGAGCCTCTGCTCTTCTGAAGCCTCTGCTTTGCTTGACTAATAAAAACAAACTGATAATGGGACACTTCTCGCCATGCTTAGTGTTTCCTTTTTTTGAGTGGACATTTAATTTTTTTTAATTTTATCTTACTTTTTTTTGAATGCGTGTGTTGTAATGTATATACTCGTGTTAATATAATTTTTGTTTGTTTGTTATATCGTGTAAATGTGCAAATAGGACTGTAAATATATAAATGCTGGTTCGTCTTAAGATAATTTATAAATTCACGTTTTTTTTTTTAAATTTCATTCTCTTTGAATTCAATCCATAGATTTTAAAGTTCATTCCGAATATCGTAAAATTCATTCTGCTACATGGAATTAATGTGTTTGAATAAATATTTGGGTAAATAGTGAGCATATGTACACATAAAAATGTTTTCTTTTTAACTATCACTGTTGCTTGCTACAATACACATTTTTTCCGATCCTCTGTCCCTTATTGAATGAGTAATGGATTCCTTTTTTTATTAGAAATTACTCTCGTTTGACTTGTTTGCCCAGCTTGTTGCTTCATCGTTTGTTATCAATGATTTATTCGAAACGTTTTATTGATTTCGTTTTAAGGTTTTTTTATGTTATTGTTTCTTGCAAGTTCGGGTAAAACGATCTTAAAAAGAAGTCTTTCTGCATGAATTCTCTTCTTAGTTTTTAGTTTAAGTATATCAATTGCCAAAAAATATGGGTCATAACACATTTCGACAAAACCCTACGTTGCCAGCGACATTTGAAATAAAATTTCAAAAAAAATCATATTTTCTTCAATATTTCAATAAAAAACATTTGTTTATAGTGTAGCAACTTCAGTCGCCTCATAAGTCGTAAAAACGTTTGAAAATTTTAAAACATTTTTAAGTAAAATTCAAGAAAAATATTGCTTTTTTGGCGTGTAATAAAATTAGGTTCATACACAAACATTATCCACGAGCTTCTAGCCATTTACCGTCTTACCTAAATATTTTTCACCAGTCATTCGTACTTCACTAAACAACGTTTTTGTTTGTCTTAAATTTAAATTAAGTTGATAAAAATTGTAGGCCAAAAAGTCAAATAGAATGTGGCGCAAGTTTTGAAAAATTTCCTCATGATTTTCGGACTAATATTGCAAATGTAAGGGTTTCATACATCAAGACCAGAATGCTGTTCATCAATCCATAAGTACAGGACAAATTCATTCGTTTTTCCATAAAAATTTGAGCGCCATGAATGATTTGCACTGTATATAATTATATATTATACTCGTGTCTTGATTTAACTCCAAACTTTTGCATGAAAAAAGTCTTTGCACGTCAGATTCTACGCCTGTATGCAGTACTAAATGCTTAGAGGGGTGTTAGTGTTAATAAATCTAGTACTCTTGAAACATTTTTCACATAAGTTCTAATATCCTCGTTAAAATTACTTCATACTAACTAAATATTATAGTAAAATGTAAGAAAAAGTTTGAATTTTTGACAAGTCAAAAATCACACTCCAATTTTAACAGATTTACATATATTCACAGCATGTACTTCAAATGTTTAAACGTCAAAAAATCAGAATTGTCGATGTTGTTATCACAAGAGTGATCGGCAACGGAATTTTATTGCATCGTCCCGTTGGTCCATTGGTGGTTGCTCCACTGCGGTACCAAGGGGGTTTTACGTCGCCCCATACCGAAGTGGGTCGTTTAAGAGGCGATCTGCGAAAGCCCTCACTGAAGGTAAAATAGGTACAATACGACGGGGCTGGAAGCCCCCGGGTTTTATGAGTCATGCGATATGGACGCACCAGGCAGCGTTTGATTGAGGTGTCTAGTGGCGCTGTAACGTGATGGTTGTGGTAGATAGCGAACTGAGTCAAAGCAGTTCACGTGTTGAATTTAGGTGACAACACCCCTAGTCCTTCCTGGGCAACCAGACTAGCGAAAATACAGTAGAGAAATGATAGTATTTCAGTCCAAACCGTTAGCGACATTTGGCGCAAGCTGTCGTTTTAGAGGTAGAGTTAAAGCTTAGTACGCTCGCGCTAATTGGGCGTATCCCAATTCCTCGCCTATGGGCGCCGTGCGTTTAAAGCATTGCTAGGTACGCGCATGGAGTACGTTCTGACTTTCTACCTATAAACAGGGACATGCCGCAAGGTTCTGTGTTGGGGCCTTTGTTGTTTTGTCTCTTTATAAATGACCTACCCAATTCTGTCAAATAAATGTTTACGCATTTGTATGCTGACGATACACAACTTTACAAGTTTTTCGTGGAAATAGACGCCGATACTGAAATAAGACGAGTCAATATAGACCTTGTGATTGGGCCGATACGAACAATTTGGAACTGAATGCTAATAACTCTAAGGCTATCATCATTGGCGCCAAGGACATTAGCCGCCAAAAGTTCGAATGCATGGCGTCAATATCACCTTCTCAAAGACGGTCAAGAACCTTGGACTTATCCTGAATGATAGGTTTACTTGGACAGATCACGCGGCCAAGATTGCGCAAAGAATTTTTATCGGCCTCAGAAGTTTATGGCCAATATTCAAGCACAGGTCGCTACGGAGACGTCCTATGCTAGCGAAATCACTTCTGGTACCGCATCTCGTTTATTGCAGCGTTGTGTGCTTCTATGGCTAAGATGCAGACTCATGAAAGTTCTTAACGGTTCCATCAAGTGTATTGTGAGATATGTTTATGGTCTTGGGAGATTTGCTACCACAGAGGCGCATATGAAGCGATTTCTCGGATGCTCTCTGGAAGATTCCTTACGGATACGCGATGTGCTATCTTTTCAAACTAGATAGTACGGGCCAGCCAGTTTAAAGTTCCTCGTTTCTCATCCATGGTGCTCAAGAAGACTCTCTTTGTGCAAGGAATTTTGAACTGGAATTCTATTCCTGTGAGATTAAGAAAAGTGCATTCGTTGAAAGTTTTTCGCGGTCGTTGCCTTCAGCTATTTAATCAACGGAGTAACCCGTCAATATATACGTGATTGTGAACTCATGCTTTAGCCAATGTGATAACCGCTGGAGTAAGATTAAGTGCATCTTCGTTTCGCTTTGTGAGTTCAATCTGTGTTTCAACTTATAATTATTTTTTTTGTAATTATTTTTGTAATTTTGTAAAATAAGTTTTTTTTGTATGTTAATTCAATTAGACGATATTACGCGCCTCATGGTTCACCTTGCGTAATTGGAACAATAATAGAATGAATGAATGAATAAAAGAAGAGTGAAGTTTGTTAAATAAGAAATAGTTCACACTTTATAGCGTCGATCGATGCGCCGTGGTGGCCAACGTTGGTCACGAATATTAGATGTCAAAATTTATATAAAAATTACCATAAAATTGTACTAAATCCCCGTTTTAACTCTTTCTGGAGTAATTATCACCTTATTCGTATAGATAAAGGTGTTACTTCGTAAGTCAAAGACCAAGAGGAATGTATGAAAAGTTAGAGTTATGATTTAGTACATTTTTGATTCCTAACATTTTGACGTCTATTACATAAAAAAGTGTCAAAAGTGGAGTGAGATACTTGACTTATCAAAAAGTCAAACTTTTTCTTGCATTTTCCTATAGCCTCTAGTTAAAATAAAGTATTTTTGGCGAAACCTTAGAACTTATGTCAAAAATGTTTCAACAGTACTAGAATTATGAACACAAAGGTAACAAGTTTCCCCGTAATGTCACAAGCTTCACTTAAAGAAAAAATTACTTTTTCATTGATTGGTTCTGTTCAATAAAGAAAACTAGAGCGTTGTTGGGAAAAAAATTTCATTTTAACTGCACAATGAAAAATCTTCGCTATTGATGCTTTTTTTCTCTATGTGTAGTACACTTGTTTTAGAGGCCCTTTTTTAGCATTTTTCCATCGCGTCAGGCATCTCCAACTTGTTTACATCGATGGAAACTTTAAGCTTTGCGTGACTAAACTATTTGTTTGTTCTCTTCGGCGCAACATCAATCATTCCTAATTTAAATCAGAAACTCCTAATCGTTGTTTTTTAAGCTTCTCTGACTGTGAAAAGCACTTCCGTTTTAATCGAAAACTACTTTCCTAAATATTGTTACCGTGTAAATTTTACAATTTTCATCTTCATCCACTTCATTGCATTGAATATGTAAATATACAACTAATCGCAAATTAAACTAAGAGAAAACTTAATGCTAATGATTAAAGAAAAAATAATAAAATGATGGCACTAGTTGGATGTTTTTTTTCTACTTTTCAATTTTGTAATTTCAATTTTTTGTAAATTCTTTGCATTTTGTTTTTTCTTCAAAAAGTATACTTTTGGCAAAAAGTTAATAAATAATTTGGAACAAAAATAAATCGAAAGAAAAAAAATTAAATCGATTTTTAAAAATTGGCTTTTTTTAACAGCTTTTTTTGTTATTCTTTGTCTTTGATATGTTAAAGGTTAACGATTTACGCTTTCATTAAAATTATGAACTAAAACAAATTACCTTATGAGCTAATGGAATCAAAAATTGGTTAAAATGAAGTAACTATTCGAGACGACTAAAATAAGTGTTTGTTTAACAATCACCAATACGAAAAAAGGATGATGCGTTACAATTAACTGAACTGAAATGTATAATAAAAATTACATGAAAATGTACAATTTACAATAAAAAAAATCGCCAAGTCAAAACAAAAAATAGGACAAGCATAAAAAATCAAGAAACGAAAAACCTGAGAAAATACTAAGTTTACACTTGAAAACTACAAAAAAAAAAAATTTGTCCGAGGAAGAACTGAATGGAATAGAGATGAAAAGCCTAGAAACTTATAAAAATAATGTCCATCCAGACGGCAAGCGTTAATGCAAATCTATTACTTTGAACATTGTCTGTAAGGTGTAATTTTTTACTGACAAAAAAAAGCTTAGGATTGTGCTCCTGAAGAACACTCGAAACTACTTGAAAATAATAAACATATCGAGTCGATCGGTAGATAAATATCTAATTCAATAATTCGTATAATAATCGAGATTCTAATCGACAAAGTGAAGTAGCAGATTTTCAAGTATAAAAAAGAACTCTTTCGTGATGTGAAAAGACCGTACTGATGATGTCATAAAATCTTGTTACAAATATAAATTGTGAAAACACAATATTGTGGCTATAAAGCCAAAAAAAAATCACAGGAACGTACGCGTCCTTTTTGAAATGTTTTCTTAAAAACTACCATACGCTACAGTATCTGTGGATCTGAATAGCGTTTGATCATTTCTTTAGACGCGAATATGAAAGGGGAAAAGAAAGTTTTACACTGTACAAAATTTGCGTTTACTGGGAGGTTTTCGGATGATTGGGTTGAACAAAATGCCATGCGCTGAAATGATTTGCAAAGTTTTATGGACATTTTTTTTTTGAAATTCTTAAATACAAGTCAGCCACTTCGAAACTATTATCTAATAAAAACCACAATTTCACAACACAAAGATTAAAAAAATGAATAAAAATAAGTAAATTAATTAACAAAAAAGTAAACATAAAACAGGGGTTTAGTGTAGAGGTAATTCTTAAATTCTATCGACTACTTACTAAAAAAAACTAACGACTATATAAAACAGTAGACGTTAAAAATGAACAAAAAAAACAGGTTTTTCTAAACAAACAAAATTTGTGCAATTTTTGTTTAAGAAATTAAAAATATAGAACTTAAAAAAATATTTTCAACAATTAAAAAAACCTTGCAAGGAACTTTAATCATTATCAGAGATAATAGGTATTTTAAAAAATATTTTTTTTTGCTTTTTCGATAATATATTATTACTTTGTAAAACTGGATTTGATCCATTTTGTTTTGAGTTTATTTCAAACATTTTTGTAGCATTTTTATTATTTTCATATTTTAATTATAATTAATCATTTGTAATAATAATAATAAAAAGCTTTATTTTATCAATAAATACTACTAAATCGTATGTATATGTAAATTTAAGGCAAAAAATATCATCAAATATACCTTTGGATTGTTTTCAATGTTCTCACTTATCTTTCTTTTTCTTTTCTTTTGTAATCAACTTGCTTTTTGCTTCACCCTTTTGAAATATATTTTTAATTTTAATAATTAATCTTTACCCTAAATGCAACGAGTTCTTGCTATGAATTCCCTGCTACAAATTCATTTTTCTTTTTACAAAAACAACAATCAACCAAAAAACGTGTATACATAATTACAAAATGATTAAGAACTAAAGAAAAGTGTAAAATTTGTAAGTAATTCTCAAATTTCGATAACAGAAAAAAGTTTTAAATATTAAACTATCAGTACAGAACCATAACTTTATGTATTTTTTTTAATTAATAATAGAGAAAATAAACTTTTCTCCCAAAATCTACCGTTAAAAACCGTTAAAAAAATAATCAAAGAATCTTTCCACTTCAATCACCTTTGATTTTTTTTTTCTTCTTCTTCTCTTCCTCACCATTAAATCCAAAGCGACTTTTAAATTTTTTCTTTCTTTCTTTAATTTTTTTTTGATATAATGTAAATAATTATGGCTGATTTATTTGGCATTGTTATGAAACAAAATTCTTTAGACTTTTTAGGAATAATTTGTTTTTTTATTTATTTTTATGTATAAGCTGATGGAAATTAGAGGTAATTTTGTCGATGTAATATATCAATCTGTTAACTCGAAAAAAAATATCTCAAAAACAAAAGTCACCCCTAAAAATGAATCGTACGACGTTATTCATTTTTGTTTGTTTGTTTTTCATTTCTAATCTCTAATGCAAAACTAAAGTTCTAGCAAATAAGCGTTTTAATCAGGGCCCAGTATTTGACAAAATTCTTAAATTATTATTTATTTTTATTATTTTTTTGTTTTTTTCAAGACTTTTTTTGATATAGTGGATTTTTTCAAACATTTTTAAGAATTTTCACCAAAGTCTAGACCCTGGTTTCTATAAAATAATTATTTTTAAACACAAACTCCTCTTTATTTTCGTAACAAATAAAGTTTTTTCCTAACGAAAAAAAAGGTGAAATAAAAAACACATGCTTTTATCTGTATTTAATAACTAAAATTGCAAGTTTGTATTTTTCATTGGTTTTCATCCAACATTGACAAATCACTGAGAAAGATTGTTATTATACAAACAGATGTTTTAACACTAACAAAGTAGTTACGTACAATAAAAATAGAAAGGCGAAAAATGTTCAAAATAACAATGTAAATCTAAATTAAGTAATAACGATAAAGTGTTTAAACAATATAGTACTCGACATTTTGTTTCACAAAACATAGAAAATTTTTTTTTTTTGCTGAAAACTGGTATAGAAGATTTTCAATAAGATTCGGTCAATGTCTGAGCGAGTTCGATATCGCAACATGAAATACAAACTTTTTCGAGTTGAACAAAGAAAATAATAAAGTTTCTTAATTCAAAAAAGGGAAAAATAGGTAAAACTAAAGTTGTACAAATCTATATGATTAATTACTAAGCAAATGTATATAGCGATGGGCGAAAAGCCATCTTTGCTTCTCTAAAAACTAATAAAAAAAAAAAAACAAAACACGAGATCATGATTTAACGACTTGGTTTCAAGATTCTTGCTCTGGCTGTCAATCACTGAATATAGAGTGTGTTCAAAACTAACACATGATGATTGTTCTTGGCGAGCGTAACGATATAACCTTCAGAGGTTATTTTAAGACCACAACAACGTGATACCTAAATGCAAAACGTCGAAATACTTCTTAAAATATTTATTTAAATAAATTTCTAACTTTACCTTAACATAGGGACACTCGAATTCCGATTGGAGGACACCATCCCGCGAAAAACAAGCGACATGGAAACGATTACCATGTGAATCGCCAATTAATATATCACCAGCATCGGATATGTCAATGCCGTTTGGAAAACATGTGATTTTCTCATGACCAATGCGATGTTGAAATATACCGCTTTCGGTAAACACAGCTACGCAATGGCCTTTGAAGTCGCAAACATAAAAATCAGAACCTGTAAATGTTTCGAAGAAGAATTTGTTAATATTTCTCATGAAACGGTCTTCATTTAGTGAACATGATGGCATTAATAATAAACGAATCCATACACTATATCATTGGTTCACATGGACCCGAAATTGGAAAAATTTGGTTATTTATTTGTGGGATATCGTTCCCTTACATAATGAACATTTTGGTTTGGGTTCTACTGGGAATAATTAAACTTTTGCAGGTAAAAAAAAATCTTAGCTCAGTATCTGTTAATGGGTTGGAAAATGTGTTACGAGGGAACCGTCTTCTGGCTCAGAATGCAAAGGTTGGACTTCTTTCGCATGAAGGAGTTGTACATTGAACCTATAGAGGAATTTTCTTCATACAACACAAATCTCGTATGTGCGCGGTTTAGCAAGAACACATGGTTCCCTCGCAACCTACCAATGGAATCGCCCAATACTGTCGCCTGATTAAAGGGCCTATTTTTGGAAAATCGTATTTCCACATTTTCCAAATAATTTCCAAATTTTCCAACAATTTCCATTATTAATTGGAACATTTTTGGAAATTTGATTTTCCAAAAATAGGCCCGATTCTGTTAATTTTTTGCTTTATTTTGTACTTGATGATGGTTATATGGTCATAGATAAGGATTCGGCCATTTCTTCTTAGAACTCTGAAACACGTGTTCTCTAAAATTTTATTCTCTACAACTTTGTCTCTAGAAGCAACTTTCTTACTCTCATAGCTCTAGAGATATGTGTCATCCCTCCCAATTATGGAAGTGGTCATATCTTAGGATATGATCATTTTTGCCTAAAACCCTGAAACACGTTTTCTCTAAAATTTTATTCTCTACAACTTTGTCTCTAGAAGCAACTTTCTTACTCTCATAGTTGAAGAGATATGTGTCATCCCTCCCGATTATAGAAGTCATCATATCTCAGGATTGAGTCATTTTTCCCTAAATCCCTGAGACACGTGTTCTCTAAAATTTTATTCTCTGTACTTTTGCCTTTGGAAGCAACTTGCTACCTCTCACAGTTCAAGAAATATGGGTCATCCCTCCCAATTTTTGAAGTGGTCATATCCTAGTATTGGGCCATTTTTCTCTAAAACCCTGAAACACATGTTCTCTAAAATTTTATTCTCTACAACTTTCCCTTTGGAAAGAACTTTCTACCTCTCATAGTTCAAGAGATATGGGTCATTCCTCCTAATTCTAGAAGTGGTCATATCCCAGGATTGGCCATTTGTCCCTAAAACCCTGAAACACGAGTTCTCTAAAATTTTATTCTCTACAACTTTGTCTTTGAAAGCAAATTTCCATATTACATAGTTAAGCAAATATAGACGATAAACCATCTGCTTTGAGAAATTCAATTTCGTCTATTCCATTGGTCCCAGTGCCCAGACCCCTGACCCGATTTCTACGAAAAAATTTTTTCCCAGTTTCGTGGGATCAAAATGAACCATTTCCGTGCTGTGCTTGCCGAGATATTCGCGAAAATGTTTCACCGATCCTCGAAAATCCACGTTTTTGGACACTTCTTCGACCATATCTCCGGAACGACTTGACCGATTTTGTTCATCTTTGAACTTAAACCATACATCTTTCATGGAAGAAAAGTTTAGGGTGATTGGTTGACCCGTTTAGAAAAAAAGTGGGGACGGTCAGCCGATAATAAATGTATCCCCCAACTCCCACCTCGATCTACCCTATGCTACAATAAAATTGTTTATAGTAAACGTATAGGACCTTTGTACTTCGTTAGGGTCCAAAAAATTAAAATAAAAAATACCAACATTAACCATACATACCATCATTTCAGATGCGATCGCTTGTACATAAATAAGTACTACATTCTACATGTTGTGTTTTACACACTGATGAACATTAAATACGTATTAAACGTACAACGGTCGTAAAAATATTCTGGAGGGTTGTGCGATACCCACTTTCTTTTTTCGGGTGCACACATGATCGTGAATCTGAGTACAAAACAACCCTACTACTAAAAAATTATAGGTCTTCTTCTAAAGCACAATGAAATGTTTCAAGGTTTGAAAGGTCTTTAACGGCAATGTGTCATTGCACAGTAACAATGGAAGTATTTTTTGGTTGTTGTTTGATCATACAAATCATTCACGACACCATAATTTGATTGAGTCAACCGAACTTTTTATTATTGGAGTTGACAAGATCGATGAAGTGATCGACGATGCAGTCGAATGGATTAAAAAATTGTAGGTTGGGCTGTCGAAATCTTGTGTATTGCCAACACTGTTCTCATATGATCTAAAATGTTTGCAATTTTACGAGCCGCAAGTTTTTCAAAGGCTTTGTGGTTCGTGAGTGAACATTAAAACTGACTTACCACTTATCGCAATATCTGATGGTTCACGCATATAGTCGCTGCAATCAAACCAACGTACGAGTTCGCCATCTTCCGATATGATAAAAACAGTTGGTGAGACACTGTCGACAGCAACAATGTGTCCTTGATTTGTAACAGCCAGACCAGCTACTATGTCAATGTACCTGCATAGAAACCAAATAAAAACAATTAAATCGCAATCGATTGCAGCACCAACTTCACTCACCGAATAGCAATTTTTTTGATAAAATGTCCATTTTTGGTAAATATTTGCATGCGGGAACGTTCATTGCCGCGATCACAAACGACAAATTTGCTGTTTGTTCGCATAACAGCCACTTTGCGTGGATACCACAGTTGTCCTTCTTCCTTTCCAGGTACACCGAATTGAAATTTAAATGTGCCGCTCTTCTCAAAGACCTAACATTAAAAGTCCACGTTCAAAGTCACCAAATCGTATTTTGAGGGAATTCAATAAAAATTTACCTCAATTCGATGATTGTTTGTGTCGGCCACAATAATTTCTTCCTCAACGCCTAAGCAGAATCCATGCGGTGAATTAAATTGACCCTTTGATGCGCCTAACGATCCAAATTTGCATCTTATTTGCATTGGGGTAGCCTTTGAACGTCCAGCGCCATTCACTTGTCCATTCATACTAATTCCCATGTCGTCGGTCAAGCTTGACGAAATTGTTCCGATTGGTGATATTGCCGCAGGCGGTGGCATAAAGTCATTCAATAAGGATACGCTGTCTATGCCTGGAGACGGTCCACGTGGCATCAACGAATTCGCTGGAACAATATCTTTAGTTATGATGAGAATACTGAAGTGAACGCAAATTTTGTTATAATTTTTGGCTTACCATTGTTGTTCAGACCCATCTTGGCCATTGCTTGGAAGCTGTGGAAAGCCCGTTGGTCACCCGAAATGAGATCAGCGAGTGTAAGGTGTGGTGATGGACTGCCATTTGTCGATGATGGTAATCCATCCGTAATGTCAGTTCCGCCGTCGGCGATGTTGCCAATGTTCGCAAGGCGATGTAAATTGTATTCAGCAATGCTCAAACACGATATGTTATTTTGTGCGGCAGCGACAGACGGCATAGAATTTGGTGCAATAGGTGGTGAATTTGGTGATATGACATGTGGTGGCATCATGTAGTTGTTACCCAATACGGACATGTCACCGTCGAATGACGATTGCATTGAGGTAGTTAGTGATATCGGACTGCTGGTCGTTACAGATCCAGTCAACGTTCCCGGTGAACTATTGCTGCAATTACCGTTCGGTTTACTCAACACTGGCGGCATACCG
Organism: Pseudolycoriella hygida; assembly: GCA_029228625.1. Lineage (NCBI taxonomy): Eukaryota > Metazoa > Arthropoda > Insecta > Diptera > Sciaridae > Pseudolycoriella > Pseudolycoriella hygida. Next base: position 43,766,424 of record CM055406.1, on the reverse strand, counting down.
GGCAATGTTGGTGGTGGCGTATTCTCTTTCGGCACAACAGTCGATTCAGTGCGAAATTTACCAAACGTATCTTGAGCCATGACATTGAACTTGTCATAATTGGAATCAAAATCCAGCGAAAAATTGACATCAGCTTGTGGAGTGTGATTGATGAGATTTAAGATTTGCGTTCCAATAGTCTTTTTGAGGCTCAATAATTCCGTGCCATTGGCTTGATTCAATACTTTTTTGGCAAATTTGCATGCAATTTCGATTTTTTCAACCGATTTTTCCACATCATGTAACAAGTCCATTATTTTCAATTCACGTTCCGAATGCAACTTTTCCAAATCTTTCAATGCGGTCTCGCGACATCTGTCCAGGATCTGTTTGAAGCTTTCATAATTTTCCTCGATTTGTTCGCGGGCCGTATCATGTTGGCTTTGCAGTTCAGTCAACGAATTGTTCAAGTTACCAACCGCTCCATCACAAAATGTCACCTTGGCTTTGGCACTCAGACACAATTTTTCGATCTCACTACGCATACGCTTCTCAGCGTCAGCTATCGATTCATAATGATGTTCAGCGCCTTTGTGATTCGCAATCAAGCAATCATTACACACTGGTACTTGACAGTTGAAGCAATAATACTTCAGGTTCTCACTGCTATGGATTTGACAGAATAGGGGCTTATGGATAGCAACCTTTTCCGTAGATTCGCGCAATTCGTCCAATAAGACGACTTTATGATTTTCGAAACAGCGCATATACTTGTGAGCATTATCACAGCTGGCACATAAAAAATTTGCGCAATCGTTGCAACGGGACATTGCATTGTCTTTACTTTTGCATGATGTACATGCAATCGAACATGGCTCAACAGCGTTCAGATCCAGAATGTTGGTCAACACGTAATCGTTATGCAACGATGCAACTCCTGCTGGTCCTACCTGCAAAGCGTAAAATGAATATTTGCTTGAGTATTATTTCAAACATCCTATTCAGGGCATCTGTCAACATAAAGACATGTATTTTCCATGTAGTTCGGTAACACAAAATAAAATATCATTTCATTTAACAAAGCGTTAGAAGTAATATGGTAAGTACACGGAATTTTTTACTTCATTAAAGAGTGATTGAAATGCTGAACATCTTGAGCATGCAGTAACAATGAGGAAGATTTTCACAGAGATATAGTCCAAGTCCCTATTGATTTCGCCTCTTTCCTTACGACGCATTAGTCAGCGCCATCATACGGACATTTCCCTAGGGCGCAGCGATTTGGGGGACGCAATATTTGTTGAAAAATAATAAAATGAAAAAAATCCACCATATAACGTAGTAGCACCTATCATTGAACGGGCCCCAAACATTGAACAAATTTAAGTAATTCTTTTGGTAAAATAAATCTTATCTAAAAACTTTGGGACATAAACGATTCCTCGTGAGATACAAAAGAAAATAGGAAAGTTATGATATTTCTTTGGTGAAGACTAGAAAAATTGAGAAAAATACAAACGAAAATAAGTTTTAAATAGGCGTAACATGTTCAATAACCGGTGCTACTACGTTACTTTTAAATTACTCGAAAATCCTAGTGCCGTAAGCTGAGCACTCTGAAATGTCTTCAGCTCTCTCTGAAATATTTCCGAAGTTAACCAATTCATGAAGCATACCAATTGCGAATAATTTTTTCTGCTCATGTGAATATTCTAATCAAAAAACTGTTCGACCTTACGCCTCTAAATTGCACCAATTAACTATAGAATGGTGAATTTATCCAACTGATTAAATTTTCTTTTCGGTTAACTCATTAAAACTACTCTCAAGGGTTCATCATACATGAACAACATTAAGAGTTCTTGATTAAAAAAGAGCAGTTACTCATCATAAACTTGTTATGAATTATGAACGTTTCGAAGCAAAATGAAAATTTCTATGTCATGAACGTATTGAACGCCTGTGGCGCATCATTTTTATTCTTCAACAATTTCAATATTTTCGTTGATGAATTTTTTGTACGTTTTTTTGTTGCCAAAAAACAATGACGATTTGTGGTGACTAGAGTCTTAAAAGGTTTGTCAAAAAATTGTTACTGCAACATGGCGACGCAGACAAAGATACTGACTAATCTGTAATCCCCCTCTGAAACGGAACTCAACGCCTCTACTTCTTTATCAACAGTTTAAAACTTTGACGATCATAAAATTCGCACATGTAAAATGGCAAACATCACACAATAGTCTGTAAAAATTATCAGTTTTTGGTTAAAAGCGATAACACAAAATTGCGGTAAAATTTGGATGCCTTGGGCGCCAAAAACATTTTGGCGGCACTGGTATTAATTCATCGTGCCCTACGTTGATTTCTCCATTAGGAGCTGTCCATTAATTACGTAACATTTTTTGGGGAATTTACCCACCTCCTTACCCCTCGCGTAACATTTCGTAACAGAAGTTCAACACACAGTGAAAGAATCGCAAAATTGTTCACCGTTGTTGTTACCAGCTAGTCAAACACATGAATACAGCGCACGTAGAGTTAGTCTAACTTTTCGCCACGACCTAGACCCGTTCGCCGGGTTCAATTTTTTGGACATTTTTAATAAAGAAAGTCTACTGTTGTTCATAGAAATTTGGTCCGCACGCCATTTAAATAAATAACTTAAAATGCGCCGCCAAAACTCGAAAAATTCAATCGACGCATGGCTCTATGAGACGATATCTCTGTATCCTACGAGAAGAGTACAGCGAATTCTACGTGTGTTTGGGCCCGTACGAAGTACAAAGGTCCCATACGTTTACAACAAACAACTTCATTTTAACATGGGGTAGATCGAGGTGGGAGGTGGGGGGATGCATTTATTATCGTCTAGTGATGACGAATCAGCAATAAAAAAAATGTCCGTCCGTCAGTCTCCACTTTTTTCCAAACGACTCGATCGATCACCCCAAACTTTTTTTTACTGAAAGGTGTACATGCTTTCTCTAATTGAAGTTTGCAGATGAGCAAAATTGGTCAAATAGTTCCGAAGATATGGTCGAAAAAGTGGAGGTCGAACGTGGATTTTCCAGAGTCCGTGAAACTTTTTCGCAAATATCTGAGCAAGTAGAGCACGGAAATCGTTCATTTTGGTTTCAAATTAAAGCATTTGATATCAGAAAACTGGGAAATTTGTTTTGTGGAAATCGGGTCAGTGGTCTGGGCACTGTCACCAATGGAATGGACGAAATTGAGCTTCTTGGCCATATAAGAAAGCAGATGGTTTTTCGTCTGTATTTGCTCAACTATGCAATATGGAGATTTACTGTCAAAGGCAAAGTTGTAGAGAATAAAATTCTAGAGAACACATGTTTCAGGGCTTTAAGGAAAAATCGCCCAATCCTGGGATATGCCCACTTCAAGAATTGGGAGGGATGACCCATATCTCTAGAACTATGAGAATTAGAAAGTTGCTTCCAAAGACAAAGCTGTAGAGAATACAATTTTAGAGAACACGTGTTTCAAGGTTTAGGCAAAAATTATCAAATCCCGGGATAAAACAGTTTCTAGAATTGTTTGGGATAGCGCATATATCTAGAACTATGGCGGTAAGAAATTTGCTTCTAAAGGCAAACTTGGTGAGAATTACATTTGAGATATTTAAGGATTTCTTGGAGAAACTACGTTGGTCATTTATGTTATATGGTGAGAGGAGAACATTTCGGTCATCAAAATCAGACGTACTTTTAGTGAATTCTATGGATCTTTGAAATTCTTATAGTTATAAAAGAAGATTTGCTCATTTCTATATTTAGAAACGTTCGAGTCTTTTTGCAACATCTATTCTGATATGTACGGGTCTTTGCTTATGTTTTATTCATACATTTGATCAACTGGTCACAGCAAAGTTGCACAATCTGTCAAGCTTAGCGGAAAATTATTGTGGAACAAGCACAAAATACGATTTCGAAAAAGAAAACATTTGAGTGGATTATCACAATTAATTCTCCATGATCATTTCCAACTTTGACTGTGGTAAAGTTTAGAAAAACTGACAAAAACTACTTTATGATAGTAATAAAGGAGAAATAAAAATTTACAATTTTTAAGATAAAAAATGTTTTTGAAATAAGAATTTTGTCTGCTATCTCGTTTCGATTTTTTATCTCTCAAAACTTTTTATTGCGACTTAACACGGGACGAATAAAAAAAAGCGCGCAGCAGGCATTTCCCTCTGAGGTAACAAAATTAAAGCACTCCGAACGAGTGTTCAATGAAAAACCATTTCAAAATAATTTCAAAAATTACGCTCATGACATTGCATTGTATTTAAACGCTGAAGATCAATTTTAACTCACCGTAGTAGTTTGCTTGCAATCGGGGCAGACAATAGAATTCATTTTCGGCGCATCGGTGCAATCGTTATTCAAAATGTTGGTCAGGCAGTTCTCGCAAAAGACATGCAAGCAAGACAGCACTCGTGGCGATTCAAGTTGTTGTCTGCAAAGAAAATTTAATCTGAAAATGTATTCATTTTTCGGGGCATTTCCTTCATCACATACTTGCAAATTTTGCATTCCTGTTCCTGATCATCCGAGAAAGATCCACAATTATCCTCCAACGAGCCATCAGTCGGATCACTTCCGTTCAAATCTAACGATTCGAACATTTTCAAATCTTTAAGATTCACCTCGATGTTATTATTGTCAGAAGATGCCATCACAGTTGGGAGAAATTAATTTTAATAATGGTTTTTTGGTCAATTTAATTCTGTTTTTTTTGTTTGTTATTTACACACAGTGTATTGTCACGCTTATTATAATTTAAGAATCACTTGGGACGAAACAAGTTAAATAGTGCCCATCAAATAAAAATTATACAAATGCACAAAATATTGTTCTAATCGAGTGTCTGTCAATTCAGTATGTTTAAATATTTAGTTCTTCTTCTGTATTTTCATGCGAAAAGTGTGTCTTGAATACACTTTCGAACAAAATTGATGGTTTTGCGTAACAATGTTCGAATTTCTGTAGCTTGTTTTTCTGCTTTTAGGCCTTTGTTTAATCTCGATGAAAGTCTGTAAATCAAAGGAAAAACAAAACGTTCTTATTTTTCGGTTGCGTCATTTTTTTTTGCAATGGCTACTAGCTTAGCTATTAGTGACAGCTACACAATTATTATCTAGAGTGTGTCTACGATTTACGACTGAAATACATTCTATCAAAATTTTTTTGTTCTTATTTCTATTTTTTTTAAATAATTCTAGTTCAATTTCTTGAAACGATCCTCAAAGTTTAAATTAATATCAAAATCACAATCAAAAAATAAATAAATTCTTAAAACATTCAAAACCTTTTTCCACTGAGAAATGGACTTATTTGAAATTAATTTTACCGACATCAGTGAATATCGAGGGGTGGCGCACTTCATTTCTTCCATTTATTCCCAAATTTTTTTTTTGTTGTTTCTGCGAAATATCTGAACCAAACACATCACAAGTTAGACAAATAAGCTCAAAAAAAGGTTTGCACAAATTATAAAGCATTTAAACCGTTTTGAGATGAAATTTTATTTTTTTGGGAATAAATGGAATAAATTTATTTATTCCATTTATTCCATTTTTCAACAAAAATTCTTTTAAGTTTTCAAAAGAGGGTTTTTTCACTTTTTGACACATTAGTATGGTTTGTTGTGCGCGTTGCCATCAAAATCAAGTCTACTTGAGGTTCTGACTAATTTGAAAAAATTATCATTTATTCCATTTATTCCCATTTATTCCATTTATTCCCATTTATTCCATTTATTCCATAAACCGCAGAAGTGCTTGACCCCTCGGTGAATATACAACGAAATAGCACAGGTTGTAGTCGAGGAGTCACTCAAAGACCGACAGGCGGAAAGATCAAAGAAAACAGCTTTAGTTCTTCAAAACCATGTCGTTTGACAATGAATTCGCTCAAATTTTAATTTTATTTTTTGAAGAGTTTCCATTGAATTAGAAGAGAAGGAACGCCGATGAACGAAAAAAAGGTGTCCCCAGCTGAAAGGTTCAGTGGATGGTGAATTCATTGGTGAAATGAATTAACACGTATTATAAATGTCAAAACGCTGTCGTACATTAGAGATGAGCGGGTTGCCCGAAACTTCGAAAAACCCGACACGAACCCGAACCCGAATTGTTTTTTTCGGGTTCATGGGTTTCGGGTTTCGAAAATTTTAATCGGGTCGGGCTCGGTTCGGGCCGGGTTTGGAAACAATTCGGGTTTCGGGTTTCGAAAGATTTGATCGGGTCGAGTTCGGTCCGGGTCGGGTTGCTGTATCATTTTATTCGGATCCCGATCCTTTATTGACTTTTTATATTTTACAAAACTTACAACGAATGCGCCTATTTTTTTATATTTTTTTTCATTTAGAATGTAACTTTAAACAAAAAATCTATCTAGGACATGGTCGAAAAATGTACCGTTTTTTTATGGAGTGAGTTAAGTGGTCAAATTTTTTCGTTTTTCCTGTTTAAGTTCCCGGTTGGTTTTGAAGAATAATTTTTTACTTAGAATTATAATGTCTTTCGATTAAAAATGAAAAATCACGAAAAAGTGGGTCTAGGTGGACTGCACCCACTTTATAAGCTTTATAAAAAAGCGGAAAATTTTCGAAGCGTGTAATAGAATGATTTTTTGCTCAGAACTATGTTCTGAATCGATTAAAAATATAAAAAAAAATCAGGCGCCGGTCAATTGCGTAACGCTTTTTCAGTGTTGCCAAAAATTTTAAATCATCGATCCCTTAGAATGGACGCACTCCAGAGAGTTCAAATGTATGGGCGACCCCCATTTTATATTTCCTAAATGAGGGGCTCGGCCATACAGTTGACCTGCCTGGAGTGCGCCTATTCCAAGAGATCGATGATTTGAAATTTGTAGCAACACTGAAAAAGCGGTACGTAATTTAGGGACGACATCCTAAAGTAATAACTAGGTGATGAAATGTAGTAATAACCTCCATTTCTTTCCCACCGAACAGTGTCTGAACTGCTGATTACGCTCGTCATAAAGAAATTTCGTCATATAAATTTGATAAAGTCTTTATAGGCTGTAAATTTATCTCAAAATTTGTAATATTTAATAACGCTAGTCTACAGTGGTTTTGTATCAAACCTGTCTATCATTGCTCAATGTTGGGCTTTGTGTACTGTTGCAGTTAAGTGCCCGTCACCCCTGAAAGTGGAGTAATCATGGTCCAAAGAAAAACGTAAGAACATTTTGATCTAGTATACAGGACCTATTCATATGAAACTGGACAACCTACTATGTCTGCCATTTTCACACTAACATTGAATGACTGAGAGAATCATATAAGGTGTCCGGTTTCTTATAGTTATATATTAGGTTAGTTTATGCAGGTTACTAGTGTATAGTCGAGCCCACACTACTAAACTAAAATTTCAATTAGTCTTGCATTATGTGATCAAAAAGTTTCTGTATATATGTTCCTTAGTCTACGGAAAAATTTCTTGTGAATTTTTTGGCGTGTAAGACTTGCGTCACGGCCCCTTAATTCTGAGGGGCCATGATGAATTCGGGATGCGTCAAGAAAGTGAAATTTTTCCGATTTTTTTACCAAAGTCTCCGACCGCCACTTCTAACTAAGGTGATCGAAGTTTCAGGAAGACGACGACTAGCTCTCGACATAATTAGAAAATTTGGATGAGGTAGTTCTTTTGTCAGAAAGCGAGCATACGAAAAAAGTATGAAATTTTTGCCTTTTTCACGTAATTGTTTTCTGACAAAACAACTACCTCATCAAAAATTTTCTAACTATATCGGGAGTGTGTTTTCCTCTTAGGACATAGGATATAAAAATATTTTCCCAAAATGTGTGCATTCATTGGTCCCCAAATATTCATTGGTCTCATAAAAACATTTTCCAAAAATAAGAGCGCACATTGGTCTCATAAAGATACTTTTCCAAAATGAGTGCACTCATTGGCCTCATAAAAATATTTTGCGAAAGTGAGTGCACTCATTGGTCTCATAAAAACATTTTCCAAAAATGAGAGCGCTCATTGGTCTCATAAAGATACTTTTCCAAAATGAGTGCACTCATCGGTCTCATGTAAACATATTTCCAAAATGAGAATACAAAAAAAATCTCGAAAAGAGACTACTCGTTCAGTCTCGCAATATACTTTCAATGAGACTATTCATTTAGTCTCGCGAAGACACAAGAAAAAATCTCGAGAAAAGAATACTTGTTCGGTCTCAACAATTCCGCAATTTACTTTCAATGAGACTATTCATTTAGTCTCACGAAACACAAAAAAAAAACATATGAAGGGATCCGTACGTATCATAGCAGATGCGGCAAACAGAGTTGATGTTACGAAAAGACTGGAACGTATTTAAGTAAATATTTCGTTCACATTAGACCGTATTGGAAATTGCCCGAACGGTGTAAAAAATTCTCCGAACGCACAAAATTGACCTCCAAATAGAGCAAAATGTTCTCCTCAATTTTGTCTACAACATAGCAAAAAACTATTTTTTGGGCTAGGGCCGACCTTAGTACTTACCTAGGGCCTTAAGTAGAGACCTCGGATACATACTTTCATAGACAAAAATGTTTCCCTAAATTTGCTCTGCAACATAGCAAAAAACATTTTTTTATGTTAGGGCCGATCTTAGGACCGACATGAGGCCCACTTGAGCCCTAAGCACAGGCAAAAATTCTTCCATAAATTGTCGGGCGTGCCGAGATCTTTCAAACAAAGAAAAGTTTTTGACAATCGGAAGAGATTTACTCGAGTTATGTACAAAAAACACGTAGGGCCCTAACAAAGACTCTTTTAGTGCCCTAGATAAGTCCAAAGACTCAAATCGAAAAATGTTTCTTCCACAAATTGTCGGTCATGCCCAGATCTTTCAAACAAAAACAAAATTTTGAAAATCGGTAAAGATTTACTCGAGTTATGTACAAAAAACACATAGAGCCCTTGCAGAGATTCGTTTTTAGTCCCCTAGCTAAGTCCAAGGACTCAAATTAAAAAAAGTTTCTTCCATGTCGGCGATGCCCTGATTTTTCAAACAAAAAAAAAGTTATGAAAATCAGAAAATATTTACTCGAGTTATGTGCAAAAGACCAAAAACCACTTAAACGGCCAACAGTGCCCAGATTCAATCCCATAAAAGATTTTTCGACTACCTTTCAGGAAAAAGTTTTTGAAAATCGGTCAAGATTTACTCAAGATATCGTGTTAACGGACAGACGGACATTGTTTTCTTCGCTGATTTGTCATCTGGAGGCAACAAAAAAAGTTTCCCCCTTACTCCCGGGTTCGAATTCGCAATGTAACAAACGTGGTAGTAAGCGCATCAGACCTTCTCACTTCGTACGGGTCTAAAAACTTCGAAAAGAGACTACATGTTCAGTCTCAAATAGTTCATCCAAAATTTAAGTTCTCCAGAGAAAAAGAATTTGAGGCTAAAATGAGAATAACAACAATTTTGAGACTGAAACGAGACCTTTGAGAATGCTTTTTTCATGGTATCTTGAGAACAGAATTTTCACTCGGGTAGGCCCCACTATGTATAGTAACCTGCATAATACTAACGTAACATATGACTAGAGCAACATTTAATAAATACTAAATCAAAATGTCCTTACATTTTTCTATGGCATCTGATTACTCTATTGTCTAGACAATATTCTGCAACAGCAGCAACATTGAGCAATGGTAGACAGTAACCACAGTACCACAGTAGACTAGTGTAATTTGTCAAAAATTTTCACTACTCTGAAATATAAATGTATTAAAAAAACAAAATCTCATCAGTTCTATAGAGCACAGTCGATAGTGCATGACTTTATTTATTTTGTCGTTCAGACTCAATCCATTTATCCCCATGTAAAATGTGATGTATTTAAAATCAGAATTCACGTCCAGCACGTTCAAAACGTGGGTCGCGATTGCACAGAAAACTCTAATGTCGTCAATAAATAGTAGCACCAGCCCTTTCGAAGTTTATCTGTACCCCTAGCCTTTACTTGGTACATAAATAAATGTGAATTGAATTGAATTGTTATAAAGTGACAAACATAATAGCTTGTCCAGAAACACTTCCCTGAGGCACTCTTACATTATCAAACTTTATTGTCAATAGTGAATTCATTCTGGATAATTTGGAGATTCATTCCGAAAAATTCATTATTGCCGAATATCGAGTCTGATGTGTAAGACCCCGGACTAGATTCAACTTAAATATACAGAAATTAAAATTAGACAGCAGACAGTTAGGATTGATACATCGAGGACCTAGATACGTAGGATGAGCAACGTGAAAATGCTCCAAAACACCTTAAAAGGACTGCATTCATATCTCAAACAATTCTTAAGACATGTATTTTCCGACCAATGTAAGCTTTCAGACAAATGAAATTTACGCGAGCCAGGTATTATTTGACCGAGCAACGTACATGATTGACGTGATTCTGCTTCGTTCATTCCACACATTGCGGTATTTTTTGCGAATCACTCACACTATTTGAACTGATAATCCAACACGTTATGGAGTAACAGCTTTAAATTTATGAAAGGCAACACTTTTAGATCTCGTACTTATCACGCTATTCGAAAATACTGTGTCAACATTATTAAAAACATTATTAAGATTCATGCGAAAGAAATAATGTATTAGAGCTCTTGAAGTGGTTGGTTTGCCAAAAGGTCAAACGCTACTCTTTATATCACTGAGATGCAGACGAATGTCTACGAAAATCGTTCTGTAGTGCAAGGACTTTACACCATCGCACAAAACGTCAGACGAATACCTGCATTCAATTTTTTTTTCTTGAAGCGATAACAATAAAAACATCAAATCCAATAGCATACATTTGCCGTTTACATAGTTTACATTTTGAATATTTCAATTACTTCATAAATATTTAAAGCGACCGTTTTATTTACTTGCAAGACAATTTTTATTATGCCGACGGAAGTTCTATTCAAATATGTTCGAAATTTGTTGTGTTGTAAGACCGATTTTGGTGGCTACTTTAGATTTTTGTAAATTGTGTGATGGTAATTTTTTTATGAAGTAGCAGAGAGAATTCATACGGTAGCCCAGTTCTCAATTTACAATAAGGAAACTATGTATTCGACAAAAGAAAACACGTACGTAATATGACACACATACGCTATAATTTGGTAAGCCCGAAGGAATTTCCACTTCTCAGGCACAACTTGCACAGCCTTTCATCTCATAATAATAATATGATAAATTGACAGAAGCGAATTAAGCACTTGGCGGGGAAAATCTGAGATTCGAATGTATCCTCGCAGAAACAGTCAGCGCCGTAGAGTTTGACAAACACACACTGGGCAAGCACGGCAAGAACATTATTCTCTTAACTTTTGTTTGATAATTAATCGACTTTTTTCAAATATTATCCATGACAGTTCCTTATCTCATATGTACATACATACAATTCTCTCCATTTTTTTTTTGTCTTTGTATGGCAAACAAAACAGAAGAAGAAAATTACAATACACCCGAGAACGAATAACAAAAATCAAAAGTTGGCATTGATTGTTTGGATTGAATGAAGACCTCGAATTGCAATAATTTGCTAATGTTGAAAAGAATAATTGAAATAAATGTAGCAGGCCTTGTCTCCAAATAGAGGGTGGTAAGTAGGGTGGTATGCGCAATGCAGATGGAAAGCAAGTTCTGGTTTGACTGTTCGCCGTGGCCTTGAGCTAAAATCGAAACAGCGAGAAATGGGGACGAAAAGTCACAATGACAAACTTAAAACACAATTTTTTCTCGATTCCGACTGAATTTCCTATTCGAATTGTCATAAATACTTTGCTTCGCGTTTATATCAAACAAATGAAATTTCGATGTGCGACATTTTTCAATAAAAACCACATGTGCGGAGTATTACACAAGATTTTAATCGAGAAAATGTTTGTAAATAACTGGATTTTACTTATTCAAAATTGGCACTTTCTTGCTAATAATGCTCCCGAAACGAATGAAAACACCATAAAACGATCTAGTTTGTGGGAAAATATCAACATTTCCCATATGAACTAACTGCGAAGTCCGCGCGATTAACTTTAGCAAAACGCTCTCGCAAAAAAAAAAAATTGGATCCGTTCAATGAAATTTTTACTTTGTTAATTGAACTAAAAGAACATTATACACTCACCATTCATTTAAATTTTAAGCTTGAAATACACAATGTGCCGTTGAGCTACTCTCAAAAATAATTTTTTCAGAAATTAAATGGTTCTTTTTGGAAGTTTTTGATGTGATTTAACTTCTGCAACTTCGATTCAACCATTTTAACCAAAGCAATGACTTTTCGACTATGTGCGATAGATGCGATACCTCCCGATTTAGCGTGTTTTGATGATCGTACCATTGGAAAATAACAGATGTCACTGCTCACATGATAAACTGTTTGAAAAATTCATTTAGAAGATGTTTTCGGTAAATAATTATTTTTCTGTACTCTCGCATTTGATATCGGGATTATGTTTTGGTAAAATCAGGTCGATGTCATCTTGAGTAAGTCTAAAGTTATAAAGTTAATTCACGAGGGTGTCACTTATTCATCCAATATTCATTCATAGTTCAAGAAGAAACAATCGTTTTGTAACTTGATTCGGCCATGCAACGTAAATTTGTCGATGTTGCCGAATTCTAAAACAAAAACGAAATCTATGAAATGTAGAAAAAATTCAAAAACACCTAGAGCGCTTACACCTTATAGGTCAAGGTATAGTTCTCATGTTCATGGCTTTCGTCAGCAATTTTTTCATAGCTGAATGTGGCGCTGCGATTTGTAGTGCTATACTTCTCAAACTGTCCGTATATTCAGCTATGAAAATTCCAGATAGAGCTGCGGATGTTCGGGTATTTTTCGTCATATTTTTTTAGGTTAATCACGGCCTATTGCTGGTGAAGTTGACTGGTGTACATTTTAACCTGTAATTTATATGTCATAACCTGTCAAAGTTAACTTAACGAATAATTGCACTACGGTATAAGAGCGATGAATATTCTTATCAAGAACACGGACACCTCTCGTGAATTCCCACTCCCCACACGATTCCTATACGATTTTTGGACCCGTACGAAGTACAAAGGTCCTATCCGTTTACTACAAACAATTTTATTGTAACATGGGGTAGATCGAGGTGGGAGGGGGGGGGGGAATGCATTTATTATCGTCTAGAGATGACGAATCAGTGATAAAAAATGTCCGTCTGTCCGTCCGTCTCCACTTTTTTTTCTGGGGGGGGTCTGGGCACTGGGACCAATGGAATGGACGAAATTGAGATTCTTGGTCATATACGAAAACAGTCTATATTTCCTTAATTATGCAATATGGAGATTTAGTGTCAAAGACGAAGTTGTAGAGAAATAAATTTAAGCGAATACGTGTTTCAGGATTTTGGGGGTCCAATCCTGGTATATGGCCTCTTCCATAATTGGGCAGTACGACCCGAATCTCCAGAACTATGAGAGTTGGAAAGTTGGTTCCAAAGGCGAAGTTGTAGAGAATAAAATTTTAGAGAACACTTGTTTCAGGGTTTTAGGGGAAAATGACTTAGTCCTTGGATATAAGCTTTTCCAGATTGGAATGGTCTGAGACGTACTTCGGTAGGGCCTTTGACATTACCTTGGGTAATTTCTATGGATCTTTGAAATACTTACAGTTGTAAAAGAACAGAAAACGTTGGATTGACTGCTTATTTGTATATTTAGTAGTCTCACATCTATTCTGATACGTGCGGGTCTTTGGTTATGCTTTTAGTCATCAATCTCTTAACGATTCACCACATACCGACACTCTTACGCTACAATTGCTGTACTCACTCTAGAAACTATTTACTGACGTTATGAGAGCTGTCATTAATTTCTTAACGATTCACGATTCACCAGTGAACCTTATCGGCAAATTGCTGTACAGTTCCATAAATTTAACGACGAGGACAGCGTACACCATATATCCTCTTCTTTTATACCTATTTCCGTCATATATTTACCTAGGAAAATATTTTGCGACTGAATATAGCATTTTTCCTAATTTTTAGTTCGAATAATAGATGAATTTGGGAACGTATTTACCTTCCTATTTCCTATTATTTGCTTTCTATTTTCCTACGTCCCACCATTCCCCTGCCATTTTTCGTTGCATGTTAGTCACATCCAGAAAATTCTCTCAATTAATCGATCTAGTTGTGCAGTTTTCGTTCAAGCGGGTTCACAAACGCACACTTCGTTCAAAGTCAACACAAACATGCAATTCTGCCCTAATTTGCATTTTGTGTGGAATTTTGTATAGATTTTCTTTTCTCTCTTTCGCACGAAGTTTCTGATGCAAATTACGGCAGAATTACGAATACATTTAAGTTACGAAAGCCATATACAACTCTACACTTAAAGAAAGAGGAGAGTGTCATAGTCAAAGCAACAATTGAAAATTGTTAGATCAACAATTCGACTACACGTGAAAGTTGCATTTTCTACAATTGCGAAAAGTCAAATCAACTATTCGAAATTGCAGAAAACGCAATTTTTATGCATAGTCAAATAAATTGTTGGTTTTAATCTTCGATTGTTGCTTTGATTATGACACTTATTAACGCTCCTCTTTCGTTAAGTGTAATGCCGAAAACAGACGATAAAGTACAGAACATATTTTCATCCTTCTGTTCGTATTCTCACTTTGTAGTCATAAAATCTGTATTTAAAAAATAGGGACGTTAGCAAGTGTCATAACCAAAGCAACAATCGAAAATTGTAAAACCAACAATTCGGCTTATGTAAAAATTTCGTTTTCAACAACTTCGAAAAGTCAAATCAACTATTCGAAATTGTTGAAAAAGCATTCTCACATAAGTCAAATTGTTGGTCTTAGAAATTTCTTTTGTTGCTTTGGTTATTACACTTTCTAACGTCCCTATTTTCTTGAGTAAATGAAAACATATTCTGTACTTTATTGTCTGTTTTCGACGTAAGCAAGCTACGAATTATTGGACCCGTACGAAGTAAAAAGTCCCATACGTTTACTACAAACAATTTTATTGTAGTATGTGGTAGATCGAGGTGGGAGGTGGGAGGTGGGATGATACATTGATGATGCGAAAAAAATTTCCGCCCGTCTGTCCGTCTTTACTTTTTTTAAACGACGCAACCGATCACTCTAAACTTTTTTCCCTCAAAGGTACATGACTCCTATGATTCAAGTTCAAAGATGAGCAAAATCGGCTAAGTAGTTCCGGAGATATGGTCGAAGAAGTGAAGGTCGAACATGGATTTTCGAAAATCGGTGAAACTTTTTCGCAAATATCTCGACAAGTAGAGCACGGAAATCGTTCATTTTTTGTCAAATTGAAGGATTTGATCTCAGCAAAAACGTTTTGTGAAAATCGGGTCAGTGGTCTGGGCACTGGGTTCAATGGAATGGACGAAATTGAGTTTCTTAGCCATAGCAGATGGTTTTTCGTCTATATTTGCTCAACTATGCAATATGGAGATTTACCGTCAAAGTCAAAGTTGAAGAGAAAAAAATTTTAGAGAACACATGTTTCAGGGTTTTAAGGAAAAAAGACCAAATGCTGGAATATGTCCACTTCTAGAATTGGTCGGGATGACCCATATCTCTAGAACTATGAAAGATAGAAAGTTGCTTGCAAAGGTAAAGTTGTGAGAATACTCGCTTCAGGGTTTTAAGGAAAAGTGACCTAATCCCGGGATTAAGTCACCTCTACAATTGGGAGGGATGACGCATATCTCTAGAACCATGTCATTTAGAGATTTGCTTCTAAAGGCAAACTTGGTGACGATTATATTTTAGAGAAAATAGTGATATAGGGAGAAAATTTTCGTCATCAAAATCAATGGTCTCGGACGTACTTCGGGAGTGCCTTTGACATTACCTTGGATAATTTCTATGGATCTTTAAAATTCTTATAGTTATAAAAGAACGTAAAACATTGGATTGTTTGTTCATTTCTATATTTAGATACGTTTGAGTCTTTTTGTCACATCTATTCTGATAGTACGGGTCTTTGGTTACGTTTTATATTTCGCTTCAATATATATGCTGGCACAATATATCATAAGGTCTGTTTCGCACTTATTTGAGCAGTGCCGTTTTGCACCCGTTTTGTCTTCGTTTGCACTCTCCGTTTTGCGTACTAAACAAATGTGTTGAAATAAGTGCGAGTCGACCCTAATAAATCAAATCGAATTTACAAAGCATAATTTTCAGAGATTTCCTCATCAAATCATGCACATTCATCAAACAAATCACTTAATAATCAAATGGAAATGAAGCATCAACACAAAGCAATAAAAAAATGAGTCGGTTGACAATTTTCGCATATGTTAGAAAAATAGCTATGACGTAACTCGAATCCTCGAGCGTTAGCGAGCTTCTAGAGCACGAGTTGCATACAATATAAAGAAGCAATTTGCTACGCAGACGTACTCTTTTCAGAAAAACATTGCGTAACAACGTTCTATACAATTTCACTAAAAGCATGCTTTTCCTACAAAAATATTAGTCTTACAAAACATTGATTTTTTTCCATAGGAAAAATCATCAACGCCAACATCCATTTTCTTCTGTTTATTTCGTTTATGTGTGACTTTGACAAGAGTACTGCACGAGGGAAGATGCTCATCCTAGGCAGCGACTCAGAGCGCCAATTCTTCATCTTTTCTGTTTACAAAGAATTTGTCAAAATCCTGAAATTTAGAAATTTTATTGATGAACAATTTTAGACTTTTATAGTTTTATTGACGTTAACGTCGAATAATATTGTGCATACATCTTATGTAAAGTGACTTTAATGACATCTAAAACTCTAACAAATCAAAAATATCTCAGAGTTTTTCAAAAATAACTTGAATTTTGCACCAAAAAAATCAAAAAGATTTATAAAGATTAACAAAGATTTCTGTATTTTAACTTTTCACACCATTTGGTTAGATTGATAAAAATTTACAGAGATTTCTATATTTTAAGTTTCACACGTTTTGGTTTGGCATCTGTTTTGAGGTTATAAATTTTAGTTTGATCGTTAATCGTGAAAAACGTTTTGAAAATTATTTATTATCAAAAAAGAAGGAAAGTCGTACAAATATTAGAACACAAATCTTCAATTTATTAGATCTAATGCAAATTTACCTTTCAAATTGCGCTCACGAATAATCACATCACGCACCACACGAACAGATTTATTTGGGAATTCTACAGACGGAAATATGAAACGTTCTACTTCGTCTAAACCACGTGCAGCAAGTGACGAGAAACATTTTTTCTTCGCTCAATTAACCTTTCATGAGAGCTATCAACGTTTATTGAGAGTGTCACTCATGTCGTTAATATGTATGAGTACTGTGATGAGAGCTGTGTGAGAGCTGTCATTAGTCTCCTAATGATTTGGGAGAGAATTCGGAAATTTTTCAAAAATTTTTCTCTCTTTGATCGGTGTCTTCCACTCTATTCTAGCTCTTCTATTCCGAATATTTTGTATTATACATAGTATATGTAAGAGAGAAAATAGACTGTGTTCTCAGGTTCGTAGGTTTTTGTGAATTCGACTAACAAATATCCAAATATCCCGCAGACATCTGGTAAAAGCAAACATTCGTTGGCAAGGACATAGAATAGTGTGAACAAAAATCTGAAATGCCTCAGGGTTGGTTACCTAATCGTTCATGGGGCTGCTCACTATTTAACAGGTGTCACCACGGGTAGGATGTGGGAGTAGGTGGATAGAGGCTAAGGTACACAAGGAGTACTATATTGCCCATAACACACCATTTGACACTGCTGTGGAAGTCCGCTTCACCAGAAAAGTGCTATGGAACTATGCCTCACCTGAAAAGTGTTATGGGAATGTATCTCACCAGAAAAGTGCTATGGAAGTATTTTTTTATAAGGATGGGGGCATCGTCAAATAAACCAAGGTAGTGTTGGATTCCATTCTTCAATGATCTACCAACTAAAAGCCCCTTCCTTACTCTCCATACTCTCTTCTCCTCGGAACCGCCTCACAGCATTACTAAGGGGAGGGAGTGCATTGCCAACGACAGATGTCTGCTTACCCAATTCTCTGTTCTTGCTGATTTAAACACATGGTCTTGCAACAAAGGTGTACTGGAAGAGAGGCGTATACGTCTCACGTCTTCATCAGCCAACTTTGTTCATCTAGACAATTTTTTTACAAAACCAGATTCGAGACAAAGTGACAGTGTAACCGAAATTAAAATTAGTAGATTACAGTGGGGGATGCGGAACTAAGTCATTACATGAGAGATTAATTTAGTGAAATGAGCCAAACTCAAGAGGGTGTTTTTAAGCAAAAAGCTTTGAAAACTGTTTTTTGAGTGTAGAGTTTGTATCTCGAGCCGAAGGCGCGGTATACAACTACAAGAGTCAAAAAGCAGTTTTTAAAGTGAGTTGCTTAAAAATACACGAATGAGTTTGCGAGTGATACGAAATTATCCAGAATGGATGACTTATTAAGCATTCTGCACTGTATGCTGTTTTACTCGGTGTCCCAACCGAAAACGCGACATTACTTGCAGATATATATGTAATGAGAAGTTTCCGGTGGGGGCTAAATGTAATGAATGACATGTAATGAATAATTTCCGTGGGATGCACATATACATGTAATGAAAAGTTTTCGGTGGGACAACGAGTAAAAATTTTTACAAATCGTTTCACTTCCTTCGTTGTGACGACACTTTTTCGCATTCGAATTTTAGAGTGAAGCCGCAATATAATTTGCCAAATGGTTTCAATTTGAAGCTTTATCGGCTAGCCAAGCAATAGCGTCTCTTTGTTTTTAACAATTAACCAGTTTAAGAAAATCGAAACAAAAATGTTTGCATCGTACATTGTAATGATCAAAATTTACAATTGAATCATTTTTCCGGAACTCGAAGGACCTTTAGCTCTATTTTTTTTCTCCCAAAATCCGCACAAAAATTTTCCTTTGCTTGCTAACAGAGCTGAAAGTAAGAAATGTAAATTCGAGGGGCGAAAGTAAATTTTCTCCCCTTGAATTGAAATTTTTTTACAATAGTTATTTACGCAACAAGGGAGCAGGCCGAAAGTACTTTGCAGTGTTGCGTACTAAGTTTTTCATGATTACTAGCAGGGACGAAAGTTGAAAACTTTAAGCTCAAGGGGCGAAAGCGTTCGCTTACATTTTTACAAATAACTCTTACATGCTTCACATTAGAGCCGAAAGTAAAAATGTCAAAAATAAACTTTCGCCCCTCAAAAGTGACATTTTTCTACTTTCGGATCTAATAGGAAGCATTTAAAATAGTTATTTACGTACGAGGTAGTAGGCATTTAATTCATTTCCGAGTGAGGTATTAAGTTTTTCATGCTTGCTATGAAAAAATGTAAGCGCCAGCTTTCGCCCCGTGGGATTACATTTTTCTTTTCGTCCCTGATAGCAAGCATGAAATAGGATTTTGAGATTTTGGGTTTGAAAATATTTTTAGGTTTCAGAAACTGTTAGCATCCCTTAGCATCACAACCGGTGAAACGTGTCCAATAAACATTCGAATCGTCACAAGGAGAAGAGCAAATAGCGCTTTTTCGAGTGACGTAATAAGTTTTGTGTGCCTTCGGCGCGGGTAGCAATTCTCGCACAGGGTTTAATTTTCATACTTTCATCCCTTGTAATCCAAATAACTAATTAAAATGGAACGCTTGCATTTTGACAACTTTGACGCAAAACATTATTCTAAACAAAAAATTTACAGCATGCCTCCAAAATGCACAGAATTTTTTATAAAATAGTTATTTCTGTACCTGTTTTGGACAGTTGATTTTAGGCAATTTCGCGAGTTGTAGATCGAACGAAGTGAAAATGCCTAAAAACAATCTTTCAGAACAGCTGCACATAAAACTTTACATGCGAAGGGGTGAAATCCCAAAAAAACTTACAAAGATGCCCTCATTTTCGGCCCCGTTACATGTAATTTTTTTTTTTTTTTTACAAAGTACGACTAGCACTTGAAAGCCGGCAAAAATTTGGCTGAGGCCATTTGTAGCCACAATGTTTGAGATAATTTTTCGCTAGAAATTTTAATTTTATTTATTTATCAACGGCTAACAATCAATTAATCAAACCAAGTAAAAGAAAAAGTAATTCGAATGAAGAAAAATTAAAAACGAGAGAAAAAACAGAAAAAAACAAAAATCAAAAAATAGAAAGAGAGAGCGATAGAAAAACAAAAGAAAATATGATCTTCGTATAATTAACTGTTGCCATAACGTACGAACGAAATGTTGTCTGCCACTTCCATAGAACGGACATTACCACAGAATGTATTCCGAGACAGCAGTGCGTAGATTACGAATTTCTTTTGTATGGACTCGATGTCGGCTATTTTGGTGGCACTGTGGGGTTGCCAAACTTGGAAAGCGTACTCGAGGTGTGATCGCACATGGGCACAGTAGGTACTCTTCAAAGCTTTTACGGAACGAAAATCATAGCATATTCTTTTGATAAATCCGAGCAACGCATACGCTTTCCCAGTTACGTACTCTATGTGGGAGTTAAAATTCAAATTTGTGTCCAGTAAAACACCCAAGTCACGAATCTCTAATACTCTGGTCAGACCGCTACCTTCGATATTGTAATTGTAATGGATTGGATGCTTGTTGCGGTGGAACGAAATTGGGTTGCATTTATTTATACTGACCGCAAGGCCATTACGTTTGAACCACAATGCCATTTCATCCAAGTCACGCTGAATACCTGAGCAGTCCAGCACAGTTCGCACTTTCTTGAAGATTTTCAGATCGTCCGCATACATTAGACACATTGAGTGTTTTTTCACCTTCATCACATCGTCGAAGAATAGGACGAAAAGTAGGGGTCCGAGGTGGGTTCCTTGCCCGATGCCAGAATACTTCAAAGGTTTTTGATATTTGACGCCCGATCTTCACGTATTGAGTTCTACCAGTGAGATAAGAATTTATCCATTCCAACATTCCTGAGTGAATTCCAATTTTCCGAAATGCAAATCCCTAGACAATTGCAATCAAAAAAATATTTCGGACAACTCAAGAGTCAGAAATATTCGGTCGGCCAATTTACAAATTTCTTTAGGCGGCCGCACAACTTGACGTTTGGGGAAGTTTATAAAAAATCGGTGCATTTTCGAGGCATACCGTAGAACAATTTTTTACTCAGAAGAATGTTTTACATCTTTTAAAAATAATTTACGAAAATGCAAACGTTTCATTTTTAAATAAATTCTGATAGATGGGAGCTACGAACGTCGATCGGTCTTAACGATTAGGGCACATTTATTTAAAATTCAACTTCTCTCTCTGAATTTGTTATCAAACGCTTCTGTGCAAAGAACAAAGAAAAAAAAGTGATTGTCTTCTCGAATAAATTATTGAAATTATTAAAATTTATTTATTATATAAATATTATATTTATAATGTAATGAATATAATCGACTCTCAACGCTCTCAACTAGCCCCTCACATATGATTTCAAGAAGTCGTCACACACAATCTTATCATTGTTTATGAGTTTGTGTTTTCAGACGCACACAAACGTACTAAGCGGCTCTGGCAGTCTTCAACGAAATTCATTCATTCATTGAGAAATTTCTTTTCGTTGGCGTCGGATGTGTTAATGTTGAAGCGTTGTCTTAACTATTTCTTTTTCTTACATTAACATCGGGTATTAATCAGAAAGTTCTTTTTTTTTCGTTGCTGTCGTTCAGAAACTTCTTATTGTTTAACTAAAATTCTCTTCGACCACGTTTGGAGCGGTACTGTGTGGATAAATTTGTTTATTAGGTATAACGAACGCAGTGTGTTGTCGTTTTATTTCAACTCCATAAAACTTACATCAAATTTAATTTAATAATAAAGTGAGTGAGAACGTAATATTTATTGTTGAAATAAACAGTTTTTTTATTCTGGCACCTAATGTTGTGTTAATTATTGGAATCATTGTTGGTGATTGTAAAAAAAAAATAACAAAAAAAGACTTGTGTAGATCGACGGTACTATTCCAACAAAAAAGTTAAGAACACAATAGTCGACAGTGTCAACAACACGGATAAAATATTTAACCCAATTTTGAAAAGAGCAACAAGTGCGTTAAACAAAAGTGTTAATCGGGGTTAATATCCTCATATACAGCGTTGTGTATACTCTGCTGAATGTGCAAAGAATATTAAATTATACTTTTCGAACAGACAACAATATTAACTATAATACCAACGAACATATATTATTAGCTAGTTTCTTTCTTAAATCATTTAGATTTGGAAAATTGTGGTTGTTCTTAAGAATCTGATGCATGGAGGACCGGATTGATTCGCGAAGCTTATTGTTATTTTTGTGATAATGATATTATGCCATTGAATCGACGAAGTCGTTTGATTCCAGTTATGCAACAAAAACCGAAATGATAACGTAACGACTTTTCATAATTAAGTTCTAGGAATTTTTTGTGAATTGAAACCGGATTAATTTTGGGAATTGTTTGCATGTATACGAGTGAATAATTTTTATCCTATTTTCAAAATTAATAATTGAAGAGTCCGTATATTCGAAGTCTTGACGTAATTGAGCATCGTCACATCGGGTTGTGTAATATTCGCCAATTGTTTTGCATGATGATTTTGGAAAATATTTCTCACAAAGGAAATCAAATCGTTGCTACAAAGGAGTTTAGGAGGACGTTCCCCTCCATATCCAAGAATTTCTAACTTTGCAAACTTTCTTACATATTGATGAATTTTCCCCAAATTCGAATTATTTTCTTAAGAAATGCCCTTACACCGAAATGATTTTTAGTATAGTATAGTAGAATTTTTATGGCCTGAACGATTTCCTTGGATTGCACATCAAGCGTATTCTTGAATTATTTTAGTTTTGATCCTGGATTTACAAATGATTTCCCCATGAATACCCTCTTGGACGTGGGCGGCATTTTTCCTAAATTAAAAGTAAATATTTGCCGGAACTGTGCTAGATGTTGATGCATGTAATAGTTATTTACGCAACAAGGCGCGGGCTGCAAATTTCGCACACGGTTGAAATTTTTTCACTTTCGTCCCTTGTGATCCAAATAACTAATTTGACTTTGGAGAGTATTTGAAACCTAGATCTTGACAACCCCTCAAAAGTTTCAAGTAACTTTGAATCTCCACTCCCACTTCAACTCATGCCTCTCACCTCTACAAAGATTTCGCTTCTGGGCATGAGTGAAGCGAAATCTATGTATAGCTGCTACATAAATCGAAGTTCTAGTCCACAGCGCCGCAAGAGGCTCTTAGATTCAGAGGCGCCGACTTAACGGGGGCCGCCGGGCTGTGGCCCCCAGTAAAAATATTTAAGGGGGGCTCAGCCTCCAGCAGATTTTCAATTTTTCCCTAAATTTTTACATTTCGAAAACCGGATGAGAATTAAAAGATACATATTTACATCTTGACCTGCAGTGCTCAAGTGAATATCACGATTTAATTAAATAACTAGCAAAGATCTTAACAATTTTCGCCTGCGGCGCTATACTCGCTTAGTCCATTACTAAACTTCTTACTTACAACGAACCCTGAAATCAGAAAATTTCGCCTATGGTAATTTTGCAAAATCTTCGAATTACCTAAAAAACGAATCGAGGCAGTCCCAATAAGACCTAATCGTCTTAGCATATCCCGTACGAGAAAGTTACTTCCCAAGTAAAATATAATAAAAGCACAGTATCGCATTCGGAATCAAAACTTTGAAGGTTCATATTTTCATAAATACCCGAAAATGGTACCAACGAGGGGTTCCGAAAATGGGTGCCCACGCTGGTGCCGTCGGGGGATGCCGAGAGGGGGAACGTTATAGGGAACAGAGTTCACATTCTAATCGCAACGAAAATATTTCGACAAACTTCATGATAAAGAACTATCGAACTGCGTAGGTCTGCTCCCCTTTCCGGCACTTTAGCAGATCTAAAGTCAGAGAGTTATCAAATGTCATAAGGTTCGCAGTTCGATAGTTCTTTATCATGAAGTTTGTCGAAATATTTTCGTTGCATGAGCACTCTAGATGTTCTAGGAGTCGATATATGCGTAATACCTCCTCCCTGTCCCCTCTAGTTTTTTGCAAATCTAGAGACAAAAAACTGACAAATGGAAATACGAGCATATAAGTGTTACCCACATGTGGGTTACCGTAAAGTCGACTAATTTTGACCGGGTACCCTAACTTTGACCGTTTTTTCGCTGTTTTCGATGTATTTTTGCATTTTCAAGACTGCTATGAAAAATTGAAATCGAAACGAAATGACGAATGCAGTTTCGATTATGAAAGCTTGAAACTTTACTTGCTAAAAATGAGTGGCCACAGGTGTTCATAGGTTTTAAAAAAAGTTCCATACAAAATGTCACGTTTAAAGTTTAGTTGAAAGGTTCATGCTTTCAGAATCGGGTCTGTTATCGTCATTTCGTTACGATTTCATTTTTTTAGCAGTCTTAAAAATGCAAAAATACACTAAAAACAGCGAAAACCGGACGAAGTTAGCCGACTTTACGGTACGCTAAAAAATTCTATTAGACCAGCGCCCAGTAAAATAAATGAAAGTCGGCGCCTCTGCTTAGATTCCAGTCCGCCGTTCGTAATAAGTTCCGTCCACAAACTTCATTGCCTACTACTAATATAACGCAACACTTCTTCGATGGAAATTCCACAGACATTTGTCACAATGCATCTCGATGATACGCTTTATTCACTTAGTTCGTCAGATGTTTTTGTCGAGGGTCAGATAATCGTGTATTTTGAGTGCAAAAGGATTTTCTTAAAGATAATCCTTAAAGATTTTTTTTTGATTTTCATTGATTTTCTATAGTCTTCTTTATTTTCAAGGATTTTCTTTGTCAATTTTTGTGGATTTTCAGGAGTTTCTTTGTCTTCGCGATTACACAATTTTTAGGGATTTTCTTTTGATTTTCAAGTATTTTCTTTGATTTTCAAGGATAAACTTTGATTTCCAAGGATTTTCTTGCGACATAACGTATTTTTTTGGAGATTTTTAATGAAATTAAAGATTTTCTTAACAATCGCTTTTCTTTTAAGTGCAGAAAGATTTGCTACGTTTATCTGCCCTTCGTTTTTTGTTATTGCAAGGTAGTACAGATTACCAGCAGTGTGAGCTAGGGCCAATCTTGGGGCTACAAGAAAAAACAGTGGAGAGGAGGTACCATGTCTTGCAGCTATTCCGATAAATTCTGACCATATAACGACTGCTTTAAGTCACAGATTAGTCGGAGGAGCTCCGATTCACGAATTTTAGCCAAACACTAGTAGACTGTAGAGATAAACTTGCATTTACGGAAAAAACTCCGATTGAACTAAACCCTGGTGTACGTTTCCATAATAAAAAAAAGCCGACCTCCGATTTTAAAGCTTCTCCGACAACCATGCTAATCTTCAGTTTGTGATTGAAACACATTTGCAGAAATAAACCAAAAATTACCCCTTTTATGTGCGTGCACACTTTTTGTGATACAAATTTTTGTGATGGGAACTGCGGGAATGGTTAATTATTTTCATAGTAGCTATCGCAAATTTGTGTTGTACACTCTTGTCGACTTTATTAATTTAAACCTTAAACTTCTAAAATAAATTGTGAAATTAAATTTAGAAATATATAAATCGCTAAAGAAATTTCCGAACAAATTAACCGATTTTTGAGTTTTACACTAATTTTTCCCATTAGCTCGGCTGTGTGTGGCTGCGGCGGGATCAATTTTTCAGTTGGAACCAAGTTAAATTGGTAGTACGACTAAGTAAAGCCATGAAACATGACGATCAGAACAAGTGAAAGGAAGATCTCTAAACATTTGTGTATAAATTACTGATTTTTACAGCTCCTTATCTTCCTTGCGTCCACAAATTAAGCATATGTTTATCATACGTGCAGACTTAAATTGTTAGTTCGGAAGTGAAAATGAATTCTTTCAATTAACTTGATGATTTTCGTTCCGTTACTGCGAATAAACTTGAAAATAATTTACTTAAAATAATTTAAATTCACAAATTATTTGTGATGACACAAAAAATTTGCGATGAAACAAAAAATATTTGATGACGCAAGATATGACGGCACAAAAAATTTGTGATAGCTGAGCTTCAAATTTGTGATATCACAAATAATTTGTGACAGCATAAATTTGTAGCTCAATTATCATTAATTTTTGTGCCATCACAAAAATTTGTATCAATAAAAATTGCACGCACTTAAAATGGGTTAAAAATTAGAAATCTGTACGGTAATGACTTGGAACGGGTTAAGTCAAGATGGATTCAAGTCAAAAGGTTTATGTGATAATTTCTGGTCTGTAACCAGCTGATTCGCTATAAAATAATTGCAGCCTTGAGAAATAAATTGCGCAATAATACTTAGAGTGAATCCTATCCTCAGACGAATATAGCGACGCATGGGTCTAACATTATTCAACAATCGCAAAGAAACTAGAAAATAAACTGAAATGTTCTAATTTATGAAAGGTTAACATTTTACAGCGCCGTACATAGTTGTCGAAAACGTACCATAACCTTTGAAAATTTACTTTTCATTTTTTTTTTCTTTATTTTACAAGTCCATAGTCTCGCCTTCTTCAAATATATAAATGTAATTTACATGGATTACTTACACATAGACTACACACTCTTATTTCATTCTAATTTTGTTTTCGTTTGTTTGCGTTTTTACCATAACAATTTGAATTTATTCGATGAAGGTGTGTTTTGTTTTCTTGTAAAAATTATTATTGAGAACAATAACTTGAGCACATAAGAAAATGTATAGTGGAACCATTTTTTCATCATCTTAGGTGTATGTTCTCTTGTTAAAAGTACAACAATATATTAATCTGAAAATCATCGTGCAAGAAAAAAAAGTTAAATTTATTTTTGTTTATGTGAAAGCATAAATATACCTCGAGGGTTAAGTCAACGGATATTGGAAACCTTCTTTTTTTCTCTTATGTATTTATATCTACCTCGCAAGATAATAAACCGAATTTTGATTGAAGGTATACGCTGGACAAGAATTCACTTCGTAGAACTCCCAACGGACAGGATGTGATTTTTGTTTATTTTCTTCTCTTTGTTGTTTTTTGTGGGTTTAAAATTTCAAATGGAAAAAACTATACCGTGCGACGCTAAGCTTTTATTATTGTTTTACATCAACCAATAGTTTAGAAGATATAGCACACATACAGCTTGAGTGCTGAAGAACCTTCGAATAAAAACCGGAGGCTGCCATAATTATTAACTCAAATGCTTTTGAACATTGAATGTATAATGTGATTAATATTCATGGGAAAGAATTGTGACTTTTTGGGTATCCTTACCGTAATTCACCATAATTTGTTATGCCAATCATACGAACCGTATATACCTATATGTTCGCCGAATCACTTAACTCTTTCTCAATCATGGAAACAAGACGTTCCCGAAAATCGTATTAAAATTACCATCTTTTACGAGATAATTTTACGCATTTTTAGACTCGTGTAAAATGCGAAACTCTTTCGTTTTAAGTTAAAGATATTGACCTCAGGAAATTACCAAAAAATCGGTGCACCGGTTCGTGCTGTAGGACCAATAGAAAAATTAATTGGGGGTAAACGTGCTGCTCGACTGCACACGATACTTGATGGTTTTTCAGGACTATTTTGTTAACTATGAGGCTTAGGTGAGGGTTAAGAGTGGCATTAGGTGGAGAGTTAATTAGGAATCAGGTGGTTAGTGAGAATTAGGTGAAGGGTTGAGTGGGGATTGGCTGGGGTGTTGGGAGCGTGTTTACTTGGTCGATTGGAAGAAATATTAGATGGGGATTGGAAGAGGGAGTTCGAAGTTTGTAGTGGAATTATTGGTGGGTTTTTTACAGCTTTGCATCGCATATTACAGGATTACGTTCATTACATTCCTCAATCGATAGGCCAAGATAACCGGTGAGAAAATATAGCATGACTTCTCGGTACCCTGCATCTCGAGAGAGACAATCTTCACATCTTTTACGCGAGAAACCTTATGAGAAATCTTGTTCAATATATGACTACTGGATAATTCCAGCCGCATCATACGCACATACGTAAATTGACACTTTCTTTTATCTAGCTGTCATTTTAGTAATGATTAAAGCTTGGCTTGAAATTTTCGCGATGATTAAAACTTCGCTGGAAGAATGTTTATGCAATTTTGAAGTAACGGACTTTTCATACATTAATTGCGATAAATGCTATGCCCTCAGAAATCACTTGAGGTTCCTTTCAGAATAAAAAATGATTTGTTCATAACGAGTTTTACATAAAAATGCAATGGTTGTGAGTGATAAAAAAGTCATAACGTAATTCGTGCGATTTGCTGTGTAAATGAGAAACGATAATTGGTTCGAAAAGTGTACAACAGCAATACAAATTACGAAAATTTGTTGTTTTATTGTTGTCATATGTGATGCGAGCGAAGCGAGTGTGAGAAAATGTTCAAGTGACAAAAACTACCGATTTTGGAACGTGTTGTTTACAGTTTTTTATGCCACGACTTGGGAAACGTTCACTTTTTTAAGAAGACTTAAGCTTTTTCCCTGTGAGTGCTGCTGTCATGACGCTTAAGGATTGAGGAAAAAAGCTTAGAAAAAATCAGTGAATAATTTCATCGAGTTTCGCCGAAAAATCAAATTGGCAAAAAATCAAACAAACAATCGCCGAGAATCTTTTGTTTAATTTTTAAGGCTCGGAACAGGTCAAATTCAGGTCACAACTTCATTGTCCTGCAGCTTTTTTTAATGAGAGCAAGAGCTATTGCAGAGGTTTCAGCGGACACGTCTTACAATATATATCATTCTTGGTTGATTTTCATACCTTCTTATCCGAAATTGCCATTACTACATAATGCTAGAGACTCAATGTCATGGTTCTGACCTGACCTGATGACCTGATGATAATTACATAAACAAATAACAAATATATTCAAGATAAAAGTTAAGGAATGTGTACCGAGTCTGGCATCTGAAATGGTTTTTAGCTTTAAATTAGGGAGACTAGATCATCTTGAAGTCTGACCTGAATTCGACCTGTTCGAGCCTTATTAATTTTGTCGCTAATTTCTTTTTTTTCGTCGAATTTCGTTGAAAATTTTCGCAGAATTTCTCTAAGTTTTTTTTCCTTTTGACGGCAGAGTAGCACTGTGATGAGTAAATTTTTAATTCTTCTCTCTTGCTAAAATGACATGTCTCGTTTACTCACACAGCACATTAAACCGATTCATTTGAACGCCATCCCTCAAAACGTAATCACTGTCATATAACCGGGAATTAAAGTCACCTATACCTATAATATTTTCCATATGAAAAAGTTCACTTTTCGTAATGGGGCTACATATTAAGCTTTTATTATAGTTTAGTGCGCCGTAGGAAAAAGAATGAAGATTAACTAACTCGTGCGCGTAGAAGTATTGACTCTAAATAGATATTGTTATGCTTACCTTTACGATGCCGTGATTTCAGTTTGATGTCCCTAAGGGTCAAAAAAAAGATTTTTTCCCTCATACAACAAAATGTCAAATTTACCCGTATGTTTCTTCATCAGTTTTCCAAACTTCTTAAGGAATAGTCTGGTTTCGGGACCACTGGCACCGAAGGCCAACGGTGTAAATAGATATTGAGCTTTCAAGTCAATGTAAATGTTGTGCTTAAATCGTTCAGCCTGGTCTGCCGCAGCTCCACTATTCGACGAGGTTACGTTTAAATATGTCGAGACTCTACAGTATTCACCACGGTTACATCCCAAATCAGAGATTTGCCGTGACTCCATGG
>CM055406.1:43719481-43736067 GCA_029228625.1 Pseudolycoriella hygida | reverse complement strand
TCAAGATTGTCTGAAAGTCATCTCCGATTGTGCCTCCAAGAACCATGCATTGAGACGAGATGAAAATCACGTAGACTACTATCTATTTTCGATCTTCTAAGGTTTTATGTTGTGAATAATTCTACACTCCATGTTTTATTAAAGTAACTTCCTGGTTTTAACTACTTTCATTTGTAAATAACAAACTTGAACTTCGTTATTATCTAAAAGGTTTTGATATATCTCAGTTAATTTTGCATAGAAGTCTAGAAAATTATAGTTTTCAAATGATTTCATAAACATAAATTTAATACTTGTTTCAATGCGTTCCTCAATGCTAGCTATATCACGAAATGTTAAACAAAAATTAATTCATTTTGTTGAGCCGATTCAACCTGCGACTTTAAGGCGATAATTGCGTCGAACTGGTTGCTCAAATTTTGACATTGTAAGAAACTGGTGAACGTGTTAGCTTTTTAACTGAACGATCGTAATGAATTGTCTCAGACTGTCTTATGGAGAGGGCCTGTAAACCAGTCGTTCATCCTATTTCTGCTGTAAAATGCCAAAATCTTTTAGGTAGCTATTTCGTGTCTCTCCTAAATTTACATACCATCAAGCTACAAATGAGCTATTTTCAAAACAATTTCTTTTCAATAAACACGTTGAAAGCACTAATGTATGAAATATATTTTTTGTGACTGTTCACACAAATAAATTGTATTACTTCTGTCAATAACATCTCAAAAATACATTATTAACGTTTTAATAAAAAAAAATGTTTTTTCTTCAAGTCTAACGTTACGGTACTTTTATTTACTAAAGTTGTATTATACGCTACTCAAACACTTTATCACTTTAACCAATTTTGAGCAAGTTATTCAGCTGACTATACTGCCTACAATTTTTTCATAAAATTGTTTACAGGCTTGCGGAAAGTAAGTTCGTCTTTACGTTGATTTACTCATTTAATTTCCGCTGGCGTGTAAAGTCGAGTTCTATCTATAAGGGAAATGTATACCTTAAATAAATGTATCCATCCCTTGCCTTCGACTCACAATAAAAAAACTAGTCAATATGTCAAAAAAGTATTTACAACCACGACAGTAATCTACTGTCAACGAAAAGTAGTGAGTACTCAAGTCGAATCAATATAATAAAATGACCACATACTTACTTACGTGCATATGCATACTCATACATGATCCATTGGACATTGTAATATGCAAATCAAGATTTTCAACACAGTTTTTGTGTATGCCTGATTCGACGTGTATGTTGTGTGTGAGTTGTTTAATCATAAAACTACAGAGGTTCCTTAACTGTTGGCTGGTTGTTGGACCAATTTGATGAGTTGGATATATTTGTTTAAAAGCAAAACGTTCTATGCGTTGTGACTGAAAAGTACTAATTTAACCGCCAAGGAGGAGATTTTCGGGAGTGTTACTTCAGTGGTAGTGGATTGCCAAAACGTATAGATTTCATTGTTTTTTTTAACAATTTAAACGTTTTTAATGATTGTTCTTATATAAAAAAATTAATCGCAAATTTAAAATTTTAGAGAGTGACATAGAGTTAGAAATAGTCAGGCACAAAAGGTTTTTAACTACCTGAATGAGTTTAAATGATTCTTCATTGTCATTCTGTTGCTTAAGAGCACGTTGCATGTGAACTGTCAAATGTTCGATGTTTTTTTTTAGAATTTTTACGCAAATAACAAATTATTCAAAATTATATCTCATGTACTGTGAGAGGATGACTCTTAAACAAATAATACAGGAGAAGAATCGTAAGATTGTGCAACTTTTCGTTTTAACTCGTTTCACCGAAAAGCCGAGTTTTACATGCACAAAATGCAAGCGAATACGTCAAAAAAGAGATAAAAGAGAAATAAGAAAGATGCACAAGCTTATGATTCTCTTCCTGTAGATGAATTAGAGTTTAAAATTTTAAGTATGAAGGTACAAATTTCTTCTGAAATAACATCGCAAACGAACTTGGAATGCGACGATTTTTCAAAGTAGCTTTCGACCTTCATACTCAAACTTTTGGAATTCTTATGGTTTTATTATTCGTGTAGCAGTCATCCTCTCACAGTACATGAGCTATAATTTTGGATAATTTGTTATTTACGCAGGATTCTGTTCAAAAAAAAAACATCGCAAATTTGAAAGTTCATATTTTTGAAATGTGCTCTTAATGTTGACGTTCACAAAGTGAGAAATAGTTCTTTTACATTTGGAGATTTAGACTTAGTCGATCCGATGAAGAAGTTTGAGGACGTCCATCAAACTGTCTTTTGCGTTGTGAAAGTTGTGTCCTAACACTGAAAAAGTCGAAACCTTGAAAAATTAAGAAAACCCACATATTTTATTTACAGCTTCTTTTCACCTAATTTTACCTTTAACTCAAGTATAAAACATATGCTAGGCTGACCCGTACAATTCCCTATAAAATCTACATCCGTAGTAAGGAAGTAACGGTGAGGTTCGCGCCAGCGCGATTCACAATAGAACATTTGCCTTATACGAAATGTCTTATTGTGAATGACACTGGCGCGAAGTTCTACATCTAATGAAGGAATTTCGCGCCGTATGGGCGCCAGTAAGGAATGGGTATAATCAAATGTTATATGAGTGATTACATCCTTATTAAATTGCATTGAATATTGCCCGAAAAACCGTCCGAAACAACACAACAGTGTGGTGTGCAAAACCATAGTATGGGATTTTTTTTTGCAGATTTCTCTTATTTTTACCCCAAAACGATACGCATGCCCACCAACTCCGGGGTCCAAATTCGACTAGTTACAAACTTTGCGGTAAACGCATAGCCACACTGCGTGGACTTCGAACGATACTGACAACGTTGGTATACATTTTTTAGGTCCTTCAATTCTCTTTCTCGTTCTGCTTACATCCACATTTAATGTTACAATGGTATGGTTACCTGTTGAGTCTAGTTTAAGTTACGATGTATACCGTATTTGCTTACAGCAATGGGTTTCACGGGTTCAAAGAGCTCAAGGACTATCTATTTTATCCATGAAAATAAGAATACAAAAGAATAGACGAAAGAGAAGTAAGCATTTAAAAAAGTTACTATTGTATCAGTAGAGAAGAACTGTTTCATTCGATATGTGTCTTAACTGCCGAGGGCAACAATTCTGTTTATGTTCCGAAGAACTTTTGAAAAAGTTACTAAAACATTAAAATGTTACTTCTAGTGAGATGAATCATTTTTTCCCATTACAAAAGTCAATACATTTTTTCGGATTGCAGAATGTGTACACGTAAAAAACGAGAGTTGCTTTAACACGACCTACATAATAATATCTTAAATTTCATACATCCGCAAATCATCAAACTTCATACACTCGTGTAAAGACAGTTGGTTCAGTTAGCGTTAACGAAAATAAACACTTTTACTTGTTGTTAATCGAGTTAGTTTATCCAATTTTAATATTATTTCATGAAATCAATGTACGGAGCGATGGGAGTAACGAAAGCACACAATTCGACAAAAGATTATTTTGTTAACGCGAGATTTCGTTTTTCAAAGTTGATCAAGTTTTATTTCTATTTGATTCTAACTTTTAACAATTTAGAAGGAGACACGCCCAGCTCGTATTACATAATTTTCAGACAGAAAATAAGATGCAACAAGTAATACAAAGTTTAACATTGTATTTCTAGCCGAAGAACTACACAGAGTTGCATTTATTTTTGAGAATAGTTACGCAAGGATTATAGAGAGTACTCAATCACTGAATTCGAAATTGTAATGACAACAGACTTACTGGAAAAAATTAAATCTCATAACTTGCAACTGCCAATAACCTTCTACATAGACAATTTAGCAGCTTTTGGGATTAATTTTTTATGCCGCAGCCCCTGAGTGGCTTGCTCGTCTAATGAAATTCCCCTTATTCTTAAATCTCATTTAATTGAATCAAAAAAACTTCTCCTAGTTCGAACACCTGGAAAATTCTCTTTTAATTACATTATCTCATTACAATTTTTATGGCAAGATTCTTGTAACCTATTCTTTTTTCTCCTCGGACTTGATAGAAAAGCGTTACCTACACTACAGGTTTGTAGTCTATACACCACCCCATTACCGCGTAGGTATGATGACAACACATAAAACACTACTCGTCACATCTTCTCCTCAGATATAAACTTTTTTTCTTTTGATAATTGAGTAATTTTATTTTTACATTTTATTTTTATTTTCTGTAATATTTATTCATCAGGATGACAAAATTACTTCAGAAAGCTCGGCGGCTATAAGCCATTTACTGCACACGGTGTTATAAATTACCCTTTGTAGTCATCAAATTTATAATTTGTAGAAAAAAAAAGTGTAATTTCAAAGCAATGAATACTATACCTACTTTCATTTCATTCATTGTGATTTTTATCGAAGCGCGTACCATACAAGTTTTCGTTTTGCTTTCATTTATGTTGAAAAAATTGAGTCCGCTGCTCATCATTGGTATGTTCGATATAAATTGGTTTATACGCAAATGATTGAGTCACAGTTTTCGAAAAGTTTTATTCTTAGCTTCTTTATAGTTTTTCATTTTACCAGCACATCGTGACTCACATATCATACTTAAACTATGATTGCATATTTATCCAAACATTGACCTTTTAAGTCATTTACACTATACGTGCTCAATAAATTGAAATATTGCCCATTAAAATTTATTATATCGCGATTGATTCCAATTTCCCTTTCTATTTTGAAGAAAAATAAAAAGCTGAAACGCTTAGCATACCAATTAGGTATGTAGATATCGGTCCTACAAAATTTGTATTTTCAAAATCGTCTACATTCGACGTTTTGAAGGCAAAATAGGCTCTAGACTCGCTCAATATCAGTTCGCTTAAAGAGGTTCAAATACAGAACTCTGGTCGGTAAAA
Source organism: Pseudolycoriella hygida (assembly GCA_029228625.1). Classification (NCBI taxonomy): domain Eukaryota; kingdom Metazoa; phylum Arthropoda; class Insecta; order Diptera; family Sciaridae; genus Pseudolycoriella; species Pseudolycoriella hygida. Next base: position 43,731,160 of record CM055406.1, on the reverse strand, counting down.
ATCATCAAAGTTTGTATTGGAAAAACCAATTTTGTATGGAGAACTATGTTGAACAAAACTTCCCAAACAAACTTCTATTATTTGAAGCTTTTCTCACCCATACAATATTTCGTGACTACTTTAAATGGGGAATTTCGACAAAAAAAATTTGGGAAAATATATTCGACCGATAAATTAAATCAATACTACCCATAAAAAGTAATAAATGACCGATAACTTTTGACTGATACCTTCATTTCACCCATTTATCTAGGTAATTTTTCCTTTTACAAAATGTCATGAGGTCTCTTAGGCATTACCCCAAATATTCGCGCTTTAATTCTACTTTAAAAATGTGTTTAAAAATTTATCGGTCATTTATTATTTTTTATCGGTAAAGTTGAATTATTTTATCGGTCGTCTATTACCATCCAAAAAAATTTTCATACAAAAAAAAACCACTGTACTCTATGTCACATACACTTTTATGTCGTTATTTTGCCATTTTAGACTATTTTTAATAGAAATAGAAACAGAATTACTGCATTGATTCGTAACGACAATTAGAAGGGAATGTGCAAACCCAGTGGATTATTGTCTCATGAACGATATTATAGTCCATGGGACGATATCGGTCGAGACGAGAACGGTCAGGAAGGCATCGCAAATTTTTGTAATTCATTTACGATGAATGTTCGTCCATTGAACGTGATACATGAAATTGACGAGAATTAACGACCGTGAAATTATCGCCCGGGGAACCCGGGGAATTATTCTTCTACAAATTTACAGAAATTTATCCGCTTTAAATTGTTGTCACATTTGTGCGGGCGATAATTCCCCGGATGATAATTTCAATTTTTACATGCGATAATTCCCCGGTCGTTAATTCGCTAAAATTCTGCTCCTGACGTTAATTCTCTGGATGTTAATTCATGTCGCCCGATTATCGTGATTTTAGTGACTTCAATTATTGCTTCGAATGTAACTTTCAAAGAAAAACTCGCAAGGTAAACGCTTTTGTAAACATACGAAAGTGAAGAGAATTGACCCTCGGTATACCGTACCGTGCAGTCTTTTAATTTTCCAACTCTTTCTTTGAACGAATAAAATATCACACCTTTTTCTCTACGAAATTAGTTTAAAGTTATTTTCCACTTTGAGTGGCATGTGATAAGTGATAAGTAATAGATCTTGAAGAAAAGTTCGTTTGTTTGTTCAGCTAAGAAAAATTTGATAACGCCACCGACTTATTGCGAAATAATTTTTTTAAACAAAGAAAGGTTATTACATCGTTGAATTTCTTTCCGATTTTTGCTTAGAATTCAAAATTATTTTTAGTTTCGTTGAATAACTTAAGCAAAGTAAATAAGAAGCGAAATAAATCATAACAAAAACAACCTTACGGCAGAGTATACACAACACAATTTATTGATTTTTTGTTCTATCTTCCGGCCTTAAAAAAATCAAAATTTTATCAGTTTTAAAATGTTTATCTTTGTATGTAGAATTACGTCAAATATGATAGTGAAATTGTGATAAAAACTGAAAAGTAAAGAAAATAAACGAAGTTCGTTTATAAATTGATGTTATAAAAATGGGTTTTTCATCACTGCTTCAAGGAAGAGCAGCTCACGAAGCACTTCTAGTGCGGCAAGATGCGGAACTTCGTCTTTTGGATACCATGAAGCGATGTTTGACGCAAAAAGTGAAATGTGATAAAGAATATGCTATTGCACTGACGGCTGCGTCCCAACAAGGGCTGAAAATTGATCGTGCTGATGATTTACAAGGTAAACTGGTTTTCATTATTTTCGTTGTCTTGACGCCTTCACGACATTTTTAAAAATATAATTTCTTTTCATTTTAAAATTTCAAATCAAATTTCAAATTACCACTCACATTTTATTCATTCATTGCTACTATTCCATTAAAAAAAAGCGCCCAGCTTTCGGAAATTATTAAAGTGTGTGTGATACAAATTGTAAATAATTGAACGTCGTAGGTTTTGTTTATTGACATGATAAGGCGGGAGTCGAGTGCCTCCTTCCACTTACATAACTATTACTTTCGGTGATAAAGCAATGTAAGTGCACCATTTTACCTCTGCAACATTTGACATGATGAATAAATTTTTCACAAAGGAATATCGTCCTAAGCTTTAATGCAGACAGAACTATATTGCAGGGCCTATTGTCAGGGGGACATTTTCTTAAATTTCCAAAAATGTTAACTTGTTCATATGCTCTATTTTAATCTTAAGTTGAAGCTTAACGATTTTAGCAAGGCACTCAAATGCACTGAGTGTATTAAGCTAAAGTATATCCGCCGTAAGCTTGGTTGTAAAATTGATTATCAAAATTACTTACTAACAAAATATTATAAGATAAGGAAATAACTTGATACCTTTACGACAATTAATTATATTTTTTGAAATGCAATTGATTTATCACTAAAAATTTAAAATCAAAGTAGTGAGTAAATTTCTAACGATCTCTCAAAAATAACAAAATTTTGGATATTTATTCAAAGATGGACAAATTGAGTGGCTATTTAGGAGATATGCTCCAGAGCTCACCTAGTATCTTATGGGATGCTGAAGTAAGACAACAAATGAAGCAGAAAGCTTTCGGCAATGGAGTGGTACTAGGGCTCTAGGTCATATTTTGTTAAACCTCTTTATCAGTAACAAGATTGACAATGACATGACGCATTTATTCAACAATTTAGTCAAAAGACAAGTGTAACATCGGAAATTTCAGCAAGAATTCCGTATTGCCATGCGCAGTTTAATTACATCGTCATCAATAGCATGTAAATTTTATTCTGTATAAGTCAGGCTGTTTCTTTGTCTTTAATCACACAATTTTTATACAAAATGTTTCGTTAAATATTTAAATTATTTTGGAACCGAGAAAACTTTGAAATTTCTTAAGATTGACGAATTTTGTTCCTCCCAATCTGTGTTTGTATCTGAAAAAGCAAATATATATGCAGATGATATTATATTTTAATGCAAGCACTATAATCGTATGAATATAGTCGAGTTGGAGTAAATGATCCGAGGGCATTTGCCGAAATCAATTCATGTATGATCAAGCGATTCCTTGTGTACAATAACTTATTGTTATATCTATAAAAGGCCATCCGCATCTTTTCCTTCAGTTCAGCCAAAAATTAAATCTCCATTTTGACATCTTGGCTCGACTATGATATCTAATCTCCAAGACTCCACCATACTAGCGCTGATTATAGTCGAGTTTACCATGATTTCTCACTGTTTATAATCGAGTCTACAATAATACATCTTTTATGGTACCGTGTCGATGTATGCAACTCAACTTTAATCGGTATATTATAGCTCTATTTTCAGTGATTTTAAGAACTATAATTGTCCGACTTTAATCACAATTGCAGTAATAGTATATTATAACACAAGGACTAAAATCGCGTGATTCGGTCAACGATCCGAGGCTTGTAGTGCAAGGTCTATTCACGGACCGAGATGAAGTTAATGACCGAGGGCGTAAGCCCGATTTTTATTAACGTATCAAGGTCGGTAACAGACCTTGCACTTCCCTCCGAGGTCACGTATCGAGACTATCATCAAGCGATTTATTATTTGTGTTATACGATAGCTTATTAGTGAGTTTGGCAAAGCGACTTATAGCCAAATTTATAACATATACATATAGCTATATGTAATAAGTTATATGTTCACGTTAAAAGTTACGATACGTTACGAGCTATGACTTATAATTTATAAGTTACAAGTAACAAATTACATGTTTACGGTACAATTTATAAGTTTATAGTGCAGATCAGTATTGTAACTGACCCAGATCAGTACTGATCAGTTTTAAAACTGATCCGGATCAGTACTGATCAGTTTCGAAACTGATCCGGATCAATACTGACCACTTTCAAAACTGATATGTATCAGTACTGATTAATTATAAAACTGATCCGGATCAGTACTGATCAGTTTTGAAATTGATGCGGATAAGTAATGCTTAGTTTTAGAACTGATACGGATCCGTTCTGATTAGTTTCAAAACTGCTAACTCAAATCAGTTCTGAAACTGATCAGTTCTAATGCGGATTAGTTTTGGAGCTGATCGGTACTGGTCTGGATCAGTTACAATACTGATCTGGGCTATAAACTTATAATGTTAACTTATAACGTAAACTAGTAACTTACAACGTAAACATATAACTCAAAACAAATAGTTATAAATTTGGCTATAAGTGGCTTTGCCCAAACTCTCTATTGCTGGTGCCTATAATGGTCAATTATGCACGAAACTGTGGATTTGTCAACGAAGAAATACTTGACGATTTATCAACGATAAAACTGCGTTACGTTACCAAAGAAAATAGGCAAAAAGTGTTGTACGTTGCATCTCTATCCTTGCATTTCAACATAACAATATCTACAACCAGTTTTTATACGAAATGCAGCGCAACTGCGGAAAAGTATAGCTTTGTACATGAAACACCGTCAAACTTCATGCAATTTCGATGCCAATCACTCAAAATGAACTGTAACTGACGTTTTTCTAGAGTTTTATATCACTGGACGTACAGTCAGCAATGATGCTTATTGTATACTTCACGAAAATCATCGACAAAATTTATTTTAACTCGACTATAATTTATTTAACTCCACCACAATAACGCTATTACAGTAATGTGTCGATGTATGGAACTCGACTATAATCGACCTATTATAGTCCTATTTTCAGTGGTTTAGAGTGTTATAGTGCCAATAAAAATAATTATAACCTTAAAACTTCTCTCAAATGTTTAGGAAGTAGATTTTCAATAGTCCAAATATGAATCGTAATTTTTCTCTCAATTAGAATTTTTCGTAAACCACCTTTATCTTAAGGTACATTTCATGTCCTTTTAAGAGAAATAATGTTTAAGTGCATTTATGTTGGCCTTTTTTTGAATACTAACTATACAAGATTTTATGGAATGTCATAAATTTTATGGTCAACTCAACATCAATTTTGTCGTCTTCAATATTTGTTAGACTAAAAATGAAGATATTTTCTTGAAAATATCTCCTTAAACAAATGTTTTGTGATGTGGAACGCCGACTTGTAACATAGTGGTTTTTCAATAGAATTTCATGAACAAGGATTTTAAATAGAATATGCTAATAATGAGAAGATTTTGCACTGCTACCTGCGGGAACCGGAAAAACCACGCTACGGTCACGTTGGTTATATAGCGTATTTTTAGGTAATATTTTAGAAATATGTGCGAAGCTGATAAATAGAAAAGTCATGTCGTCGATGTTTAAGAAATAGTACTCAATCAACGCACATGCAAATAAACCTCGCTTATAAAAACATTCCAACGAAATAATTTTTTAATGACAGAATGAAAGAAAGGAACACATGTGTTATACTTTGCACTAAATTTTCTTCGAAAATTCTTTAAAGATCTTAAAAAATCACTTTATGATGTAGCTGTCTACATCTTTTGTTAAATCGAAACCTTTCAATCGAAAATGTTCATACCGTTAGATAACATTTGTCTGGCACATTTCTAAAAATATTGGTTTTCCATTATCGCACTTTAGCGTCATTAACTAACATCTAATATTTTGAACGAATCAATGTGAAATCATATCCATGTATTTTACTCAAAATATTGCCTTTTTGCTAATATTCTTCCACTAAATGTTATTTTAAGTTTTTTCTTCGCATTTCTCGAAAGAAAGTCAGTCAAGCAAATATTACAACATTAATATAATACAAAATAAATTAACTAAAATTGAGTATTCTGTAGCTCTACATCTACATGTAGAATATGTGTGGAGCAAGCAACGTTTACTTTCTTAAAAATAGTCCTTGATAAAATGTTGACGGTGCAAAGATATACTAGCGAAATTCTCGAGAAGAGTTAAAAGACTAGGCCGTTTGTGCTGTTATAGAAACTTGACTAATTATAACTTAGCATTTCCTATCAACATAAACAACTCGATAGCGTAGTGGTTAACATGTCTGCTTGCTACTACGAGATTGAGTTGCCAGTGCGTTGGTTCGAAACTCAACCACAGAACCGATTGTTAGAATTGTAAACAAAACGAAACTGATTGAATCGTTCAAGTCAAGTGAAGTTGAGTGTAGCGCCATCGTCCGGCTTACCGGAAAAGTCATTGTTGGGAGAACCGGTATTCTCCTCCTACTAGTTTCGCTCCTAGTTACATCTCATGGATGGCACTGGCTTTGTCGCACAGCTTACCACTGGCACAGTAAAACTTTCCGGCAATGAAAGGATCTCAAAAAGTAGAACCACAAACAGCGAAACTAGTAAATAGGGATCTAGCCTCTAAACTCTTCATGGGTTGTAAGGCAGATTATTATTAGTATTATTTCCTATCATCCTAAACGAGTCATTTATTTACATATAAAAAGCATTTCCTTATATTTTTAAATATTTTCGAAATTGCAACTCCTAAAATTATTAAATTTTTCATAAACCATGCAACGGACGGGGCCGAAAATGAAGGCATTTTTGCAAGTTTTTTTTTTTTGATTTCACCCCTTTGCATGTAAAGTTGTATGTGCACCTGTTCTGGACGATTGTTTTTAGGCATTTTAGCTCGCGAAATTGCCTAAAATCAATCGTCCAAAACAGGTACACAAATAACTATTACGCAACAAGGAAGTAGGCCGAAAATTCTTTCTTGCTTGCTTTTCGCCCCGTGGGACTATATTTTTCTTTTCGTTACGCGTAAGCTCTAAGCTGCATGAAAACCTTAATACACAACACGGGAAAGAATTTTCGACCTACTCCCTTGTTGCGTAAGTAAGTAAAATGAGAGTCGGAGAAATTGAGGGAAACTATTATGATAGTCACACTCCACGCTATGTCATAAGCACATGTATGGTTAAAAGGGTATTACGTTCATGTGCATACACTACACTTATAAGTGTTGACATTATGATCTTTTGTGTGTAGTGTTTTACACGTTCGTTGATGAGTAAGGAATGAAAGAGAATGTAGCATTAGGAGCAAGTCGTGCAAATGAAATTATGTTCTGGGTATTTTTGTTCCTCACACATACACGATAAGATATGGAGCAAGAGAAGAAATCAAATGTTTACTAACACTCGAATAAACGCTTGTTGAGTTGATTCCTTTTGTATGTATTGAATTCTTGTGTACATAATTTGGCTATGAAGTTCATATCCAACATGTGTTGTGCTACGCTATTGTTTATACCGTAAATACTCACATCAATAGAGAATTAGCCTATTCCCAAAAGAGGAGCTTGTTTAGAAACCAAAATGGTTTCAAATTAGCGAGAAAATACTGACACACTTTTTTTTTTAAATTGAAAAGGTTAAACTTTAGCAAGTCGACTTCAATACAAGAAATAAATGGAAAATTTTACTATTTCTCTTTCGTATTTTAATGATTAGTTGATTCGAATTCGTAGCATAATGGTATAATTAGATAAAAATAATATAAAGTGGAGTGCTTAATACGAACATGTGCAATGCATTTAACGGTTTAACTATTTCTTTTTCTTGTTCTTGTAGGAAGTCTTATAACGAAAGCATGGCGTGCAATAATGGAGGAATGGGATCAAACAGCAAAGTGTATAAAATCAAAAGCCGAATTACTTGAATCAGTTTGCCAAGATAAGTTAACACATCTCTATCAAGACACGAAAAAGGCTCGAAAAACATATCAAGAAGAACATAGTAAAATTGCCGCTCAATTCACAACTGTAAGTAACCAACCAGTTTAATTTTATTACTCGACATTCAGATTCTGTGAAGAATCACCTATTTTCATACAATCGATATTTACATTCACCCATTTTGTTCTCATAATCGTTGATGAATCAATATTGCGATAAATTGTAGCCTGTAAGAAGTGAGAATTTATTTTTATATTTTTGTTGTTTCTTATAATCTCTTTACATAGGATTCGTTGCTTATTCTTTCACCCATTTCACTTGTCTTATTTCGAGTCTAAGAAAACGGCCGATATGTGTGTTATTTTATTTTCGTTTATTTATATACGTTATAAGAAATAACAGTGGAATCCGTACATTATTTTATTGAAATTTTATTTATAGACAGACATTTCAAGATATGTTCTCAAAAATACTTTCAAGAGAGTCTAATGCAAACGGGTGTATCTTAGCATAAAAATCCATTTTTTTTCGTCTCTCTTAAAAATATCTGGAGGTTTTATGACTAATAGTTTTACAATTTTGATGGTTGCTAGAGATTTCGGCAACATCGATAACATTCTGTTGCATGGACGTATCGAGTGACACTACGAACTTTCGATGAACTTTCATTTATGTGACACCCGTTTGGTCTAATGGAAATTGTGTCATATGGTTTTTTCAATAGATTAACCAGTTTCTGTTTCCTATGATAAAATAAAATTGTTTTTTTTTGGATAACCGATGGGGATAAATGCACGAATGTATTCATTCCATAATGCATTTTGGTTTTGATTCGATTATTCTCAGGCCTCCCATGTGTCACATTTATATATGATTGTTCACATTTAAAATTGTTGAATCATTATAAATAAATCCATTCTTCCTTTTAACGTGCATTCAATATTTTTCCCATTGACGTTTTATGCTTTCATGATACACAAAATGGAACTTGTCAGAACATGTCAACGAGCAATAGAACAACATTCTACTTAGTCAAAGACATGGCATGATCTTGTTTTAACGGAACCTTCATAAAACACACGTTCGTTTTTAAAAATTTCTTAATGCTTAAAGGGCGAAGTCAACAAAAGTAAAAAATGAATGACACGGAAAAGTAGCCTCATTCATGCAGAAGTTAATTGTTAAGTATAAATCTCCCCCGGCATTAATCGTTTATCACACACTTTACACATGCCAGCTAATGACGGTGATGCTTTTCTGATGGCTTTTGCGAAGGCTTTTGATGTGTTGTATTAGTAAGCGAGAAACATTTATCACATCACTAATCACTAATCAGGGCAAAAAGTTATGAACTTATACAAAAGCAGTTTGAGGACTCACAGGGATATAATACTACAAAAAATAAGAAGAAAGATGTGTATTTCTCTTCAATTAGTTAAAGTTGTTTTTTTTGGTTGCTGACAAACGTCAGACTGAAGAAATTGTTGTCTTAAAGAGCAGAGTGTATAGCAGAATATCAAAAGATGAAATGAAAATTATGAAAGCCTTGGAAAAGTAATGTAAAAGTGTAGTATATAGGTTGTGTCGTTGTTATACTGGCGTAGTTACGTGTTGCATAAGATATGTTAGAGTGTGAGGTTTTTTACGTGTACACATACATCCATCTTATTCACTCTTTCATACGTACCATCGAGGAATGAGAGAGTCATAGTCGCATCACCAAAACAACAACCATACAACTCTTTTCCAATATTTTTACACTTGTCACAAACGTCAATCTTGCTACAACTGTCTTTTTTTTCCCTCACTTACTTACACATCAGCCATACTAACCCAGCCGGGTTTTAACTGACTCTACAACTTGGAGACGATCCTCGGCCAGACTTCTCCATGCGTTGACGCCGTCGTTTATTCTCTTCCACACCACCTGACTTTCTTAACATTCTTTTCTCGTCCATACGTGCCACACGTGGACCGTCCATCACAGACGCGCTGATTGTTTCGTTCCCAAAAATGAGCTTTTTGTGAATGCCGAATTCCTTCAATATTCCCCAGATAACACAGATCACACTTTTTAATATGGTTGCCCACTGAATGTACATTGAATGTGCGAAATTCGATCTTCTTGAGAATATGTACAAAAAATATGCATGTAAAGTGGTACATATATTGATGAACATAAAAAGGACATTTATTGTGCTATTAAAACTCGAAATTATTGCACTATATCACATTTTTCGCATATTTTATGTGCGTGGGTGTACACCATTCCTATCACATTGATTGTACCAAAAATGTGCTTGTGATGTAGTACATTTTCGATGTAAATAAAAGGCACATTTTTTGTGCCATTAAAGCTCGAAATTATTGCACTAGATTATAAGTACTTTTTTAGTTTATGTGCTTCGAAAAATGCTCAGCATTGCTCATCTTAGCTAACGGGGAATAGATTTTTTATTGTTTCGCATAAAATCAAATAACAATTAAACAATGAAGATGATACAATAATTTGAATGCAGCATCAACGTAAAACATAACACATAAAACCTTTTTGTAAATGTACAACCGCTACAGTGTGTTGGATCAAATAAATTTAAATAACACTCTGTGGAGTTTGTTTAACTTTCATTTACTTCCAAAACTTTTTCTCTCAGTGCAAAAAAAGTACATTTAATGTACTTTCTATAATTTAACACTTTATACAAATTTAACACACCAACACATAAGGATCCGGTGGCACAATTGGTAAAGCAGTCGAATCATAATCCCGAGCGTCCCGCAAATTGCAGACATTTTTCTAATTAAAAAATGAGAGCTTGGCATAAAAAAATGTAGATGGAGGACGTAGAGATCATCAGAATAAGAAAAACCGAAATAGAAAAGTCGGAAAACTAAATTAAATTTTCCTTTCTTTTCTTACATAACATTATATGTACAATGTACATGAAATGTGCTAGTAATTCACACTAAAAAGTACATTAAAAGGTACATTAGTTGTGTATTCAAAGTGTTTTAAGTGTACATTAGATGTACATGTAATTCACATTTAATGTATACATTGTACATTAAATGCACTTAACGTTCCAAAGAAAAGATGTAACGGTAAGGGCGCTTTTTAATACACATTAAATGTGCTGCAACTGGAGCACATTAAATGGGATCAGCACATTTTCCGATGGCACTTTATATACACTTCGTGGGGTCAATCTGGGTTCGTTGTTACTTTAAAAAAAACTTAAAAGAAGTTTTGGAGCATATCGAATTATAAAAGGTAAACCTAGAGCTTACGCGAAATTCGTGAAACATTTCATCATCATCATCATCATCAAACTTTATAGACCGTTAGTACCTTCCGGTGTGAGGTCTTTCTGTCGCAACCCCAGATTGGTGAACTATCGTCCTCCATGCCCTCCTATCGCCCGCCAAGGCGATGGTTTGTTCGCCCAGAGAAAGTCCCCTAACTTCTAAATCTGATTTAATTGAATCGATAAACCTTCTCCTTGGTCTACCCCTTGGCCTAACACCCGGGACTTGTGCATCCAAGATCCTTTTCGGTAGCCTGTTATTACCAATCCTTTGAACGTGCCCGAACCAGCGCAGACGACTGGCCCTTGCCGCCTCTTCCACTGACGAAATCCCTAAATTTTCCCTAATGTCGTCGTTCCTTATATGATTATCCCACTGCTCCCTCCTATTAACCTTCGCTATGAACCCTCATATCAGAAACCTCCAGGTCATGCACGAGATATCCGCAGTCAACCCAACTCTCACTACCATACAGAATCGTCGGCCGGAATATTGACCTGTGAATAGCTAACTTTGTTTCGCTACTTAATTCCCTTTTGTTGAACACGTGCGACCTCCACTGACTGGCCACCGCGTTTCCCATTTTCCTCCTTTCCTCAAATTCCCTAACTAACTTGCCATCCTCTGAAAAAATGGTTCCTAAGTACTTGAATTCAGAAACCTGCTCCAGCTCCTCCCCATTTAAATTGCAAGCTATCTCCTTCCGAGCTTTGCCGCCATGCATAACC
>CM055406.1:43614630-43719461 GCA_029228625.1 Pseudolycoriella hygida | reverse complement strand
AGTATAAGTCCCTGTTCTTTTCATAAAGCTTTTCGATAGCCTGTCTGAGGCAGAAAATCTGATCCTGACATCCCCTCAGAGGCCTGAAACCACCCTGAATCTCATCCAGTACTCCTTCCACTATGTTCCTAACCCGGTCAACAAGTACGCCCGTGTACACCTTACCTACCACGCTCAAGAGCGATATCCCCCTGTAGTTACTGCAAACCTTACGGTTGCCCTTCTTATAAATTGGAGCAATAACACCGAAGCTCCAGTCAGCAGGTACTGTTGAAGCCCTCATGGCCAAATTGAAAATCCTACAAAGCCATTGGATCCCACCTGATCCGCTATACTTAATAAATTCCGTCCTAATTTCATCCACCCCTGCGGATTTTCCTTCCCTTAATCTGCCGACCTTTCGGGACACCTCATCCAGTGTAATTTCCTCCTCCACCCCCGAGCTAGGACCTGCCTCCCTCCCATTTTCTTCTACCTGATTGACAGATGTAAATAAATCCTTAAAGTAATGCCGCCAAGTCTTCAAGACTTCACCCCTATCTGTAATTAACTCGCCGCCTTTATCTAAAATACTACTACATCCCTCTTTCACGCCAATGCCCTTAATCATCGACCAAAATTTCTTACCCCTGCCTTGACCTGCCCTTTCCAAATCCTCCCCAAACTTTTTCCCCTCCCGGTCCTTCGCTTCCCTGACTAGATCCTTAACCAGTTGCCTACAAGCCTTATAAGCCTCCCACTTCGCCACCGTCCTGTCCTGTAACCAAATCAAGTATAGTTTCCTTTTCTCCAATACAGCCCCCCTGATATCGGCGTTCCACCAACCCGTCTTTTTGTTTCGACCCCCGCTAGCGACACTGCCCAGACATTCCAGACATGCCCAGACGTGAAACATTTATAGAAAACTATTTACATTTCGTAATTACTACAAATTACAAATACTAGTTAATATTAACATCAATTTATCGGATTTATTAATTCACACTTCATAATGTCAACGAACTTTTATGCGTAAGTCCACATTCTTTTACATGTGAAGCGTAAATAAATAAATAAGTTTATGTACTCAACTCATTTGATAAATTAAAGTCAAAATTAACTAGCGATTACAAAATTAAAATAATTTCAGAAAAGTTTTTAACAAATTACAAACTTTCGTAAAAATTTCACGTGAGCTTTTGGTGTACCCCTGAAGATTCTACAGTCAACGCAAAATCAGAAAATGGGATATGTGGTTTTGCGTTGACTGTAATAGATTTTTCTCTATTTTCTTAAAATAAAAAACGTGTTGGAGCTCTGACCAAGATTTTAAGAGGAAAGATATAAATGGATGAACGCATCATATAATTTGCTTTTGACAACATCAAATCACTTTTTAAAGTTTTTACTGTCAATAATATTTATTTCAATTTATCCCATCTTTCAAACACCTGTAACATTCGGTTCGAAATTTGTGTCTTTTAATTTATGAATTAAACTGAACACAAAAAAAGTCAAATTATCTTCCTACTCAAAGAAACTAACAAAAATTTCGCTATTTTATGTTGATCGTAGTTTTGAATTTACCAGTCTGAATGTCAAGTAAGAAATGATCGGTTCATAATTAGTTTGTTAGGTTTGTTGTCTCGTCACATATCATAACACACACCAAACGATCTGCTTAGATCAAAGAAAAGCGATGTGGTAAATATTTAATGCGAATAACTGTGCCAAACGCTATTTGGATATTTTTCTAACGAAAACAAAAAAAATCTGTCTTTTCTTTCGTAAGATGTATCTGACCTAATAATTGGAGCTGCTTTTAGCTGATGATGTTTTGTTATGTTTTGTTTGTTATATTTACAGTTGATTTTTCTAATAATCTCGAATACCTGCAGGACTCTACTGGTGTATTTATTTATATTATGATTGGGGAATTTGGGTCAGTTAATAAATGAATGCGCGAATGTTCAAATAACTGTTTACATTAGGCATACCATAATTTTTCGTTCAATTTGTTTTGTTACAGCGCGAGAAACTTTCGAAAATTTTGCGTCATTTGCACAAAGAAGTAGCTAATTTCGGTCTTATTCCTATGGGTTCAATGTTTCATTGTTTATTTTCCTTTAATAAGAAGCCACAGCAACTGAATCTAATTTCTGATTTTAATGGGTTTACGTAACACTGAGTACGCGTGCTATAGAGTTCATTTTCATCTATTTCTTTTTAAATTTTTGTCAATTAGGCGAGCTAATTCCCGAAATTTCCCATTTTTTTTTTTGCGAATATTAAAGTATTTTTTTCGTAATTTATCTTTCACTTTAAGTCGGAAAATCCTTTTCATAATATTTCCTAGCGCCTGTGTTCAAAATTTTAAGGAGAATGTTCTGTTGTGAATCGCGCTGGCGCGAACTTCCCCGTTACCAGGTTGACAACGAAAAGAGCTTCCTCTATGCTATTTCCAAGGGGAAAAGAGAGTGGGTCGCGCAAAAATGTGATAGATAGATGCGTCGAATCAGATCTTCGGGCGCTGACAATAAGAAGTTGACAAAGAGTAGCAAGCGATAGGATACGTTGGAACCAGGCCCACATTTGGCTGTAGCGCCGGGAAAGTGAAGTGAAAGTAAGAAATCGTTAATATGGGAACATCCATAACGGACGTCTGCAATTTAACGTAGCCTACAGACTGACAAGTACTAAGAAGCGTACCAAGCTAAACTTATGACAACCACTTAAAATGCAATTCTAAATTTGCATCGAAGTTAAGCATCTATGGTTTCGTTGTTTAATTTTTTCCCACATCTTCCTTTGGGGTGGGTAGTTAAAGTAAATTTTTGTCGTCTTCCTTCTACGCATTTAGCGATACAAGAACATTTCAAACTGGAAGTGCGAACACGTGTCTTTACTTCAAAACTTGGTCATGAATAAATTCAACAACATTTTACCATAATGGCATGCTCAATGGTACGGTATATTAGTAAATGTGTGAAAATACTTGTGCAAAGCGGGTTTTTTCTTGTAAGATTAATAATAACCGGTAAACCCTGCTAATTTTAAATAAGATTTGACCTTTGTTTTTACAACTATTTGAGAACATAAGTTGATAGAAAATTCTTTATAGATGCAATGTTTCCATTGTGTGAATCTTTGTTTATAAGTATAGTTCGGTTCTAGGCTTGATGGTATTTTATTAATTGATTGTACTTAATATAAGACAAAAGTTCCTCTTGTTGGTAGCCTGTGATCATTTTATCTACGGGATCGTCGAATTGGTCGGCACCTATATTTATGTTGTGATGTCCGTTTGAGGTTTGCTTGAGATTTGAAACTTCGTCTTTTCATCTGTAACGAATTACCTATCTTAAAATGGTGAAAATCCGGTGATGCTGAACTAAAACTTCAATATATTTTCGAAAAAAAGTAACGATTTTCAGAAGAAAACATAAGACGAATAGCACAAACCATCCATCTTTTGGGCCGGGGTAGGAAGGTAACAAAAGATGTTTTAAAATAAGATAAGCGAAAACAATAACGAAGATGACTTCTACGGTTGGAACAGCAAATTTGTCAAGCTATAATCTTTGCCGTAATGATAGTTGCTAGTTAAAAGTTTAATATTTTTGGGAAAAACACTTAACTTGATTTAGCGATATGTGTTCTATATTTACACTACGTTAATTGTTAGAAACCAGTTTTAGTTTATTGCTTCGATTACATGTGCAACCTATACGATGTTATGTGCGAAATTTCTTAATCGACAAAAAACCCAAAAACTCACAAAGTATCAAAAGGTTCCTTAGTGTAAATAATGTCGAGTATTTTAATATTTGACTTGGAGTATACATAAAATGATTCTCACTACGAACCCATCCCTAAAAAACAATCTTTCGGATTAAAAATTGGGGCGCTTGACATCTCTATAAGCTATAAAGCTAGGTGCTATAAAGCAAGCTATAAAGAAAGCTGGCAACTTGTTCCCAAATATGAAGGAAATACACATTCGCAAACTGTTCGCGTTGTGTTGAATTTTTTTGAACATTTTACGTCATTTCATAACTTTTGGGCGTCTATTCCAACCGTCAAAATTACGTATTTTTGTAGATTTATGAGGTTAGGGACGGCTCATAGTTGAGCCACGAAGCACAGATCTTCTGATCCTTTGTTCCTTTCCTAGTTCATCATGTAAATCACTCGAACCTGCCCGTTCCAGCCAGGAACGTGTCTTGGACAAGTGGGTCTAGCTTGGGCACATCCAGTGGTCTAATCTCATGACCACCTAGTGCCTCAGTAGAGAGAATTTTGCAAATAACGTGGTATCCTGTTTCTTCACTTAGGCCACAGGTGCATTTGGGATCACTAACGATTCCGATCTTCACCAAGTGACTGTTTATTCCACAGTGGTAATCGCTCATACCACACTTCTTATTCGATTCCGGCCCATCGGACGCTGGGAAGAATTGCTTCGTGTGCAAGCCTTCGCTGTAATTTCGCCAATGTTTATTCGCCTCTGACCTCGTCCAATCCTTTAGCACCTTGTCGCATAGGGAGTGCGGAATGGGATGAGCGGTTGGCTAGCTCATCCGCCTTTTCACTTCCTTCTATTCCGGAGTGTCCAGGTACCCAGGCAACTGTTATCTGATTTCTCAGTCCCTCAGGTTTCCTTGGGCACAAACTTGGAGGTAGTGACAAGCGACATTATCGCCTTAATAATCGCTTCGCTATCAGAGAGTATAGTGACTTTCATTTTCCGCTTCCAGAGTCAACACTCCAGCCCCCGTCCCTTCAGAGCTCTTTGAACCATCGGTGAAGCAAATGAGTCCATCTTCGGGTAGACAGCCTGGCCAATAGAAAAGTTACACGTGGCGACTGGTGAGACGGATTTCCGAAATTCTGAAATACCGAAACTTTCGGTTCTGTTCAGACCGAACCAATAGATTCGGTAGAGTTCCAACAAAAGTATCTAGGGGTGTTGTTTATATGTCCTACTTACGCCTATAAGATAAAAATACCAGAAATATGGGTTTTGGTAGAATTTTTTTTAAGAGCGCCAGTCTCGATTTTTCACACTTCTTCTGCAACTGGAAAACCCTGACAACATCCCCTAGATACTTTTGTTGGAGCTCTACCGAAACTAGTGATCCGGTCCGGTCTGAACCGAACCGAAAGTTTCGGTATTTCAGATATCCGTCTCACCTCTACATTGGTCCTTAAACCAAAGTCTATCCGCTGTCACGAATGGTAGCATTGACGTATTAAACGTCAAATATTTAGATAAATAATTTAATTTTTTGATCAAATATTACATATTTACTGTCATCGACTAGAAAGTCGAACAACGTTCAAGTGTATATTACACACTAGACACTACGCGCGAGTGGATGTGAGCAAGTATGTGTGTAATATGCAGGAGAACGTTATGTGATATTTTATTGTAATAGTGTCGATATGTTGCATCACATCACACACACATTATACTGATACGAACGTTTTAGGAGGCGTCTAGCCACTGGAAATTATCGCTCTAGTCGGATAAATGCGGACGGTAATTACTCATTTATCGTTACGAATCAAATCAAAAAAAATACAGTAAATGTCGACTTATCAACACATTACAATACATTAAGATTAAGAACACAAACTTGTAGGGGCATCTTTCTAAATGCTCAACTGTTTTATTGCTTTGACGTTTAATACGTCATTTTGACAGTTGGAATAGACCGGGGTTTTTCTCCCAATAGTTTCAATTGTTGGATGCAATTCGTTGCTTACGGGTTTTGAGCACTCACGACGATGTTCTCACAAATCGACTACATACAAGGGTTTTGAGCGGTTGTAGGGCACTAATACGAGAGTAGAGATAACCTGTAGTTCTGGTATATTAGACATGCTATAAAAAATTATTTTTGCATAGGAACAAGTTCTTCCGAAATGTCGTCAGGGTAAGCGAATTTTTCGCTATGGCTTGGTAACCTTGCCAAATATCATTCAATTAGAGTTAAGTAAAAGCGACTGTATCTCATTTATGAGTGACTTTATTAACACGGCTAAAAGGTTTACGTAATTCCAATTTGACAATTTGGTTCGTAGACCATTCAATATATTCTCAAGTTCATATTGTCTATATGCAACCAAATCAAATGTTATACATTTTTTCAATCAGTTAACGTAATGACAAGTCTTACTAACTTTGTTATTGTAAATTCACTTACAACAATCGTATAGGCAATTTCATTTTCGGATTTTGAACGGTAACAATAACTAGTTAAAGCCCGAGCATGTTTCAAATTGAATATCGTGTCATGTAATGTGAATAATCTTCACACTCCAATGAACTAAATTTTAAAACAAAACTTATATCAACAGCTATAAATTGAAGATGACCCGCAAAGAAGACGAAAACAAGTTTACATGTTCAGTTTTTTTCCTTCCTTCAAAAAATTTTATTGTGCCTGACTTCTTGGCGCTTTTCTGAGAATTAGACGGCAACTCTTTAAAACCATTTCTTTCTTGACCATTTACGTTTTTTTTTGTTATTATGTGAGTTACTAAAGGTACATACAAGTCGGTGCATACAAGGCAATTCAGATGAATTTTCTTGTGGCGCTGTGCCGTGGGTTTTGGTGTTTTCGAAATGTTATTTTCGGTTAATCAAGTAAGTGGTTTCTACACACACAATTTTATAATATTTGATTTATTTTTATTTAAATTCATTTACGAACGAACTCCGAGAGTTATAGGCGTTACTCCTAGAAATCTTACATCTAGTTTAGTTGGTCAGAAGCCATCTAAAGGTTTTAGAGGAAACTAACAATATCTTATTAATTGGGTATTTATGTACGTTGAGTAAAATCATTTATCTTATGTCGATTTAACATACGAGATAAATTTATATACACGATAATAAAAAAGTTTGTTCCACTCAATTGTCCCCAATTAGTAGATAGGTTACATGGTGGACTGAACAACAAATGAAATAAATTAAAATTAATAAAATTTACACGCATTAACTTGATATGCAGTTAGTTTTCTGAAAGCAAAAATTCTTGCTTATTATAAATGAATGAATAAACGAATAAAATGATATAGATCTCTTACACATTGGGATAATAATAACGTCTGATTCGACCACGGGAAAATCAGTTACTTTATAGACGTTATATAATTTAAATACTGATGACACTGAATTTTGCTATTCTCTTAAGGCATTCTATCTACCCACATTGCAATTAATTCTACAGTTACAATAAAATATTTAACGAGAACATTTCTGGCGGTTTTAAAATAGATGACTGCGGGCCGGGCATCACTTTTCGCCTGCCCGAGCCCGTTCGATTTTGAAAACGGGCAGCCTGTGTACGACCGTTTTCGCAATAAAGATGCCCGAGCCCACCCATGCCCGTCCGATTTTGAAAATGGGCAGCTCGTGCCCGCCCGTTTTCGAAACGATGCCCGTGCCCGGTATAGGGCATCCGTCATCCCTTATCCTCCTAATCCCCGGAAAATCCACATTTTCCCTAATATCTTCTCGTGTGTTGATACTTACGGTTAACCTCTTCTAAGAACTCTTATGCCAGAAACCTCCATGTCATGCACGAGAGTTGTTTTTGGACCCGTACGAAGTACGAAGGTCCCATACGATTACTACAAACAATGTAAATAATGTAACATGGGGTAGATCGAGGAGGGAGTTGGGGGGATGCATCTATTATCGTCTAAATATGACAAATCAACAATAAAAAAAATTAAAATTAGTTTTTTTCGGAATAGCTCAATAATAGCTAAAGGCAAAATTGTAGAGAAAAAATTTTTAGCGAACACGGGTCTCAGGGTTTTGGGTAAAAATGCCACAATCCTGGGATATGACCACTTCTAGAATTGGGAGGGATGATCCATATCTCTAGAACTATAAGAGGTAGAAAGTTGCTTCCAAAGGCAAAGTTGTAGAGAATAAAATTTTATAGATAACGTGTCTCAGGGTTTTGTGTAAAAATTCCCCGATCCTAGAATACGACCACTTCTAGAATTAGGAGGGATGGCCCACATCTCTGGAACTATAAGATCTAGAAAGTTGCTTCCAAAGGCAAAGTTGTAGGAAATAAAATTTTAGAGAACATGTGTCTCAGGATTTTGGGTAAAAATGGACAATCCTGAGATATGACCACTTCTAGAATTAGGAGGGATGATCCATATCTCTAGAACTATAAGAGGTAGAAGTTGGTTCTCAAAGGAAAGTTTTAGATAATACAATTTTAGCGAACACGTGTTTCAGGGTTTTGGGTGAAAATGCCTCAATCCTGGGATATGACCACTTCTAGAATTGGGAGGGATGACTCATATCTCTAGAACTATCAGAGGTAGAAAGTTGCTTCCAAAGGCAAAGTTGTAGAGAATAAAATTTTAGAGAGACACTTGTCTCAGGGTTTCGGGTAGAATTCCCTCAATCTTGGGATATTACCACTTCTAGAATTTGGAGGGATGATCCATATCTCTAGAACTATAAGAGGTAGAACGTTGCTTTCAAAGACAAAGTTGTAGAGAATAAAATTTTAGAGAAAACTTGTCTCAAGATTTTGTGTAGAATTCCCCCAATCCTAGGATATGACCACTTCTAGAATTGGGAGGGATGATACATATCTCTAGAACTATAAGAGGTACAAAGTTGCTTCCAAAGGCAAAGCTGTAGAGCATAACATTTTAGCGAACACGTGTCTCAGGGTTTTGGGTAAAAATGCTACTATCCTGGGATATGACCACTTCTAGAATTGAGAGGGATGACCCATATCTCTAGAACTATAAGGGGTATGAAGTTACTTCCAAAGGCAAACGTGTTTCAGGGTGTTAGGGGAAAATGGCACAATCCTTGGATATAACCATTTCTAGATTTGAATGGTCTGAGATGTACTTCGGTAGGGTCTTTGACATTACATTGGGTAATTTCTTTGGATCTTTGAGATTCTTATAGTTATAAAAGAATAAAAAACATTGGATTTTTTGCTTATTACTATATTAAGATACGTTCGAGTCTTTTTGCAAGATCGATTCTGTTTGTCACATCTATTCTGAAACGTACGGGTCTTTGGTTATGTTTATGCCAATCTTCATCCTTGCGACATTCAGGCAATCTATACCGCTTTACAATAACTTCATCCATTCCGCCATCCGCAATGAGAATAAAAATAGCCAAAAATTTCATTATCACCTCCCCTCCTAATTTCCTGTACTTTTGAAGTTCCGTAGCAAATCGTTTTCCATTCTACTTACCAATTAAAAATGTTAACACTATTGGAATACCATTTTTTTAATTCGATAGCATTGACCATTAGTCTGACGCCATAGGTTAATTGAAAGTTTAATTATTAAAACAAATTTGCACAAAGAGAGTGACGAATGCGTAACTTATCCCTTACGACTTCTAATTGGATTGAAATATTTTGTGTAAACAACAGCAATTTTCACCATGATTTGATTTCTACCGTAAATAAATATTTTGTGATTTCGATTTTTTTATAATTCAAATTCTATGAAAGTCAACTTGGACTTAATTTTGAATTAACACAATTGATATGCGAATAACATCCATGTCTTTTCAAATTCTCATAAAACTACTAGACCGTGACTTTTTTTTTCTCGTAACACCTTTTGTTGACTTTGCAAGCAATTTATTTGTATTTGTTTTGTAAATAAGATACTGGTGGAGATTAAAAAAAGAGGAAATTCACCTCTAATCTAATCATTTATAACTAAAAGCGAAAATAAATGTTTTGTACTATGCCAGGGGTGTAAACAGTGCGGCTCAGTTTACTTAAACTAAAGCAAACGCTTTGCTATGATTTGATGTAAGATTTAGTTTATTCGTAGAGTAAGTGGTGAATAAATTTTTGATCAAAAGACTAGTTTTGCCATTGAAATTCTACAGGGTTACAGGGTGAAGTTGACTGAATGATATCTCAGCAAGAAATTTGACCACACGAACGTTGATCCTTTCGTCTTTTTTCATATTTTCTACCATCGAGGCATGTCTGGTCATAAGGCAGTACTGTACATTTTCATAAAAAAGTCCGCAGTGTATGGAAAAAAGTGGAACTTAAAATGTGGAACTGTCTTAACGTTGCACATGCGTCGTAAGTTCTCCTTGTTATCTTTTACAAAAAATAGAGCTAAAAGAATCATTCTATTGTAACGCAGGTAACAGTGAACAGCATTTACAAAGGTAGAAACATTCTAGATTGACAACAAGAAAAATTATGCTGTTTTTCATTTCAACCTTAAATTTAGTGCATTTAACGCTACACCCGTGTACTGGAACACACAATTGTGTAATAAAAAAAGACGTAAAATTTTATCACATTGCAGACTTGTTCATTTGGATTTATTTGTTTAGTTAGGACTTCATTTTGCGATTCCGATTGCACGATGGAAATAATAGAAAATTATTATTCCAATTTGGAGCATGTAGTCTGCACAATTAATTGGATGAACCTTTGAGAGAAAAAAGATTTCGTCAATAAATTTGAAGAAAAGAGATAATAAAGACGGAAGGAAATTGCTGTAAATTGAAGTAGTTTTTTGTTTTCACTTTGAGAAACCAATTTTCGTAGTTTTTTTTAAATATATATTAACTAGCCACCTGATTAATCAATAGAAAGTCTATTTATTTCGTGCACATATTTCTTTTATTTTAATGGAATACGTTGTCATGCTCATCGCGTTCACTTAATTCTTACCTTTCTATATGTTTTAAACTAACGATTATTGTAATCAAATATAATCAGAATGAGTAACAGTACTTCACGAAGAATTATATCAAAAATATTACTATTAGTTTCTGAAATTGCGAATCTAAATATCGATTATTTAAAACTCTGCTAATGTCTGTTTGACATAAAAAGAAGTAAATTTTGAAAAATTCTTGATCTCTCAACACATTGTCATTAATGTCAATGTGAAATATTTTTTAAAGCAAATTCTAACGTGAGAAAAAATGTTCATATGAAACACAGTCATGTCGAAACAACAACAGATTTCATTGTTAATCACTTTCAAACAATGCGACGAATTTAATAAAATACTTCGATTATGTGATTTATTTTGTTACGAACAGGTCGTAGAAAATGATGTGAGTCGTTAGTGTTGCGATGTTTTAGTGGAGGGCATTACTTGAAGTTATGCCTGATCTACTGTAGGAAAAGGATATTCATACAAATAATAGATGAACCAGAATCAGCACGGTTGAGTACGAAGACTTAACATTGTTCTGAAAGTACGTGATATTTTTGGAGCAACTTTAGACTTTCCTACTCAATCATTTTTGATTCTGAATAATCTATTATTTATCATTTTTACGACACCGCTTCGATGATACATCGCCGTTCGCAATTATAAAAGCTCGTATTTTTGCGGTCTCCTCCTTAACATTAGAATATTTCCAGAAACGAGTAAATAGAAAAAATTAGCTAAGCCACCAGAAACGTTTTTAGAAGAGTTTTGAATTATATCATCGAGAATTACATCGATTGTTAGTTACTGTACTCCCGCAGTGGCAAAAAAATAACCACCGGCACATAGCCCCAGAGGAGAAAACAGTTGGTAATGCTTTTCCACCAGTAGGTAACGCTTATATGCTCCCGTCCGTCCATATCACGCATATCTCAGCTCCCAGTCCACCTAGAGAGCTCGTTGACTCTAGAATTGCAAAAATGCAGAATGGGGAGGGGTCGTATGGAGGGGGACGGAGACGATCCATCCCAATTGTGCATATCTTCGCTTTGAGACCACCTAAAGAACTGAAACATACGTAATTCAATAGATCTTTGACTCCAGATTAGCAAGAATGATGGAAGGAGAGGGGGACAGGAGGGAGAAGGGGGGCAGACGCAGAAAATCTTTGACTCCACATTTGCACAAATGCCGGAGAGGGAGGGGGGACGAGGCTCCTAGAGTGGCAGTGTATGTATTGCTCATTTGTCGAAAGTTCTGGAAAATTCTAGAAAGTTCTGGAAATTACTGAAACGTTTTAGGAAGTTCTAGAAAGTTGTGGAAAGTTGTTGAAACTTTTGGAATGTCGAGAAAATTCTAGATAGTTCTGGAATGTTAGAGAAAGTTCCACTCTCCAGATTTTTCTATAAATTTCATTCAAACATTCTAGAACTTTCTGGAACCCTCCATAGATTTTCAAAGCTTTCCAGAATTTTGAAAGCTTTCTAAAATTTTATAGAAGTTTCAAAAACGTTCTGGTACTTTTTAGAACTTTATGTAACTTTCTGGAACTCTAACTTTCTGGAATTCTCTAGAACTTTCTACAATTTTCTGGAGCTTTCTAAAACTTTCTAGAACTTTTTAGAAGTTTGTATAATTTTCTTGAACTACCTACCACTTTACACCACCCAAAAGTTGCTAAAAGCAGCTGAGGAAAATTGTAAAAGTACAAAGTTTCTATTCATTTTGACCTAAATCTATAGAAAGTTCTAGAATAATCTCGCTACTATGTGGGTTACGATGAAATACCCATATATGGGTTTTCTTTCAACATTTTTTTGATTCAACATACTGCAGGATGCACTCTTGACTCCCATTTCGGTGGTTGATGTCTCTCGACTATCCATTAGTCAGTAGATAGTCGGCGTCGACCAGTTCTGCGATATGGCTCATGCTCAAAAATTATCTAATCAATTTAGTTTCATAAAGAATCTTGAATCACTATACTGCCTTTCTACGTTCGTGTCTATTGGCTCTGGAGAGCTGGAGATTACGGCCGGTCAAACAAAGAGACCAACAGACTCTGGAAATATGTGATTTGATGAATCGCATTTGCCGTTACTTTGCAAAATATGATTTGGTTGCGAACATAACCAATTCAAGTTCAAGTTGACGTGCAATTAATCTCCGTACTCATATCACAAAAAAAAAAACATGAAACGAATACAAACTGAAAATCATAGCAAAATTTTATATTACTTTGATCAGATCATCATCATATCTTCTCTTATGTTGGCTAATAAAAATACTATGCAGTGCTGAAATCATGCCTGCCACGATAATATATCCTACGATTGGTACGGTACAGATAAAACAAGTTAAGCACGTTTTTTGATTAATTTAATAATAGGTTTGATGCTGCATGGCTTTACGCTATAAGCCTTTTAATACGCGCACTTATGTTGATTTTTCGTTTTTTCTTCTTTAATTTTTATTCCAAAATGTAATGTATTCATCGTTCACAAATGATATTACAATAAGCTTACATCACAATAATATTTTCTTGTTTAATCTTGCGAATTTTATCAGCTTTGTTGTTAGCTAATTTTATATTAAGTCACTTAGGTCTTTAAGAAGAGTCTATTGCGTTTCATTTGTTTTAAGTCGAAGCTAAAATACTTTGAGAATACTAAATCATGTTGCATTTGAACCAAATTAACGTTAATCAAACGTTGCTCTGACAAACTCGAGATCAATTGTCACGTGAGACGGAATATGCGAGTTAAAAGTAAGATAATCGTTATCACTTGTTGGAAGTAGTTACTGCCCAATTTCAATCTTGAGATACAAGCTCGACCTCCCTGTAAAATGACATTATTTGTGTATGGGATTGAATGAAGCATTCCCAGATCGACTACTACTATACACCAGTGGCGAAAGATTTCGCAACAAATTCTACAGTCAACATGAGCTTAATACACACTACACACATCTACAGATTGTTCTTGAAACTAGAAATTGTCTGATACTCGAAATCAAGACTTTTAGAGCTTTAAGCCTCTGCACCCTGAACAAAAATGTTTACCTAATTTTTCACCAGATCAAAAGTTCCTTTTAAATTAATCGAAAGTTCCACTTTACGACCAGACCTTGAAGGTTCTAATGGCGAGCTCTGTTATTCAGAGTTTTTTTCACACACATGTTCCCCTCAAACTTTTTTTGCTATCTCTATATCTCAATCGGTAATAGTTATTGCCCGGTAAGTGCATGATACCTACTCTTGTAAGTTTCACTTTATGTTTTATGTAACGAAGACAAAGTTTGTAAGTACTTTAAGGTCACATGTTGTAGTACTTTATTAGCTATCCCATCCGAAATTTGACTTTTGGCTTTTAAATGATGGCCATTACATGTATATTTACCCACTATGAAAACCATGCATTACATGTAGGGTCTTTTTCAGTGAAAACAAAAGTTTTACCTCACTGTTGGGTGTTGGGGTAAAACTTTTGTTTTCACTAGTGAGATAAAACTTTTTTTTCATTAGCTTTAAGTCACTAGTGGGGTAAGACGTATGTTTTCACTAGTGAGGTAAAAAAGACCCTACATGTAATGCATGATTTTCGTAGGGGTAAACATACATGTAATGCTCAACTTTCGGATGACTTGAAAATTTACAGTAAGATTCCCTCATTGCGTGACTGCATCGAAATGCAGCGTGATCTAGACAAACTAGATTTGTGGTGTCAAAATAACGCATTGTCACTGAATGTAGGGAAGTGCAATGTCATGTCATTCTTCCGAAAACGTGACCCAATTCGTTTTGTATATTCAATTCGTACTGTGGCCCTTAAAAGAGTTGTTGAGAAAAAGGATCTTGGAGTATTTTTCACTGAAGACCTGAGCTTCAACAGACATGTTGAATACGTTGTCGCCGAGGCATACTCGATGCTTGCATTTGTAAAGAGAATCTGCAGAGATTTTCGGGATATTAAAGCCCCAAAGAGCATGTATAGCGCATGTCAGATCGCATTTGGAATACGCTTCTGTTGTCTGGGCTCCCTATTACCAGGCGCATTGTGACAAAATTGAATCAATTCAAAGAAAAATTTTGATGTATGCACATGCATCGTGGTTCGATTCCCCGCCTGTACCGAAATTTTTCTTTTCACATTTTTTTACTTTCTATAAAAAATCTTAAAATTAAATACGGACGTCTAAACTAGTCCGGCTTTGCAGCAAAGAAGTTTCGACCATAATTTATTGAAAAATTTATTGTTAGTGTTTTCAACTAACCGAACACTAATGTGATAAAATCTACTACATAATTGGCTAAATAAGTGAGTCAAATGCACTTGTTCGATCGTAAAATCCTCGTTTGAAAATCATAAAACTCGGATATATACTCACGCACACATTCCAACTCGCGCTATAATGACTCACTTACTTGACCAAGTATGTAATAAACTATTGCTGTTTTCCTGGAAAATTTGTTGTTGAGACGTGGAAGTTTGTATTTCGAACCGAAGTCGAGAAATGCATCCCACACGTAGAAACAATAAATTTCCCAGGAAGACCATACATGCATGCGCCCGGAAAATCTAAAAAATCGGTTTTGAACGAGACGGTAATGACTCATTTTCCATCCGAAGCATGAAAAATAAATTCATAAGTCTAAGGGTCAAAAATATACTCTAAGTGATGTTAATAAATTCAAGCAATTCAAGCAAAAATTTATTCAATAATAACAAATAACATTATCTTACTCCTCCTACTGTGCTTTTTTACAATTGTAATAGGCTCTCTCGACAGTTGCGACACTTCCGCTCGTTCGTTGCAGGTCTTCATCAGAGCACTGACCGACATCCCCAATTAGTAAACAACAATGTGAAATATGCATTCACTTTTAAAGTTTCCTCACTTTATGAATGATTGACGTATAGTAGCTAGCAGCGCTCCGTCTAGTCCATTATATTCTTTACATATTTTGCCATAAGAACAGAGCGGTTTAACAAATTACATAAAATAATGTCATTGCACCTATTTCAAAGGTTCATGGAAACAAATTGTTTGGATGTGCAAATGCGAGTGTATCACATCTAATAATTCAAAAAATCAAACATCGATAAATTTGTGAATAACCTACACTTTCAGATTTTTTATTCCCTTGCAGCACAACTACAGGGCAATGAACTTGTTGAAGTTAACTATTACCATTTTTCTGCTAAATTCGATTATAAAAAGACTGGAGGTGATATGACTCCCTAAGGCCCTTAAGTGGAAATTTTATATTGATTTTTTTATTATGTTACGATGTATAATTTACGTTTTTCGTCTTTCATATTATTTGTTATAGTAAAACTTAGCGAGTCCTGAAATGTGTATTAATTATATGGCAACCAATGCGGTAAATCATCTTAAATCGGTTAATTATCATCTCGTTTATTAAAATGAAAATAAGTTTTAGGTGCATGTAAACCTAAAACGTGTTTGTCAGTGGCCGGTAATGCTTACCAGGTATGTTTAGATAGGTTGTTTGTAGCCCATGTCCTAGTCTTTGTCTCCCAGTCCTTCTGGAAGAATTTCACGAGCACTTAGGAGTGCCGCTGAAGGCTTGTAATAATTGCACACATCAACAACCCAACCTTCTGGTAAGGCCTTATCCTTCCCACTCACCATGAAAAAAAAATTGGAGGCATGTGCGTAATGTACGCCCGAACGTTTCTTTGCTGGTTAAGCTAAGTGTTAGTAGTCTTAAATTGTGCACATCGGTAATGTGCTGTTACATGTATGCGGAATAAAAACACGTCGTAGCCTTGGAGATAGTTCTTTATGTGCAGATTCCGAAAATATATAAAATAAATTACGCAGTGGTTTTCAAATACCTCGCTGTATGGAATGAAATCCTTGCCTAACTTGTCTAATGTGATAGTTCCTAGTTCAGCCACTCTCGAAGGATGGTCGCCAAACTTCCTGTGCCTCAGCTGAAGGAACTTGGGGCATTCACATATAAGGTGAAAACCCGTTTTCTCTTGCAAGCCACAGAAACACTTCGGGTCATCTAGAATCTTCATTTTCGTTCGGTGCTTGTTGAGTGTTGAGTCCGCAATTTATTTATTTATTTATTATACACTGTCCAGCTCTTACCGTGTTCCGCCTTTACCCAATCCTTTATCACTTTCGTATAAAGTGAGTTCGAGACAGGGAATGTGATAGCCGTCGAGCCGGTTCTAGCTTTCTCATTGCCATCCACTCCCGAATGTCCGGGCACCCAAACCAGTTTGACCCGATTCCTCAGCCAACTCACCAACTTGGAAGTCACAGCGGATGATATCAGGGCCTTTATCGCTGCCTCACTATCCGTGCATATTGCTATATCTTTGTCTCCCAGTCCTTCTGGAAGAATTTCACGAGCGCTTAGGAGTGCCGCTGAAGTTTCCGCCTGGAAGATACTAGAGAGCTTCCCTAGATGAATCCAAGTGCCGGTATCCGTTCCTGGGAGGTAATCCAGCTCCAGTAGCAAATGTAGCTTACTACCACCGGGAAGGCGTGACAAACATTTGTGGCCACGATGCATTTTTAAGTGTTCGATTGATAGGTTGAGACAACTTTTATACGGTCACCTCTTTTTTCATTTATTGGTTGAAGTGGCAGCCGAAGTTGTACGTGCATACAGAAGCTAGCGTGAGCGACATCTTTAAAAAAGTTGGCTTACTTACCGTCTACAAATGTAACACAAACTAGTTCTTTAAATACATGCTCTGTACAGCTGGAAACTGTACGCACAAATATTTAATTTGGTATAAATACACTCTTGCACGCACCGTGTATATTAATTACACCCATTCACATGGAATAGGTTGTAAGACACTATTAATTCATGCAAAAGACAAAAAAATAGTTTATTTAAAGTTGAAACGTATACAGCGTGAGAAAGAGTAGTATAACATTAACCTTTCTTGTTTAATTAAAAATTATTATGAAATTTATTACTGACTACACCACACATAAACTTCAGCATAATGCATTTCGTTACATTGCTAGGAAAATGAATTATTAGACAGGCATTTAATTCATGCATGTCAGATGAGCTGTTAAATTATGTTGAGCAATGAACAAACTGTTCTCAGAGTTTTTGATTAGATTGTTTTTAAGATTACTGGAAAAGGTTCAGCATACGATGAGTTGTTGTGAGCTTCACTTTCGCTATTTTTTTATATCGATTTCTGTCGTAAAAGAAATTACGTGCAAAAAATATTCAATCCCAAATTAATTGTTGGGAAAAGTTTTTGTGTAATTTAATGCTACAATAAATATTTTTGCGATGTATTTGTAATCAATTCTCTACGTACAATAAAATCTGGTTTAATCAATGGGTTTTACGTACTCGGTTTTAATGTATATTATATATTACATATTTACGTGGCCATTTGTTGTTTTGACGGCTGAAGTAGCTCGAGAAGATTTAAAATAAATTGATGGATTTGCCTCACTTCAAACCGATAGCATGATGTACCGAGTACAATTTAATTTGTGAGTTAAATGTTAACGCTCGGTACACTGACGATTCTTTCTTGCGAAAGTTGCTAGAAAGGAAGTTGTACTGAAAATTGTACAATGTACATGCTAGCGGTAGGTTAAGTGTATTTTTCTCTATCCTAATATTAGTTATTCGACTCTATTCATCCAATCTGTTCGTGCTGTTGTACCCATCAATTCGAGTCAGGCTCACACTTAAGAGACATGAACGCATGGCTAATTTACAGCCTACCTTCGGGCGTAGAAATCATCTATTTTCGAAGATTAAAAACGAGGGACATTTCATTCGGCTCTGAATTCCTTGAACTGTTATTTTCTCTTATTAGCGTATGGTATACTCTCGTAACGTTACACCAGCAAACGTGAAGTCAAACTAACAAATAATTAAAATACAATAGACTAGTCACTACATCGAGGGGTTATCCTATGGTCAAAAGTTTGTACCAAAAATTCTAATTCCATCAAAAAATTCCAAGAAATTCCAAAAATTCCACAAAATTTCCGAACTTCAGAAGTTTCGAAAATTCCAGAAATTCCAAAAATTGAAGAAATTCCAAAAATTGAAGAAATTCCAAAAATTCCACAGAAATTCCAAAAAATTTATCGAAATTCCGGAGTTCAGAAATTCCAAAAATACCATCGAAATTCCTAAAAATTCCACTAAAATTCCAAAAATTCCAATAATTCCATTTTAATTCCAAAAATTCCATTAGCCAGTACCAAAAAAAAAAGTGGATAACCCCTCGCAATACATACATACACCACAAATTGAGTCGTTGTCCAGTTCTCAACCTATACAAATTGCACCATGTTTTCCGAGGGAGCGTAAATTCCATTGATCTTGCCGAATGCTCATCTGTGAGCTATGGCCAGTAGACGTCCACTCTTCCTTCTATACCTCATTGGGGTTGAAATAACTGGCATGCAAGGTTTTAGCTGTAGCAATTGCTGGATTACGAGTCTTCAGTCTCCGTATTATAGGCAATGCTATGTCCTCGTAGGTATATGTGCGTTGACCAATGTTTCACGGTACGATGACATCAAGCTGCTCTTTCATCTGATTACGGATGGGACGATATCACTTAGAGCTGTCAACCATTCCACTAGCGTAGATTTCACAGTCCCAGTGATTATTCTCATCGTTCTGTTCAATTCCGCATCGACTTTCATCGTATGCGCACTATTTACGAACTACAGTGCTCTTAAAAATGTTTGAAGTGAAAAGCTAATAATTGTTCTTTTCTTTAATTCTAGCTCACAGAAGAGGTAGCAAAGAAAAAAGTGGAATATCAAAAGCATTTGGAATATTACAAAGTTTTGCGATCTCGATTTGAGGAGCATTACATCAAATGTGAGTGATGACTTAAGGACAAATTTCTTTAAAAGTAACATTCAAAACGGATTAATTTTATCAGCTGGTCGTGGTGGTCGAAAGTTAGACGATGTTCGAGACAAATATCAAAAAGCATGCAGGAAATTGCATTTGGCACATAACGAATACGTGTTGCTTATTAGCGAGGCGATTGAAGTAGAAAAAGACTTTAGAACGATTTTGCTTCCAGGTTTATTGGAACACCAACAATCAATTCAAGAAAACTTTATTGCTGATTGGTATGAAGGATGTTTTACAACAATAACATCATTTTTATTGTTTTTTTTACTATTGTATTGTGTACATTCCAATTCTTAATTGAATGTTCTCGGATGAGGAATCATTTTGCTTTCAATAAAATCTCAAATACATAAATTTATTGTACTGAATGTTGTGTATGATATAATTTATATTTATAACTTAATTTTCTAAAAATATAATTTTGTTTAAATGCTTGCAATGACCTTGTGAACAGATTTTTCGTAATTAATTCATTTTATTTGCTTCTTCCTTTCAAAAGTGTTGACTTTACAACTAAGAAAAATATTTGTTATAATAAGCCTCACTAACTCATTTACAATTTCTGGAAATCACTTCAAATGATTTTTTCTTCTGTTAACTTTTTTAAGGAAAAACATTTTGCATGATGCCTCCAGACATGGCGATTTTACGGCAGACAAATTTCAAGAAATTCAAAGGCGTATCGAATCAAACTTGCAGAACATCAATCCTGCTGAAGAATACAGGGAATTTACAGAAAAACACAAGTAAGTATTCAATACCCGAACCTCACACTTTTTGGGTTTTATTGGTTTTCTCTAAAAGTAATTTCTTTGTAAGGCTGTTTTACTTTCGGGAAAAAGAAGAATGAGAGACTCCTTGTCACTAGCACTAGACATTTCTTCATTACCTCGTGTAAAAAACAGGAAAATGTTTTATTCGTTCGCAATATATTAAGTTAAAAAATATCCTAAAAAATTTTTACAGTCAAGGCATGAATAACTTCCGGCATTTTATGAGATACCAATTTATCCCACGAAATTCACGCATGTAGAATCTACATTGTAGATCCATACGGAAATGATACATGCGAATTTTTTATCGTGGTATTCTGATGTCCGATCATTAGGAAAACAAGTTAGAAAAAATCAGCGGAGATTTCAACAAATTTCGCCGAAAAAAAAGAAATTAGCTACAAAATGAAACAAAAAATAGCCGAGAATTTTATTCGTGATTCTAAATGAAGAGAGCGACACCACATTCACATAATTGTGTGAAAACGTGAACCTAAATCTTCATCTGTCAAAGAACAATAGAACAATAGAATGTGATAGTTCGAGCATGCTTGCATAATGCCATCTATTGTCAAAGAGAATCGAGAATAGCTCGGGTATGCATGTATTAATCGAAATTTTGTGGGATATATGGAGTTCTGTGTCGAATCCTATTCAGCTACGGAAAAAGTGGATTTATTTTTATGTTGATCCGTAAAAACAGCTATACTATTGCCTGATGAAAAGTAATTCTATTGCATTGGTATCTCAAAAAATGCGGGATGTTATTAATGCACAGCTGTGATTGATTTTCTAAATATTTAAAGTTTTCCGAATTACGAAAGGATTTTTCCATGATTTCTAATGATTTCCCTTATAGGAATTTTTAGGATTTTTTAATCACAATAAATCCCCTCTTTAAAAGGATTGATATCAATTGGGGAAACGCTGAAACCTTCGAAACGCAAAAAAAATTAATTTCTAAAAAAGTTGACTGTGCCATATTTGTTTGCTACGAAAAAAACTTTTGAAGTTGTTTCACATTCAATTAAAAAAAATGCGTCACAAATGCCAGACCCAACATTATATTTTTGATGTAAGAATAATGTAAAATGTACGTATGTTTCATGGAAAATTCATGGATAAAAAGTTATAATAAAATCGAAAAGACTCCTTTGCACATTGTGCAAATAGTCTCTTCTATATATTGTTGGCTATTTGCACTGTGTAACATTCAACCAAAACTCGAGGGGCAGATAATCATAAGTTTCGTTGACAAAGGATTTTCTATTTTGTATGGGATTTTCTAATATCTGAGGGAGGATTTTCGAGGATTTTCTCTTTTTTGTATGGGATTTTCCAGACAGGTTGACAAAGAATTTTCTACGATTATCTACCCCTAGCCAAATTTCTTACACAAAGAAGAAAGTTTTCAATGTAGTTTTTCATCAACTTTATAATATGTACATTATATGTATATGTATTTGTATATGCACATGTACATGGAAAAGTTTTCCTTATACAAATGTCACGAAAACTGGGTGGCCTACGCTTTAATGAAACGTCACGAAAAGCTAGTTGGCTAACGAAATGGCACGAGAAAGTGCTATAAAAGCTAGGTAGGTAACGAAGGTAAAGAAGTTTTCCTTTCACAAAATGTCACAAAAAGTTTTTGGATAAGGAAACTAGAATTAGTACTACGTCTAAGTGTGCAAATAGTCTCTTTCTAGTAAAATTTATGTAGATCATGTGAAAAAATGTACTAAAAATGGATAAGAAATGATGTAACAACGATGTATTTTGCTACATTATTTCTCCATCATTTGTACATTCGAAATTCGAAAGCATTTACATCATTTCAACATGATTTACATCATTTTTTCATTATTTATATAAATTGTACATCATTATTACTTTAGTGATAACAACTCGATAGCGTAGTGGTTAACACGTCTGCATGCTATTACGAGATCGAGTTGCCAGTGCGTTGGTTCGAAACTCAGCCGCAGACAGATTTGTACCGATTGTTAGATTTGTAAACAAAACAAAACTGATTGAATCGTTCAAGTCAAGTGAAGTTGAGTGTAGTGCCATCGTACGGCTTACCCCGGAAAAGGCATTGTTGGGCGGACCGTATTCTCTTTCTACGCGCTACTAGTTCACTCCTAGTTTCATCTCATATATGGGACGGGTTTTGTCGCACAGCTTACCACTGGCACAGTAAAACTTTCCGGTAATGAAAGGATCTCAAAAAGTAGAACCACAAACAGCGAAACTAGTAAATAATGATCTAGCCTCTAACCCTTCATGGGTTGTAAGGCAGATTATTATTATTATTACTTTAGTGAAAAATTTATGAATAAATAATGTAAAAATGTATGTAAATCGTGCTAAAATGATGTATACAAAACTCTAAATCAGAAAATATTTTCGACGAAATAGCACCTCCAAAACGAAAAATCATGTTGAAATTATGTAAATATCTTTTAATTTGGAATGTAAAAATAATGGTCAAATAATGTAAAAGTCATAATGTTGGATTGATCATCCATCCCTTGTACATTATTTTAACATGATTTACAAAAGTTTGACATTATTTATTCATAAATTTTCCACTAATGTAATAATGATGTAAAATTTATATAAATAATGAAAAAATTATGTAAATCATGCTTTCCTAAATTGGAATGTAAAAATGATGGAGCAATAATGTAGCAAAAACCATTGTTGTTACATTCAACCCATTTTTTGAACATCTTTTTTACATGATCTACATAAATTTTACATTCATTTCACACAAATTATTCATTAAGTTTCCATTAATCATACATAAAATTTACATGATTGTTACATCCAAAATGTAATTTTAAAACATAACCAAAGACCCGTACATATCAGAATAGATATGGCAAACAGAATATATGTTACAAAAAAACTCGAAAGTATCTAAATATGGAAATAAGCAAACAATCTCACGTTTTGAGCTCTTTTATAACTATAAGAATTTCAAAGATCCATAGAAATTACCTAAGGTTATGTCAAGGTCCCTACCGAAGTACGTCTGAGACCATTGATTTCGATGGCCTAAATGTTCTCCTCTGCATTATATCAAAAAGAGGACCAACGTAGTTTCTTCAAGAAATCCTCAAACTATTTTCTCTATAATGTAATTCTCACCGACTTTGTCTTAAGAAGCAAACTTCAATCTGCCGTAATTATAATAGATATGTATCATCACTCCCAATTCTACAGGTTGCTTTATCCCGCGATTTGAATATTTTTTCATAAAACCCTGAAATACGTGTTTTCTAAGATTTTATTCTCTATGCTTATGCTTTTGAAAGCAATTTTCTAACTACCATAGTTTTGGAGGTATGAGTCATCCTTCCCAACTCTAGAAGTGGCTAAATCATGAGATTAGGTTCTTATTCTCTACAAGTTTGCCTTTGGAAGCAACTTTCTAACTCTCATTAGAACATCCCTCCCAATTCTAGAAAAGACCATATCCCAAGGATTGATCCATATTTCCCCAAGACATACACGTGTGATACACGTGTTCTCTAAAATTTGACTCTCGCCTTTGGAAGCAGCTTTCTAACTTTCACAGTTCTAGAGATATGTGTCATCCCGTCCAATTCTAGAAGTGATCGTTTACCAGGATTGTGCCATTTTTCTTCATAATCCTCAAACACGTGTTCTCTAAGATGTTATTCTCTACAACTTTGCCTTTGACAGTAAATCTCTATATTGCATAGTTGAGCAAATATAGACGAAAAACCATCTGCTTTCGTATATGGCCAAGATACTCAATTTCCTCCATTCAATTCCATTTTGCTCATCTTCGAACTTGAATCATGGGAGGCATGTACCTTTCGGGGAAAAAAAGTTTAGGCTGATCGGTTGAGCTGTTTGGAAAAAAAAAGTGGAGACGAACGGACAAACAGACAGACTTTTTTTATTGCTGATTCGTCATCTCTAGACGATAATATATGCATCCCCCAACTGCCACTTCGATCTACCCCATGTTTGGACTTCGTAGGGCGATTTTGAACTACAGTAGTATTTAACTTGATCAGTGTTTTATAGATAAGAATCTCGGTTTTCTTGGTCAGTGATTTAGATCGGAGTTATCTGGCAGCAGCTAATTCGTGTACGAGCGACATCGGTATCTGCTCGAATCAGTGCTTCTAAGTACACAAACCCATCAACAATTTCAAATTTATGTCCTCCAATATTGATGCAATTTCCGTCCTGCTTGTCTTGAAATTCCTAATTTTGCCGCACATACGTTTTCTTGATAGGTGAAGCTATTCGCACATATGAGTGAGAATCTAGTCCTTCACTTACATATCGATCTATTTATTGTAATAAGAAGGTAATAAAAACTTAAATAATTTTTTAGAACATCTCCAGCCGCCCCAGTGATATTTCAGTTCGATCAATCCCTTATCGAAGACAAAGATTCTTTAGGCAATAAGCTACAACCAAATTCACTAACCGTTGACAATTTAACCGTCGACTGGTTGCGTTTGCGCTTAACCGAATTTGAATCGTCGATAAAAGAATGCCAAGAGAAACAAACCAAACTAATGGAAAATGGAACAATCACATCAGCGCCGAGTGTGAATGGTGTGAATGGTAGTGGAAAAGATATGAACAAGTAAGGCATTTCCAAGTATTTTTTGTTACTTTCGCAGCAACATTTTTTTTTTTTGTGATTTGCACGTAGACATTCAAAAGACTTAAATACATTGCGGTGTCAGGAACGACAGATGCTAAAATTGGCAGACATGATAAAGACTGCACTGAATGATGTTGGATGCGAGGAGTTACCATCTGGTTGTGATGACATATCAGTTGATCAGGGTTTTATCGAAAACAATGTGAGCCTAGACCAACCGGTAAGTGTGGTATTTTAATTTAATTGTTGTGTTCGGTGACGCGTAATGGGAAAAACTAATTCAAATAAATATGTTCTGTTGCTATCTTTTTTGTTGCTTTATTACGATGTCAATGAATTAATATGGTGACGGGAAAAATGATATTTAAAACTATTTAATTACCTAGGACCATCATAACTCATCATTCTTTCTGCAAAAAGGGGCTGAAGTCATATCGATGATTAAAGCTCCATTTAAGCGAAAATCGGCACCAATCGGATCCAGCCAATCGGCAACATCAAGTTCGCCGAAAACAATGCCACGGAGGCGTGGTTGTTCGGTGACTCGTTCTGTTAGTCTTGGATCATCGGTAAATAGCTTGAATGTGGAAAGTATTTCAGGTGCATTCGCAGAGAGTGACGTTGATAATGACAATTTGAATTGTTCGAATATTTATGCGGAAATCGATGTGAATAACAGTATTTTGATGTGTGCAAATAACAAACTCATTAACCATCCCATGTTGAGTGATAACAGCTCGGACTTTTGTAGCGACAGTAAATCTTGCTTGGGTTCCGACACTAAAGGGACGACTAATGGATCAAAAAATAACTTACTTGAGGTGTCTGACCAAATGTGTCTTGATAATGACAGTAATGGAAATGTTATGTGGACCACTGGATCAGTTGATAACCATTTAGATAACATCGATAAAATTAATAGGATTTTAGACGAGAAAATTTTGGGTAATACACAAAAGGAATCGAAGCATCAGCCGAGTATTCAAATAAGTCGGTTTATAGTAACGAAACTTGACGAAAGCGTTTTAGGCTTGGACAAGGATCATGTCAATCGAAAGTTGAAAGCCGGAAACGATATTCACACAAACGAAAAGAAGGTTGACGTGAATGTTGAGCCACCGGAAAATCGTTTAGACGAGCGAAATGCGAACAAAGCGAAAAACTGTAACAGCAATGAGAAAAAGAATCGTTTTATGAATAAAAAATCGGTGAATGCTTTTCTAACGTCAGTTAAAGAACTAAAATTGTCGCGAAAAAAATCAGACGAAGACGTTTTCGAACAAATCGATGCGGAACCTTCGAAAAAAGTCAACCCCGACACAGTATCACTTGATGACTCATCTTCGTCTGAATCAAGTTCGTCATCACGAGCAATAAAATCTACCTTTGAAGATGACGCTATACTTCTTCCTCAATCGCCCGATGAACCACAAGCAAGTTCCTCCAAACAATCCAAAATAACCCTGAAGTCACGTCTAAAACGTAACATAAAATCTAAACTAAAATTTAATTTGAAACTAACATCGAAGAAACGTTCGATTTGCCAACGATGCTTGAAACAGCGTAAAATTCAGCAGAAAAATTTGTTCGGTATTGAACTAACAAAAGATTGGATTGGTGATGGTTTACTTGAAATTGATTTATGTTGTTGCTCGGATGACGATTTGAGTGGTGTGAGTATTGTTGTTTTGTTCTGCTAGCTTCACGTTTTTCTTTCGCATGGTAGAAAACAAAATTAATTCAGCAAATTAAATATCGTTTTTGCACTTTAATTGGACACTAGCAGGCCATTACTGATAAATACTTTGTCAGCCGCTCATTTGAGATTTTTCCAAAATTGCATGATCGAGGGACAAAGTTTTTTTCGCCGACAACGGGCTGTTTCCCCGATTCAACTGAAAAAGCATAAGAACAATTCTTCGAAATTGTTGTATGATGCTATTGCTTTTTAAGAAGATAACTATATGATGGGAAAAGTTCATAAAGAGAAAGAAGGGTATGAGTGAATGTCTGAGGTGTTTTACCAAGTTCACCCATATACTGAAAACAAGAATTCGATTTTTTGTGATATTTTCTTGTAACGTGACATAGTACATGATAGAATTTCTTCCATTTTTTTCCAACACTATAGCCTGATGAAATTCAATTTGGTGTGTCAATAGATTGATTAAGTTAAGAGATTTCACATTCATAAAACTAATGATTTTCTGCTGATATTTCTACTGCTAAGGCTGGATTTGCACTTAAAAAAGATATCACTCCGTTTTGAAACTGTGCATGCGCTTTGAGAGAATTTTGCTCTATGCGCATGCGCAGCCAGGGCTTAGCCCTAGTTTGCACTAAAAAAAATATCACTCTGTTTTGAGTGCAAATCCAGACTTATGCTGTACGACTTTGCTCTAAAATTTTTCGAGCCTATTAAGGGTTGTTCATAAATGACGTCACGCTTGCTATAAAATCCACAAAGTTCATAACTCCAAACTGGTGAGAAATTTTGTTTATAGTACTCCGGCTACCCCCCCCCCCCTCCAAACACCCCCTGTTTGGGGGGGTAGCCAAAATCCTATAAACATAATTTGCTGTCCTGCATGAGTTATCACCTTTTTATGGATACTCATTTTTTATAGCAAGCGTGACGTCACTTGTGAATGGCCCCTTACCACATTCATCTCTGATCATTCTCAACATTTTTAATATTTGGCTGATTCCATCGGTAGCCCATACATTTTCGCTACCTTGTCTCCTGGCGAAGAATGAGTTTTGTCTCGTATTAATATAACACATTGGAAGAGATAAAATTCGTTACCCAGGTGACGGTACCGATGGAAACAGTCATTTTCAACTGGTTTAGGTAACATGACTAAAAAGCGAGGGGTTATCCACTTCATTTTTTTTTACAGGCTGATGGAATTTTTGCAATTTTTGGAATTAAAATGGAATATCTGGAATTATTGGAATTTCGATTGAAATTTTGGGGTTTTGGAATTTCTGAACTCCGAAATTTCGATGAAATTTTTGGAATTTTTGGAATTTCTGTGGAATTTTTGCAATTTCTATGAAATTTTTGGAATTTCTGTGGAATTTCTTGAATTTTTGGAATTTTCGGAACTTCTGAATTTCGGAAATTTTGTGGAATTTTTGGAATTTTTGTGGAGTTCTTTTATGGAATTGGAATTTTTGGTACAAATTTTTGACCAGTGGATAACCCCTCGCTGAAAAGTCTAAACGTCATTGAAAGAAATTCTCTTATTTTCGTGATGTTTAGATTAGGTTAGGTCCAACTCTCTTTTGCGAAGGTGTGAGAGTCGCATTCAACAAGTTCAAACCGTTACAATTTGTAGTTCCAAAAAATATAAGGCCAACGAGGAGCGTAAAGAAATTCAGAATAAAAACAAAGATTTATGTACGAATAATAACTGCACAACACCATGTTATCATCATGCCATATCTTTCATTATCTGACATAACGTTTCGCCATTTGGTTGGTGAAAAACATGAAATTCATTTCAATTCAAATTCAAGTAAAAGAAATTCTTACAGTTAAAAGTATTTCCAAAAGGTCATCTAGTGTAATCTTCCAAATGATTAGCTAATTATTTTCTTATTTCTTACCTAAGAATTCTGTAAAACTTTTAAATGAGAATTTTCTCTTCACAACTTATATGCCTCAATTTTGCCTGATTTGCCTACAATTTACTTACCATTTTCGTTCCTCTTGAATGATATTTTAACGAGGTGAGTAATTTGTTTGATAAGGAAGTCGGCTATGGATATTCTCAACTCAAATTTTAGAGGTGAATACGCCAAAATTAACAGTGTAAACTCAGCTTTTCTAGTACATGTAGTCGTTTTGTAGTACATGCTCAGCGCCGCCGCAGGCTATCAACTCAAAGGAAAAATAAAAAAGCAAGGTCGAGGGGCGGCAGCCCCCGCTATGTGGGTTCAAGGAGGGCATAACTGGATCTTGAGATTTTGCGCCGGATTTTGTAGGTGAACACTAAGATTTGAGTTGAAAATATTCATAGCCAACATCTCTGATACAAATAACTCATTCACTTAGTCATTTGTAACATGCCATTTGCGCAGCTGCAAAAAGAACCTCTCCCGCCAATTACCCTTGTTGTCTCCACAGGAAGTATGTTTGTGAAGTACATGGAAAATCGTACTCCACAGTCATGATTCCTGTTCCACTTCACAATTGCAACAAATCGAACTTCAAAATTGATCAGTACTTGGAAAGAAACATAACAATTCTCTAACAAACTACCGTCAAATGTATTCGCATTAAAAATGTTTACTAGAAAATAATCGGCTGATTCGATGCACTCACTCTGTTACAAAAAATGCAATGTTGCAATATTCATCACACCCAGCCCAGCATGAACATAAATTGACTTAAATTTTATTTTTACTTTCAATTAGAGCATGTAGGTAGAGTTAGAGTCCATAAGGAAGCAAGTCAAATATATTTTCTTATTTGCAACGGGCATTCATATAAAGTGTGTGCCGAGCCGACGACCTGTGTTGCTTGTTCAAAAATAGTTACATAAATGAGGCAAAATTGGTGCGAAATACTTTTCCGTTTATAAAGTGCACAATAAAAAATATAGTGAAAGAAATATGGTACTCTACGTTAGATAGATACATCAGTTGATGATTGCTTCGCATGGATACTGATTTTAATTTTCAGTGCAAAAATGTCTACTAGCTTTGCGCGATATGGAGATTAAGAAATCAACCACTTTACCCAATACTGTTTTTGTGAATGATCTTTAATATAGAAAATTTTAACCCCCAAATCTAATTACAAAATTTTTTTTTAATCTGATTCGTTCAGTTGAGAACCAATTTGCCATTTCAAGAACATAAAATACTCGTACAGTTCTTGCAGTGTAAATAGTTTTATATATTGAGCGCTTAAACGCACTTTATTTGATCGAAAACAGAACACACATTCTGTTTGCATATAAATGCGTCATCTATGTAACTTTACAGTTCTACTGTAAAACTTATATACTTTTACAGTTCGAGTGTAAAGCTTATAGATTGGTGTACATATGTTTTAGGCGGTGATGTTTGTACACGAATTGCAAATTAAGTGCGTCTTAAATGCGCGAATATGTAAACGACTTTATATACCTTTCTAATGTAAAGTACAGTAGAGCAAGCGAACTTTCAGCCGCTTGGAACATAAAACTATTTATGATACACGAAATGTAAAATGAATCTCGGTACTCGGTGTCGTAAACTAGGTTCTCGACTTCGTCTCAAACCATTCACTCCACCTCGAATAGAGATACCATTTTACAGTTCTTGTAGCATAAAATATTATTATTGTACGACCATTCCAACAGAATATATCAGTCAGACTAATCTTCCACACTATGATTAAATCATCAATTGAATACATATAGTCAGTTAGTGAAGTAGATTTGACTAAAACCAACAGTTGTAACACGACAACCATAAAATCCTAGCATGATAGACTCATTTAATCCATTTAGTCGCACGGTAAGACCGCTCAGGGTTTTCCAACGTTTTGTAAATAAAAGTCGTTCACAAAGTATGTCAAACTTTTGTCACGCTTAGTCGAAATCCTCTCCCCCTCTCTTCAATTCATTTCGTAAAAAGCTAACAAAACTAAAAACTGTCTCGTGAAAGGTGTCGTTACAAGAACAGCAAATGTCTCAATGTTCATCTCCTTCCTGTCACGCATGTCTCATGGACATAGATCAAGTCTTGCCTCACGTCTGATCAGGCAATACTACATAAGTTTCAACTGTTTCGTCGGGGACAAAACATTAAATTTGTATGGGGAAACATCGTTTTTTGCGAATTAATCATTTTCTGTATGTAATTAAGCGGACCAAATGAATGGCGATGGAAATTCATTTAATGTGACTTTAAAATAACTCACTTGGTCCGCTTTATAGAAAACACAAAAAGAATAAATCACAAAAAACGAATTTCTTCCATACAAATTTAATGTTTTGTCACCGACGGAACAGTTGAAACTCGGGGCGCCCTCAGCTGTTTTGTGGCCAATATGTGAAATAGGCGCCTGATCCATAGGTCAAAAATACTTTGCACTTTTCAACCAAGAAGTTTTCTTAAAATATTAAGTTTATAAATTCCCTAATAGGATATACGAGGCTGGCATAATTTTTGATTGACTGAATTAGCATACAGTTTTTTTATCTATGCCTTACCAGGAGGTCGCCAATATTCTTCATTTTCATGTTCTTCAGGTTACTTTATCTTATTTTTACGCAATTACAATACGAATGCTATGCCATCTGTGGGATCCAGAGTTTTGCATTCGCCTAATAAACGATCATTTCTTTTGCGTTAATACGACACTGTTGCAAATATACCATCTCAAAAAAAGAAAAAAAAAACGTTGAATAGTGTTGTCCAATTCTTGCCTCTTCCCACACATAAATAAACAAAATATTTGAATGGCGCGACGTCGTTTCCAAAAGAAAAACGAATTTTCATTCCATATGGCTTTCAGTACTAACAAAGTTGTAGTGAAGTGAACCGTTAAATGAGTGCGATTTTTTGTGACTATGCTTCGATCTGTATGACGATAACGCAACACATACTCCAAGCGTTTTTTTTTCTTCAAATATTTTTAAATTTGTTTGTAATAATCATAAAAGACTGAAATGAGCTCTTGTTCATCGAGTTGGTCGGATGTTCAAAATGTTCAATTAAGACCTGAGCCACCAGTTCGAAAGAAACGCATGAAATCGTTGTTGGTAAATCTTTATTTGCACAATTATCATGGAGTTATATTTTGTTTGTACAGATTGTATACACCTATCTGTTTTATTGTCGTGTAAGTGCTTTGCATAGTCTTTTGTGCGAATCAATTATATTTGACAATTTATTTTGTCAACATGCCAATTTTTTTATGAATTCCTGTTCCAGTTTTATTTTTGTGAACCAAAACATGCCACAATACTGATAACGATCTTGCTCAAGTTATCCTTTGATTTTATTTCTATGAATTGAGTAATTCTCTCTTAGAAGATTTTTTACATTCATCGTCAAATACAAACATTACGAAATTTATCATTCATTCGCTAACGAATCGTAAGTTTGTTGAGTTAGTGAAAAAAAAACTTAAAAAAATTCAAAGTGATGTAGTCCATGTTACAATTTTTCAGAGTTTTCATTTT
Source organism: Pseudolycoriella hygida (assembly GCA_029228625.1). Taxonomy (NCBI): domain Eukaryota; kingdom Metazoa; phylum Arthropoda; class Insecta; order Diptera; family Sciaridae; genus Pseudolycoriella; species Pseudolycoriella hygida. The sequence continues at coordinate 43,687,238 of CM055406.1, read as the reverse complement.
CATTTCTTAATAAATTAAATGTAAATGGATGCTGACGAGTAATGTGTTTGCTTCCACGTAGTATTTCATACCTAGAACAAGTAATTTTTTTCGTAGAGAAGTATGCGGTTCTTTAAACAACACATAAGCGATTTACGGTGTAACAAAGTTGTATTATAGCAATGTTGTGTTGTGGTATATTCTTCAAGTAAATATACTGAAGCTGCGTATACAAATTTTTGTACACGTACGACGCATTATCAGCAGGTCGAAATTGTTGTTGTTGTTTGAAGATCTTATGTTTTTATCGACCACTTGCAGTTGACATTTATTTGCTACTCCTCTGAACTAAATATCGAATATGAAAACTTTGTTAAGGGAATTCGCACAATCGCACAGGCGCTAATTTAAGTTGCTAAACGCCTCAAAAAAAAAAAAAAACATTAGGGCAGGTAATCGTAAGTGCAGACAGACAGATAAACAATTTTTTTACGTATTTAAGTCCCCACAAAGAACACTTCCAGTGGGGGTGTGACGCAAGTCTTTATGTCTGCTTACAAAAGTTGTGAAATCAGAAAAGGATGACGCACTAAGCTTCTAACGCAAAGCGATTTCCTTCCAGTTACAAAAGTTCCGAAATCAGAGGAGGGTGACGCTTTAAGCTTCGATATGCAAAAAAAAAAAAAAAATAAAACAAAATCACGTTGTGTTCACAAAATTGCGTCACAAATGTCGGACCCATCTGCGGAATAACTTTTCTGTACTTTCAGTTTTTGCGCTGACTTTTATTTCATATTGGATAGAATGTTTAGAGTAAATTAAAAATTTTGCGTGTAAAAACTGAAAGTGTTTTTTGTGCGGATATCAGTACTTTTGTAAGTTTTATCTCTCGTTAAAAACCTGATTGAATAAAAAGTGCTAGAGAAATCCACAGCAATCCGCTAAAATCCCATAAACCTAGGAAGCTCCATTGCATGACCTCACTTATGTCGAGAATAACCAAAAAATATCAAAAAACCTAATGGAAGTAAACCTCCCAATTCTAGAAGTGGCCATATCCCAAGGATTAGGCCATATTTCCCCGAAGCGCTGAAACACGTGTTCGCTAAAATTTGATTCTTTAGATAGTTCTAGAGATATGGGCCATCCCTCCCAATTCTAGAAGCGGCCATATACCAGGACTGGGCCATATTTCCCCAAAACCCTGAAACACTTGTTCGCTTAAATTTAATTCTCTACAACTTCGCCTTTGGAACCAACTTTCTAACTCTCTTAGTTCTGGAGATAAAGATCATACCTCCCAATTCTAGAATTGGCCTTTTTCCAGGGATTAGGCCGTATTTTCCCAAAACTCTTAATGACTTATGAAAAAAATTAGAATTTTAGTGCGTTTCTAGTGTGTATTTGTCAAAATATCGAATTTTTAGTGAATTTTTTTGATTTTCTTCATATTTCAATGGAAACAAAATTGTTCTCCGTCGACGCCTCGCTCTCCAGCGTCAATTATTTTACTTTAAGTTGCAATAATCGGTCTAAAAACACAGGCAGAACATCAAAGAAGTAGTAATTTTTCACGTTTTTTCCATGACCTCACTCAACTACATTAGTGAGGTCATGAACAAAAGCTTGAGTCATGGATACAAGGAGGTATCGGTGACTTTAGATACTAGAGGATAGAAACCTTCGATTATATTGCAAATGTCTTCAGATATTGCCGCGCTGTTGTCCTTCCGAACTCACTGAAAGTGACTATTATTTGAGCTAAAAATGAACATCCCTCCCTACCACGTCGACTCCCGATCCTTTCATATTTCAAATGTTGTTTGTCTTGACCCCGCCCACAGACCCCAGACCTAATTTTGGTACAATATACAATTTATACGATTTTCTTACATGACCCTTCAAAGTTACTTCCAGAACCTGAATGACATGATAAAAGCCAGCTGTCTTTCGCTTCATAATTCTCAGAAAGGACCAAGAAATCGAATGAGCCACCTGGCTTTGATATCTGGAACCACTTGCATTTTAATTGCCTGAACTCTTCGCGAATTGACTCTTAACCAGATCAGTAAATGCGAGTCACAACAATAAAAAACTCAATTTGTTGTAGTCAAAGTTTTGTATGGATATTTTGACAGTGCCTTCAAATGACCAGCTAAGTTAACTGGCTTTTTAATTCAGTCAATTGGATGTTTAACGTGACCAGTTTACGTGCAAAAGACCAGTTAAATTAACTAGTCATTTGAAGGCAATGTGAAAATTTCATACACAAGTTTGACGGTGCCTAAAACAAAATTAGTTTTATCAGCTGGGACTCGCATTCATAACCGATTCGGTTAAGTAGTCAATACGACTCTCCTGCTTATGAGAGTGCCCGTGAATCGTGTGATCCGCATAATTTCATATCAACGTGTGTATGCTGAAGAAGACCAGCTGGTTCACTTTAACTTTAACTCTGTGTAGAATAAGTCAAGAAGTATGAGATATCAACCATATTGGATGTTAAACTAAAGAGATAAAAATGTAACGACAACCAACAGAGGGCTGAATTGAAAAATTGAAAATTACATCTATTGTATTGTTACCATGAGTTTTGTTTATTTTTATGCGCGCATGCAAAATGCTTACAAAAACACATTTCTGATCTGCATGATATGTGTACAGAAACTCAAAAGCTCTGAGAGTTAGACATTTGCGTCTGGAAATGATTATGATTGGCGAGCGTAACCGTTGCTTTCAGCAATTCACTTTAAAAATATAGTAAAACGGATGGCGCTATTCTTAATTATTTGGCTTTTGCGATGAATATTTGCCTCCTAACGGATACACTTTATGTTCATTGTGACACTTTCATCCACATACAATTTCCACTCATTGGTTTCTTTTTCCGAACGAACAGATGACACTAGCTACAAATCGTCCGCTTTATGAAGAAGAATGGTTTCATGGTGTTCTACCACGTGAAGAAGTGGTACGACTGTTAAAAAACGAAGGCGATTTTTTGGTACGAGAAACCATACGAAACGAAGAAAGTCAAATAGTATTAAGCGTTTGTTGGAATGGCCATAAACATTTTATTGTGCAAATCACAGCCGATGGACATTATCGATTCGAAGGTCCAGCATTTCCCAGTATTCAAGAACTTATTATGCATCAACATTTATCTGAAGCACCCGTCACGGGTCGATCCGGTGCTGTATTAAAAAAACCGGTTCTACGTGAACGTTGGGAATTGAGCAACGACGATGTGATACTACAAGATAAGATTGGACGCGTAAGTACAGTTACAAGTTTCAGTGAATAATCGATTCTGAATTGGCTGCATTTTCGTAGGGAAACTTTGGTGACGTGTACAAGGCTCGATTAAAATCATCAAAGAAACAAGTCGCCGTCAAGACATGCCGAATGACACTTCCTGAAGAACAAAAACGAAAATTCCTTCAAGAAGGTCGAATTTTGAAACAATACGATCATCCAAACATTGTCAAATTGATTGGTATATGTGTGCAGAAGCAACCGATTATGATTGTTATGGAACTTGTACCTGGTGGATCGTTGCTGAATTATCTTCGAAAAAATGCTACCACATTGAACACTAAGCAATTGATGTGCATGTGCAGAGATGCCGCATCTGGTACGATTTCTTTCGATCTGTCTGCACTACCTTTTAACACAATTTTAAATATTTGCCTAGGTATGCGTTATTTGGAATCTAAGAATTGCATTCATCGTGATTTGGCTGCTCGAAATTGTCTTATTGGATACGAAAATATTGTGAAAATATCTGATTTTGGAATGTCACGAGAAGAAGAAGAGTACATCGGTAAGATGGTCGTATTAAGGGGTAAATGTTGCAATATTCCATTAGAAATCTCGATGACATCGTACGTTATAATTGATATTCAGCGGCAGTGCAAGGCTGTGTATGATTTGAGTTAATTCCGGGTTTTCCCTTTGTTTACTTATTGGCGAAAAACACCCAAATAAATTATAATGGAAGCAGGGGGAGAGGAAACAGTAAATTCCGTTTTTTGAAAACATTTTACGAAGAAAACATTAAAGTTTCAAAAGTTCCAGAAGAATACAGTAGAGAAGTGACAGCTGACTTGTTATCCTGTTGAATTATTGTCACTTCGAGAATATTTTTTAAAAAACCGGAAAGTATATTTGTCCCTACGGCTTTTTTAGCGGTCGCAATTTTGGGTGGAATATTTCAATACAATGTTTCCAACCCAAATAATATTTAAAGCTTTTCTTTTTCTGACAGTATCCGATGGTATGAAACAAATTCCAATAAAATGGACTGCTCCGGAAGCGTTAAATTTCGGAAAATACACATCGCTTTGTGATGTTTGGTCATACGGAATATTGATGTGGGAAATATTTACAGGTTGGAACGACAATTTATCTACTTGTGAATAAAAACATAAATTTCTTTTTCCACATTCAGGAGGCGATACACCCTATACAGGAATGAGTAATTCGAGAGCTAGGGAAAGAATTGATTCAGGTAAAGTTGTTGCATAAATCGGTGGAAGTATAACGTTAACAAAATCAATAAATTTAGGTTACAGAATGCCGGCACCGGACAATACTCCACAAGAAATGCATAGATTAATGTTAAAATGCTGGTCATACGAGCCAGAAGCGAGGCCGCATTTCGAGGAGATTTATAATGTTGTTGAAGCTTTGCTGGCTCGAGAGGTGTAGTGTCCACCATGAGACGATCAATTCCACTATTTTCACAATTTAAAACCAGTTGCGATGTAACTCAAGAAAATTGTCTTTCTCTCTTTCTTCCCATTCTCTGTCTCTCTGGTAAATTGATGGATTTGCGAGCGTTTGCATTTTGCATTATATTGAAACTATAAAATTGAAACGTTATAAGAGCTCCATGTGCCAAATACAAAAGGCCAAATTATCGTTTTTATGTATTGCTTTTAACGTCATGGAAGTGAGTTAACTTTCTATTTTCTTTTCTATCTAAAAAAACATCCAAGTATTAAGAAGAAGTCCAGTAATTGTTTGGCTACCGATTTTTTTAGTAATTCAAATATCATCATTTTTATTGTACATTTAAAAATAAAAATTTTTATTTTACGATCGTAAAAATTGTGTTTTGAAATGCTATGCATGTTTGGAAGGTTTTGGTGGAAGAGGTAGAGATGTTTAATAGAAAAACCAAGGAACTGATGGAGAAATGTGGCTAACGGTAGCGCCGATATTAACATGTACTTTAGATGGACTTATGTTTCAAATTGCGACCCATAATTACGTCCATTTCCTCTCAGCACACCATTGATAATACCACCGTCAATTACGTCACAGATGGCGCTTCTATGGATTCCAGATTCTAGTTAATAAACTCAACCTTTTCCTCCTTTCGATCGAACTATTTCGTCGTTCCAACTTTGTGTTTATCTAATTTTCAGAGGAAACGATGTTAAAATCTGCTGAGAAGTATCTAATCGAGATTTAGGGATGAAACTTTGCATTGACAAAATTAGGTCCGACTGATTCCATAAAACTTTTTTCAGATGAAAGCGAAGCAGTGTAACATAATCTACGAGTTCCTCCCTTAGAAGCTTCTACGACATGTGCGGTTTCGAACTAATTTCTACAACCTACAAAGCAACGATTAAAAAAACGATTCAGTTCAATGGATGTGTTATAATTGACCTTAATGACCTAGCACTAACGCCATCTGTAACGTAATTCAAAAGTCACAAGTAACAAGGATATCGGTTTTAGATTGAAATTATCCGGGATGTCCCTAAGGAGTTCGGTTTGCCAACTGACGTTGTTTTAACTAAGAATGAAATTCTTAAAGTGAAGCTCTTAGCTGGGCTTGAAGGTAAACGTCATCCTTTCAATGTACTCTATCGCAGTTTCCTTGATCGATGTTTTTCACTTTTGCGGTTATGTTAGGTGTCGACGTGTTCAGAGGCTAATTTCCGATGAACTTAATTTGTTTTTGATCGGTTTTACTTAGTATTACCATCAGGTTAGGCTATGTTCTCGACCACTATGACCAATAACAAAACCCGCCGGTCAGCCAAAATTAACTCATCATCATCATCATCATCATCATCAAACTTTATAGACCATTATTACCCTCCGGTGTGAGGTCTTTATGTCACAACCCCAGAATGGTGAACTATCGTCCTTCATGCCCTTCTATCGCCTGCCAAGGAGATGGTTTGTTCGCCCAGAGAAAGTCCCCTAACTTCTTAATCTGATTTAATTGAATCTATAAACCTTCTCCTTGGTCTACCCCTTGGCCTAACACCCGGGACCTGTGCACCCAAGATCCTTTTCGGTAACCTGTTATTACCCATCCTTTGAACGTGCCCAAACCAACGTAGACGACTGGCCCTTGCTTCCTCTTCCACTGACGCAATCCCTAAGTTTTCCCTAATGTCGTCGTTCATGATATGATTATCCCACTGCTCCCTCCTATTAACTTTCGCTATATTCCTAAGAACCCTCATATCAGAAACCTCCAGGTCATGCACTAGATATCCGCAATCCACCCAACTCTCACTACCATACAGAATCGTCGGCCGGAATATTGACCTTTGAATAGCTAACTTCGTTTCGCTACTTAATTCCTTCTTGTTGAACACGTGCGACCTCAACTGACTGGCCACCGCGTTTCCCATTTTCCTCCTTTCCTCAAATTCCCTAACCAACTTGCCATCCTCTGAAAAAATGGTTCCTAAGTACTTGAATTCAGAAACCTGCTCCAGCTCCTCCCCATTTAAATTGCAAGCTATCTCCTTCCGAGATTTGCCTATATGCATAACCTTAGTTTTCCCTACACTTATCTTCATCTCATACTCCTCACATGCAGCATTCAGGCAGTCAATCCCACCCTGTAACTCCGCGGTACTATCTGCCAACAGAATCAAGTCATCCGCATAGACCAGAATTTTCATTATTACCTCACCCACCTTGACATTTCCCTACAAGTTCGCCTGCTTGATGATTTTGTCCATGAAAATTATGAACAGAAGCGGAAAGACAACAACCCTGACGAACGCCCTCTTTAACTATTATTAACTATTTTCTATTTTAATTTGGATTTAGTGCAGACTCAATATGTAAACAACCACTTGTTGTCAGTGTTGGCTCATCGACCTTGATATGAGGATATGATGATATGAGCCGAAGTGAGAAGCCACCAGATCAAGTTTTCTTTTCTATTTCCTGTTTTCCTTCTTCGTGAATTTATAATTATGATATTTTTTTTCTGGTTATTAATGATTGATGTAAGTGCCATACGATAAATAAATAAAAAAACGATGCCAATAAATCATTGAAAAGGTTATAGGTAAGTAGCGATGGGCCATTCTCAACGAAATGTGAGACATCTATCAAGCTCATAACGTCGATATCATGAACTAAAGGTACTCTGCTCCAAATATCAAAATTCTCCAATAAGTTTGTCTGTTTCAAACGTCAAATGTATAGGTGTAGTTCGTGTAGTTCCATTGGGAAATGTAACGTGGGGAACACTCGGGTCTCATTATAAATACACCTCTTTATCACATTAACATTTTTTCCCACTTAATCGTTTATGGCCAACAATTTTTTAGAAGATTGTAAGGCTGTATCTCATTCAGAAAACAGTGATATAAGCGTTTCTACGTCACATTTTATCAAACTAAAACCGTGGAACTACCCATAGAATGTGCTGCCATCTGTTTTCGGTTAAGAACTATCTATGGAGTGAAGTCAAAGAAGTTGATGATTGATTGTGGTGTATCTAGGTGCAGTGAGGTACAGTGAGGTGCAGATAGGTGGATCTAGGTGCAGTGTGATGCGAAGGGTGAAAACATAAAGTAGCTCTCGCCACTTAATAAACCATAGGAAAGTAGCGATAGTGTACTGTCGACGTCGTATTTTTGACGTCATTTTTGTGACGTAGTATTAGCGACGTCATTTCTGCGTCGTCATTTTATATTTATGACGTTATTTTTGTGGCGTCATTTTTGTAACGTCATTTTTGTGACGTCATTTTTATGACGTCATTTTTGTGAGGTCATTTTGTGACGTCATTTTTGTGACGTCGTCCTTTTATATTTATGACATCATTTTTAAGTCGTTATTTTTGTGATGTCATTTTTGTGACATCATTTTTGTGACGTCTTTTTTGTAATGTCATTTTTGTGACGTCTCATTTGTAACGTCATGTTTGTGACGGTTCTGATGCTTTGTAAGAGTCCTTGTCGGCAACATTGACATATTACGTGCATAGTACAAATCAGTGATTCCAACGAGGGTACAGACGGACGGACGGACAGGAATGGTGAAAACATACAGTAACTTTCGCTACTCAATAAAGACCATTGTTGCAGCAGAAAAGTTAAAAAACGAGGGTAACACTTTAAGCTTAATTTCAAATTTTGCCTGAAGTTAGTTAGTAAATACTAATTTGAATATTCTTATGAAATATTTAAAGAAGCTAACGTCGTTGACGAAACCGGGCGGAAAAGTTTACTTTGTCATTCATAATCTTTATAATTCAAAAAATTAACGCATTAAGTCGCCGCAGCGTTAGTGTCAATGTCGAACGTGTCTTTACCGCTGAAAAACTGACAATCTATGACAGATAAAAATTCGCTTATTGTTTTGCCGGTTGTTTTCTGCGTGATTCTGACAATACAATTTAGTACCTTAAATTCCTATCCGTATTTTCATATTAAAGATTAAATTGTGGGCGGTCCCCATTTTAAGCAACACGAAAAAATGGGAATCAAATTTGAAAACATCAAATCGGGTGATGGTAAGTGTAGATCTTTTCAATAAAAGGCCCTGTGCGACTAAATGGGAGAGATCGCTGTTAATACAGGGGCCACATTTCCTGAAAAGGGGCAAACTGTAACTGTACATTACACTGGTACACTCAGCGATGGTAAAAAGTTCGATTCATCAAGGGACAGGAATGAACCATTGAAATTTAAAGTTGGTGGAGGTCAGGTCATTAAGGGATGGGAAGACGCTATTACTCAGGTAAGGAAAGTGAAACTAAAAGATTGAATGGTCTGCTGAATTCTCTGATTTAGATGAGTGTTGGTCAAAGAGCCCGTGTGACTTGTCCACCGGAAATGGCGTACGGAGCTGCAGGAAAACCGCCTCTCATTCCAAAAAATTCAACGCTGGTTTTCGATATTGAACTGATTGGTGTTGAAACTTCGAAAGCTAAGGGTGGTGGCGGTAATGCTAGCGGCGGAAAGAAAGGGAAAAAATAACACAAACATTTGAGTTTTGAATATTTTTCTTATATACATTTGTATAGTAAAACATGTGAATTACAAGACTTGCAACTATATTGGTTTTTCATATGAAACCATCCTTTTATCTCTTTCATACGTACCATCGAAGAATGAGAGGATCATAGTAGGCTGTACACTTTCATATGAAAAACCCGGTATATGGGACTTCGTAATACACACAGAAAACAAATCGAAGAAGTGATGTTAGAATTTATCTCTCTGTTTCGTTAAATATTTTGGATGACTCCCGTTTTCCTTTATGAAGATCAGATAATATGACGTAAAATATGTATATTTGATCTAAGTTGCAAGAGAAGTTTTGAACTTTTTCTTCAAATCCTTTTTATCAGTAGAGTTCATATAAATTATCCAAAGTCAACCTACGGTATCACGACCTCGTACTCGTTCCAAAAATACATCCTCTACAACACACCGAAATTAATTTTTAGGTCCTCGCTCGACCTTTGGATCGACCTTAGTTCCGAGACTCATCAGAAATGTTCACCTTATCGAACTGTATAATTTTCCCTCTATATCTTCTGCTTAACGAAATATTCTGTATACACCCCTAATTGTTGACCGAATTTGGTCCAATTCACAGACTTACTACTCAACCAATAGACGAACTACTCAACCAATATTCGCTTTTATCTTCAAATTTCCTGAGATCCATATCCTTCGTTTGACAGGAATTTCTTTCTAAATAGGCTTTTCTGATGAAGCGTTAAAGCTACAGTCAGAGTAGATTACGAAATAAAAGAGTCTTCCGATGTAAGTATTGGGAAAATGTGATGTATCATCGATCGGCAAGGCTATAAAACTTAGATGCCTGCGTTTTGGATGACAGGCTTCTGAAGAGATTTGTTGCTTGAGATTTCAGACCACGATTTGGATTTTAGACCGCGAATGAATTGATATGGAAGTCTCTGAGCGTAGAAAATGTGAAGGGACAATTGCGGATACTACGGCAGTATGTCTGACAGGGTGTTGTCTACTGGATCTAGGAAGAAGTCAGAGGGGCCTGACAGGATTGAGTGGAGGAAGGCAGTTCATCTGGAAGAAAAATCTGGATGAAGAATTGTAAGTGCTGTAAAATCTGAATGTTGCAAAATCCGGTCCGGGAAAATTTACAAGCTGCGAGTTGAGTTGCTCCTGGGTAGGTCTGAAATACGTACTTTCGTAATTGAATTGTAAACCGATTAAGAGAACGCTCTATAGTGAAATAGTCTTAGAACAACCTACACTTTCAGACCTAAACACTGAGTTTCACATCGGAAATGAATTCCGCTTGAATTATTTTGTTCACTAAATAGCGAATCAAATGATTCAGTACAAAATTGCAATCATCACATAATAAATGAACTTTGCTTGAACCTTGAAATATTTTATTGAGCAAATAGCGAATCAAATGATTCGGTACAAAATTACATTCAAATTAATGTTGCGGTTACTTTGCAGCTAAATTTACCACTATAGCGAACGCTCACATAAGCTATAAAAATAAAAATCAGTTTTCCTTTTCACACTCAACGACATGTATATGTACACGTACCTAACGCTAATTGATTGCCTGCTGATGTACGTGTGAACGTTTTAATGCCGCAAAACACCTCAGATGTTGGGTAATGCACTTGTCCATTAATATTGACATAGAACCGTTCCGATGCACAACTCTCGTTATGTGATGGCTGTAACAATAGTAAAGCTAATAACTCTGTACCCATAAAAGCGTAGTCATAACCCACATCAAACATATCTATGTCACAGGTTGCCGTTATTTTTGTATTAGCCGGAGCAGTGATTACATATTTACCATAAGACGCATTCGCATAATACTGAGGATAATTCGGTGATCGAACATACTTTGTCTGAAGAAGCTTCAAAGTAATTGTTTTTGAAGTCTGAGCTTTACACCAGATCACATTAGACAGTAAAGCAATCAATGGCAAGACTGAAACAAAAACAAATCAAGTATTTTATGCTAAAAAACAGCTTACAATTTATTTAAAACTAAACTTATTTTCAATTCCATCTTAAGATGAAAACAGGAAGAACAATTTTAGAACACTACCTTTGTTTATTTCGCTGCTGAGGTATTTAACGAATTTTTATGAATTAATTCATAAGATCAAAAACAAATTTATTATTTGTTCGATATATCACTCGCATCTGTATGAATAATGTCAGACCTTTGAAGCTTGGTGTAAAAGTGTATCATTCTGGAATGACGTACAAAAGGCGCTTAAATTATCAAATGATGAATCAGATACCCAACAGTTAGTCTGGATTGAAAACGATTTTATTTATTTACTACTAATTATGTAATTATGTGGTAACGTACTGGCTTTCCACCAAGACTACCCGGGTTCAATCCTGGCGAGGACAAAATTCTGTATAGGTTTTTTCTTCAACTTGTAGCGTTCCTTAGCATACCTAAGCTTCCAAATGTGGGTAGTTGTGGTTTTTGGTGTCCATAACGAACCGTATATAGAAGAATAACATACATGACGTCACCCATGTACGATAAATTCTGTGTAAAGATATCTGGGAGTTGCGGGGATGGTTAATTATTTTCATAGTAGTTATCGCAGTTATGCATTTTACACTCTTGTCGACTTTAATGTACTTGTGTAATGTACGACTTGTGGTACTCATCAAAAGTGTTTCCATCACAGAAATGTGGCAAATGTGACACATTTAAGCTAGCAACTGCAAGAAAAATTTAAAAAGTGGGTCAAAAGCTTGAAAAATCAATAATTTATACACAAATGTTTAGAGATCTTCTTTTCATTTGTTCTGATCGTCATGCTTCATGGCTTTACTTACTCGTGCTACCAATTTAACTTGGATCCAACTGAAAAATTGATCCCGCCGCAGCCACACACAGCCGAGCTAATGGGAAAAATTAGTTTAAAACTCAAAAATCGGTTAATTTGTTCGGAAATTTCCTTAGCGATTTATATATTTCTAAATTTAATTTCACTATTTATTTTAAATCTTTACGTTTTAAATTATTAAAGTCGACAAGAGTGTACAATATAAATTTGCGATAGCTACTATGAAAACAATTGACCATTCCCGCAACTCCCTGAGCCTATCTTAAGGCGTACATATAATTAACACCAGATAAAATTTATTTTTTTTTTAAATCCTATATGTAGCATTAGCTACAACATATAGGCGTGTTTCTGAATTCACGCTAAGCATGTGATCCACTCACCAGCCCGCACTGGCCAGCGTGGTGTTTCAATGGCTAAATACCCCCTATGGGGAGGCCTGTATCCAGTAGTGGATAAAATAGAAGGCTTATAAGATAAACGTCTAAAAACCTTGTTTGTTATGTGTTATATTTGCCTATTTGCTTGTTGGCCACAAATCACCAACCGCATCAAAACACGCATACGTTCGTCCTTCTCGAAGAGTTCTGAAGACTTTTACTTTGTCAAGTACTGGGAGCGCAATGAAGCACTCCCCTCGTTCAGAACTCGCTTCGCTCGGTTTACGACTCGCGAAATTGCCTAAGATCAGTCTTCCAAAACAGATACACAAAAAGATTTCCATGCAGAGGTGAATCGAGATGAAATTGCCACCGATTTCGGTCCCGAAACATGAAAATAATCATTCGCACGTGTATTTTTTCCACGAAGTATACAATTTTTGGAACTGCATCAGGATACCCAACAAAATAACAGATATGCATCAGCAGTTGCCAAAGTGCTCAATTTTTGTGGTTTTAGAAGTATCTGGAAAGGTAAGAGAGATGCACCATCGGTTTCTTTGGCAAAGTTTCAGAGTTTTGTAAATAGAAGTGAACAGTATTGGTGAAAATGTTGGGCAGCTCGGGGGAAATGGTAGTACGGGGAAAACGGTGGTACGGGGAAAACGGTGGTACGGGGAAAACGATAGTACGGGGGAAACGGTGGTACGCGAGAAATGGTAGTACGGAGGAAAACCAGATTTGATAAAGATTGAACTCTTCATAGAACGCCAATCAATTCATTCTCTCCTATGTGTTAATATCAGCTAACTGAAACAGCAAATTTGAATAAACTTATTTACTTCTAAAATACTGCCGAATTTTATTTCTTCATCATTTACATCAAACTTTACAGACCTTTATGCACCTTTTGGTGTAAGGTCTGTATTTTTAAGCAACAAATCTCCTATCTAGCAACCGAGAATGCTTATACCCGCGTGGCTTCTAGGGGCGGAGCATCAACTAGTTACTACCATAAAGGGAAAACTCTAATAAGCTGCGTAAAATCGAAGAAAATTAAATTCTGAGAAGACATAATGTGTTGAAAGCCTAATTTTTCTTAGGTACTCGTCCAATTGTGACCTACTCATACAGTTATAGATTTATCAGGGTGGCTCCTAAAATACAGATCTATTGATCCTTTGTTTTCTTCTTGTTCAACATGTAAATTCTTTAAAACGTTTCGGTTCTTACCAAGAACCTATCTAGAGCGAAAGGTCCTAGGTCTAAGATATCGGAGGGTCGAATCACATAACCACCTAATGTCATGGCCCTTAGCAGGTGAAACTTTGGGCATTCACATGTTACGCGAACGCCCATTTCCTCCTCCAAGCCGCAGTCACATCTTGGATAAGCCAAAATGGTCATTTTGGCCAAGTGCTTGTTCAACCCACAGTGACCTGTAATGGCTCCCATTACTCTTCTAATGCCACTACGGTCCATTCTGATAAGCTCCTTGGCCCACATCTCGTCAGGCGCCGGGGAGAAGAGCTTCGTGTGCTTTCCTCCGCCGTACGTGCGACAACTCTTTGCGGACTCAGCCCGCACCCAGTGTTCTTTCACGCAGAGAGTGTGGGATCGGGATGTGGGGTTCTGGGCCCTCGATCGCAGATGCTGAATCCTGTCTGGCTAGCTCGTCTGCTCTCTCATTACCGTCTACACCAGCGTGCCCGGTGACCCAGGCGATCGTGAACTGATTTCTCAGTCCCAATCGGTTTAGGGACCCTTTGAGCTCTTTAACCAGTTTTGACGTTGTCACAGGCGACGCGAGCGCTTTTATCATACACTTACTGTCTAGGCAGATGGTCGCTCTACCACCCGTAATTCCTTCTGGAACTAAATTAATCACTCCCATCAACGTCACAAACGTCTCCGCTTGGAGGACGCTCGCTAACTTTCCCAAATAGAGACTGTCGCACTTAACCGGTTCCTGCGAAGAGATCCCGGCTCCCGCTCCTTCCTCAGTTTTTGACCCATCCGTAAAGCTCAACAGTCCACCAGACGGCAGGCAGGTCGGCCAGTTTCCTAGCCAGTCCGCTCTGTCCGGTATACCGATCTGGTATCGCCTCACAAAGTCGACCTGTGTAATCATGCGATCTCTGGGCATATCAAAGATTCTGTCGTTGATCACTTTCAGGATCTTCCCATGGCCAGATTCGAAATTCCTCATCCAGGGATCATTTTGTTTCAACCTGTCTGCCGAGGCAAAGGCTCTTGTTTTAACAATAAACTGGATGGGCGATACAGCAATAAGCGCTTCCATGGCTGCTGTGGCCACAGTCTTCATAGCTCCGTGACACAAATGCACACGAGCCTCTGAATTTCATTCAACTCCTTCCTCGCGCACTCCACGTTGAGCCTAGGCCACCAAACTACGCAGCCATGGCTTAACATGGGTCTGACCACCGTCTCATAGATCCACAATATGGCTCTAGACGGTATTCCCCAGTCCCTTCCAAAAGCCTTTCGACGGATCCAGAAAGCAGCTACCGCTTTCTGTGCTTTGTATTTAACATGCTCGATCCACTTGAGCTTTTGGTCGAGAATAACCCCCAGATACTTTACTTTTGGGCTGGGATCAACAACCTTTCCGAAGAAATTCCCCACTAAATTGTGTCCTGTGTTCCTTTTACTAAAAAGCACAATGTCCGTTTTGTCGGGGTTGACCTTCAAGCCCTTCTCCAGGCACCATTCAACACTGACCTCAGCGAACTCCTCAAGCGACTTTCCAGGGTACTTTCGAACTTGCCTTTAACTAGAATAGTTAGGTCGTCCGAATAACCGTACGCATGAACGCCTGGCCTACTTATAACTTCTGAGATGTTTTTCCTTTTCTCATTTCAGCCAAGTCATTCCAGAATTATCCGTCACTCACTCCTTCAGCACAACCTAGAATAGCGATTGAGAGATTCGTATAACCTGTGGTTCTTAGCCACTCATGAGCTTTTTATTGCCTCTCAAGTATCCGCGAGAGAACTCAAGAGGCCCACCAGGTTGAAATAGTTCTTATTTCTTTAGAAGTAAAACCAGACAATATTAATCTTGCAGTCACACGCAGTCCGGTTATTGTAAAAGTTATATATTTTTTATAAAAAATTATATTTTTCTAATGAAATACGTCAAATACAAATAAATAATTCAGAGACGCAATTGAAACATGGCAAATAAATTATTTTTTTGCATCGTATGTATGTACCGTCGCGTCGTCGTACTTATTCGAGGAATGAAAAATATATATATATTCTTCTGATGAGCTGATTTATATGTTCCGTGGGTGCCCAGCTCATAATGAGTTGTTTGACCACAACATAGAGCATCATCTGCCTGGATTTTGTTTCAACAAAATATTTCCAACTCACACTTGATAACATCATGTCTTTCACGCATATGGAAACAAGGTGTACAAATGTTGAAAATAGCAACAGAAATTTATTCAAAACAAACTTGTCCAGCTTTCGGAGTCGTTTAAATTGCACGAGACGATAAAAGCTCACTGTTGAATGAAACCACGAGTAGTTTCATATCAGAATTGATTGAGGAAAGATTTTTCTAATACGATAGCAGCTTTGAATTTAAACCCCGAATATTTTTCTTATTCTTAAGTAACATGCACATATTGTGAGTCTTGTATTAATACCAATTAACCCAATGCTATCCAGTGATTTAAGTGAAAGTTATTGTTGTTTGTGAAATTTTAAGGAAATTATAGTTTTTTTATTAAAATATTTTTTATTTTGGACGGGGAGTTGTTAAATCAAATTAGTGTTGTGTGACAATGCAAAGAGATAAACACGTCAAAAATGCGAGAGTAACATGGAACGTTAAACAATCGAGTTTCGCCCTTAACACGATCAACCCGATTCGTCAAATTGTAGACAACTTAAAAATTGAACCGAACCCTGAGAAGCATATGATCCCATTGTCTATTGGTAAGTACACCACATTTTTTTGTCTTTATGACTGCAAACTTTTAGGATTAGTTTAATTTATTGCAATGGACGGTTTTTACATCCAGAAACTTCTTTAAAACCCGATAATGGTAAGATGTAATATAAGAAGTAATTTATATATAAGTTGCTGTCGCAATGGTAAAAACAAGAATTTAATTGTACAAATAAGAATTTTATGCGCTTCAAGTGCAACTTCATTTAAACTCATTTATTTTCTTCTTTTTCTTAAAAAAAGACAAAAATTTTACCTGCGAAAATAAAGTAATTTGCATCTTTCATTAATTTACATGCAGATTTGTAAAAGTGTAAAAAAACATATGATGCAGAATGTTGTTGCTGAGCTGGGGCCAGCTGATTTCAATATAAACGCGTTATACACTTGGCATAAATGCAATAATTTCTATAAATCAAACGACAAATTCCATACACATTAGAAATAATGATATAAAAATTACGTACGTACCTAGGACGAAAAACTTGAATAGTGTGGTTTTCACGTGTAGTTTCTTATTCCAAGGCCAAGACGAATCGAATGTTCTTTTTGTTTTATATTAAGCGGAATTTTTGCAGAAATTTCTTGAAACTCCTTTTTCACATCTAAATTTAATTGAAATAGGTCGCCCCGCACGAGTTTCATTTCATTTGCAAATAGGTGACACTTACAAGTAAGAATAAAGGATGAATTTTCATAATTGCTCTCGTCCTTGATATATTTCAGAATCGATATAGCCCAAGTATTATAAATAATTGTTATTCGCGCCTAACTCTACGACTAATATAATTTGTTAAGGAAAATACTGTACACCGCCATCGCGTCGGGGACGAATAGACACTTCGTTGAAAGTTTTTGAGAGTAGAGTATGAACCTTTTCCGAATAAAGTGATTCTTGCTGTGGTAAGTTTTTCGTAAAATCATACAATTATTTTGCAAAAAAAGATTCCGAACCATGGGAAAAACGTCCTCAAAAATGTCATGAAAAAAACCCAAATATTGCGACTTTTCGATTCTAAAATTGGTGTAATTAACCTAGAGCATGAAAATATTTCGGTAGTTGTCATTTTAATTCGATAAAATGAGTGATTTTAAGATAAACTTTATTCTACGACACATCATGAAAATGTATATTTTGTTTCTAAATTCAATTTCAGCTTTATGCATTCAAATAATTCGCGCGAATATTCACTTACAGCATGACCACAGGTACCAACCAAATTCGATAAATTCCATACATTTCTCCAGACAATAAAATGACAAGGTGCGATCATGTGCGATTACACTGTGACAGCAAATCCTTATACCACAAATTTTCTTTTATAAAATTAAATCAAATAGCCAAAATAATGTTTTGAACTCAAATTACGGATCTCCCATCATTTAATGAATAAAAAATATTGTCATGCTCTAGCTTAATTATCATCGATGTAATCTCCAAATGGCCTACATCACAACCTATTGTCTTAAAAAAGATATCTAGTGGATTGATACCTAACGACACAATATGTAAATACAAACATAAGTGGCAGCCTATGAAAATAAGAAAGTGGAATCCGCCTCCGCTGAGAAAACTTAAAAGGGTATAAGAAGCAGACGCAGAGCGCTATAGGCGTACCAAGAAAAATCTCACTATTTGTTTAGGCACCAAATGCGACAAATATTTCACCTATAAATAGTTATTTGCTGGTGTATTTGTGGCACTCACAGACAAAATTGTAACTTGAGTGTTTGGAAGTTTGGATTTCGCTTATTCTTATTCCCTTGACGTAAGTCAGAGACTTTCGGCAGAATGGAGTGTGTCTGTTTTACCGAAAAGTCTTTTCAAATTTATTTATATCGTCAATTCGAGAAGTTTGGTCTCAATCCACGCTGACTCCTCCCACTGACTGATTTCTTTCTATAATTTTTCATTTTTGTTTCGAGGGCTAAAATTTTCTGTCGTTTCGTATGAAGTTAAAAAATTTAAAAAAACGAATTTTTGACTGTCTCAATTCACATACGTTATTTTTTCAGTGTCATCTGTCCACCAAAAATAAATGAGATAAAACGAATAGAGCGTCTATTGGGGTCGTATTTTTTCCGGATGTACGAGTGTCCAAATGTCCAGATGAGTCTCTACTAGGGCCCTACGAGTTTTTTGTTCACATCTCGAGCAAATCTGTTCCGATTTCAATGAACCTTTTTTTAATCGATTCAAGAATCAATGTCCATAATTCGGCCGCACCCGAATTTGTTTGGATTTTTTTTTTTGAGGATTTGAAGAATTTTTTTCACCGTTTCTTCGAATGGGTTTTCTAATATTGCCACATCTACGTACGTGTCACTTGCATATACGTTTTCTATTTACGGTCTGTATTTAAATATTTGAACACATCCATTATTTAAATAATTTCTTTTTAAAACGTAAAACAAGATAGTCAAGGGAGCGTTCAAATCGATAAAATATTTAAGATACTTAAGGATCTCACTCTCACAAAGGAGAATCGTAAAACAGTGAATCTAGTCGAAGTACTGATCTAGTCCCTAACCAAGGGTTGTTTTTAAGAATATTATTATCACAAAGTAATAATTTATATCCTGAAGGTTAAAGTAAGCCTCAAGATAACTTGACAGATTTGGTCCACTTATAACCTGAACTCTTGAATTCGGGTTCTGATCAAGCACTGGCTCATTCAAATCAATCATAAAAGGATCCGAGATATGAGCATACTTTACAGAATTAATTCTTAATTTAAGAGATGTCAAAAATGTACATAATTTAACAGGCGCATTAAAACAGTTGATTCTTTAAATTACCTAATTGAATGTTTAGATTAAACTTAAAAATGAAGATGGGCTCTCGGAATAATTGGTATATTTAGAAGTGCATGATCAATACCGAAACATTTTAAAAAGTGGCACAAGTCGAAATTCTTTGAATGTTCCCCGAACGGAAATCCTTTATGTTCAACCAAGTCTAACATGCTGAATGAAAATAAGGTGCTTTCTTAGGGTCGAAACACACTAGCAGTTTGAATTGTCGATCTCAGCAATTATTATACCAGAATTCGTTTCGGCATTTATTATTTTCACAATAGAGCGAAAAATCATTGTAGCGAAATAAACATTTTTGTACTGAAAACTAGAGATGAGCGGGTCGACCATTTTTCAAAACCCGACCCGAACCGAACCCGACCCGATAAAATTTTTCGAAACCCGAAACCCGTATTATTTCTAAACCCGACCCGGACCAAACCCGACCCTATTAAAATTTTCGAAACCCGAAACCAGAAGCCCGAACTGTTTCAAAACCCGACCCTGACCGGACCCGACCCGATAAAATTTTTCGAAACTCGAAACCCGAACTGTTTCAAAACCCGACCCGGACCGAACCAGACACTCAAGTTTTTCGAAACTCTCAACCGAAATTACTTCTAAACAAAAATTATTTCAAAGCCCGACGTGACGTCTGCATTCTTCACGGACCTTAGACTAAAACAAAAAATGTAAGATGATAAAATTTAGACAAGTTTTGTAAAATATAAAAAGTCAATAAAGGATCGGGACCCGAATAAAATGATACAACAATCCGACCCGATTAAAATTTTCGAAACCCGAAACCCATGAACCCGAAAAAAACAATTCGGGTTAGGGTTCGGGTAGGGTTTTTCGAAGTTTCGGGCAACCCGCTCATCTCTAAAACTAGTTGGAAATTGCTGAGATCGACAAATCAAATAGCTAGTGTGTTTTGACCCTTACATTATGTACTTTTGCCAGTTCTTTGGTGAAGAGAGTTATTTTCTCTCCTAAGCAAGTGTATAGAGGTATAACCGCGTAATTATAATCGAGGTAGATAAATAATGAAGGGTCCAAGAACTGAACCTAGCAAGTAAATTATGATTCACTACATGCATGATTTAACGTCAAAATTCTATCATTACATTTGTAATTTGTTTTCATCATCCATTACAATGAATTATAATATGGTGATTATAGGTGTTTTATTATGAAATACAAAGCTAGAACCAGACGTTCAGCTAACTGTGGCGGTTATCTATGCCGATTCTTGATCTACTAAATATATTTCAATATTTGTGCATTCAACATGGAAAATTTTAAAACATGTAAATCTTGCGATCATATTTTTTTATCAAGGGCAGAATGGACGAGCCTCCGAGCAACTTTTTAGATTACGCATCACAAAATAAAAAATATGAAAAAATTGTTTTTTAGTTTGTTACAACTAAAGCTTCACAAATCCGTAAATTTATGGAAATTTGATCAATATACATAATACATAATGCAATGAATACGATGGCAATTAATTTTATTTAGAGGTCCGACACAAATAAACAAACCTTATATCTTACATGTTGTTATTTTTGTGCGCAAAATAACAAATGGAAAACAACCGAGTCATTTGGAGCAAGTTAAACAGTTTTTTTTTACTCCCACCCAGGACATAATTTTTTTCTGATTTCAAATGCATGTTCATTGAAATCAATAAAAACGATCTTTTCCGAAAGGACACAACCCATTCGTTCGGTTAGCAGCATAACCAATGTGCTGTCTTAACACATTCCAAAATTGTAAAAAAAAAGTTGCAGTTTTGAACTTTTCTAACTGCGTAGTAAATACAAATGTACAAAATGTCTTACTAAAATTTATGAGTAAAAATTTAGCAAAAAAAAATAATTAAAACACATAAGTTTCCAAATAACAGGTTAAACGAGTGTGTTAATCAATTAACAATCCAAAATATTGTGAATTTGATAAACTCAATACAGAGAATCAACTAATTTGAATATCAACGTTGGAAGTTTTCTTTTTTTCAGATTTGTTTTGTCGCTTCTTTTTTCAAAAATTTGCAAAACTGAAACACGCGGATATTATTTCGAAAATCACGAGATATTATATTCCTTTGCATGATATAATGTATGCGAATGAATTCATGTATATGGCGCTCATCTTCATGCGAAATACAAAAAAAGATAATGGTGTAACAAGTTTAATTTTTCAAGACACACCTCCAGCCGTTGTCTGATTGGTTCATTTAAAAGGCAGCTCAACGATTCAAGGTGACTTTTGTTTTAAAATGCAACTGCAGCGACTTTATTTTGAAACAGACAAAATAAATGTTAAATTCATAATGACCGTAGGTCAATCATTTTCAATTTTCCGAATTGCTACTGCCTCAAGGAGGTTTTCATTGTAGAAACGTTCCGCTACGGGCTCTATCTCTTGTACCTTGCTAAAGAGAATATCCTTTGCGACTTTGTCGTCGGAGGTGTATAAGCTCGTCGATTTCGTTGTCTTTTTCAATTGAAAAAATAGTTAATTACTTTTGAATGGGACGAAAAGTGTAAGTGATGTCTATATAGGACTTTATTGTCGAATTTTTTAAATGAATTGAGTCGTAAAATTTTGAAATAATTGAGTAATCGTTCAGCTGGTCATCTTTCGGAAGCTCTGACAACTGACACATTCAAATTCGATTGTTCATCGACATCATGCTTTACAGACTGTGACGTACCGTTCCAAACTTTCAAGTAATTCCCGAACACTTTGTATTTTTTAATAAATAGATACATTTTTAGGCATTGATCAGACAATCTTATCAACAACTTTTTACATTTGTTCTACAAAACTTGAAAATTTAAGCGCTAATTTTATAGAATATGTAGGAGTCAGTTAGTTAGTTAGTTTTGTTTATTGGTTTTAATTACAAAATAATAATTTTACAATCAAACATACAATTTAGCCTCATGTTTGGGCTCCTTTTAGGCTAAAGTGCAGTATACAGATGCTACTCAAATCAGACCGGAAATGATTGGAAATGGTCCGGTGAGGTCCCTTGATGATAATACAACAAGAATTAGGCCGCGGAAGATCATCACTGAACTGGATTACTTTCATCGTCTTTGGGACTAAATGTTGATGGAAATTAATTTATTTTCGAAATGTCTTTTTAATTGTTGTAGAGGAAGCAGAAACGCTTCTAATGACACCTCGCACGATAATTTACTCGCAAAAATAGCAACGTTATAGCCAAAATTTGGAGGAGTGAAAAAAAATTTTCATCAATTATGTACATGCAAAAAGTGGAAAATGTGTTACGTGCAAACGCTCTAACGTGTAAAATGTTTGGATATTAGAATTCCTTTGCATGGAGAAGTTGAAGATTGAACATTTGTAGAAACTTCTTTCATATAACACAAGCCTCGTATGTGCTTTGTTTAGCAAGAAAACAACGTTTGCACATAGCCTACCAATGGAATTGCATGTATGTATGGTGGCTAACGAAAGTAGGGAACTTTTCCTTTTACGAAATGTTACAAAAAACTAAGCGGCTAACGAAACTGAAAAACTTTTCCTTTTAAGATTTTAAGAAATGTAACTAGGGAATTTGCGCTTTAATGAAACGTCACGAAAAGTTAATTAACTAACGAAGCTAGGGGTTCCCTAGTAGGGATGTTTTCCTTTTACAAAATATCACAAACAGTAGGTGACTAACGAACATGGAAAACTTTTCTTTTTACGAAATGTCACGAAAACTAGGTGGCTAACGAAGCAAAGGAACTTTTTCTTTTACGAAATGTTACAAAAACTGATTTCAATAATTGTTCATTCTCCTATCAAATCAAAAGTTTTATATATACGAATATAAAAAATTTTATGGTCCTGGACCACGGGAACGCTTTTCCGCGGCCTAATTCTTGTTGTATTATCATCAGGGGACCTCGCCGGATCATTTGCAATCATTTCCTGTCTGATTTGAGTTGCATCTGTATACTGCATTTTTGCCTCCTTTTGTGTCCAATTGGTTGGTATGCTATGTTAGTTGTGAATAATTTGTTTAAAATATGATAGATTTTATTCTACTGATTTGTTCACTGATTTGTTCACTGATTTTATCGTTTTCTGTCAGGAAGTGTTTTTTGAAAATTTCTTTCCTCCTTGCTGTCAGTGCTGGGCAGGATGATATCTGGTGTAGTGGTGTATCATGCTCTTCGTTGTAGCTTCTGCATATGGGTGTGTCCGTTAGCTTCATTCTGTGGAGGTGTTTATTCAGTCTGCAGTGTACCTCCTACTGCTACTCTCAGATCTTCCCTGGATTTTCGTAGTAGAAATTTTGTATTCCTATAACATGGGCCATCGATGATGGTTCTACAGTTATGTAATTCTTTCCAGAGTTTATGATGTTCTATAGAAGCTAATGATGGTCTTATTTTGTATATTATATGTTAGCCGTAAGGTTAGCAACGGGCCTTAGAGTGTAGTTTCGCTACCTAGGCATGCCAGCCTATCGGCTATTTCATTACCTTTTATATTGCTGTGTCCTGGGAACCCTGGGACCTGGTAAGGCTCACTCTGTTGTTATTAGATAGACTATTTAGCGGATTTGTGCATTCAATCATGAGTTTTGAGGTGAAATAGTGCCCATTGAGTGCCTTTAGACATGTGGCTGTCAGAGCATACACATAGATTTGTCTATTTTCAGTGCCTTGTGAGATTAGCAGTCTGCATGATTTACTGGGGGTTCGTAGAATGGATCCCTAATCCAGATTCATGGTTAGTTTTTGAACCATTTTGTCTTCTTCTCTGAACGTATTTCCACCGGCCCAGAAGTTTCTCTGTGGCGTAAGAACTCTGAAGTTCTTACCAAAAAAATATTTTGCGATGCATTTGTCTGAGTGCATTGACAGTTCTGGGATGTGTTTTTTATTAGCAATTAGGTGCTTGCGTGACCTTTGGTGTAGTGGAGTCTTTCCAGCAATTAACAATTTTAAGCCTGATCGCTGTGACCATAGCTTCTTGCTCGCCAAGGAGATCAACAGGGAGCGCGTCCATTAGGATCTTTAGAGCTTTTGTTGGGGTAAATTTCATGACACCCGTAATCCCCAAGAGAATCATTCTTTGAACATGTCTATTTTGACCTTATTACATTTTATTTTATGGTACCATAACAGGCTGCCGTAAAAAAGGATCGGTCTTATGACTGCAGTGCAAAGCCAGTGAATCGGTTTGGGTTTTAATCCTCAAGTCTTACCAAAAACTAATATACATTATACATTGCCAGTAGATCTTAGTCGCCTTTTTTATCCTTTCCTCAACATCAGTATGCTGTTCCCATCTGAGTTTTTTTATCTAGAACTATGCCCAGGAATTTCACCTGGTCTGAGGGATGTAGCTGAATGCCGTTCAGTTTTGGCATATTTAGTTTTACAATGTTTTTGTTCGTGAACAGAACTAGCTTCGTTTTTTCGGGATGTACCGAGAGGCCGTTTTTCCAGCATGAATTCAATCCAATCAATGACCGTATCATCGATGTTAAAATGTTTAGCAGCTCTTTTAATTGATTTGTAGCTTATTAAATTGAACGCTCCTACGATATACAAAAATGGTCCAAGAGCATGTCTGATCGCTAAAACCTCCTCAATTTTGCTAACTAAATTGTGGGTCGCTGATTTTCCAGCTACGTACGCATGTTCTCTGCGATGTAGCGGCTTCCTGCTAGGATACAATCAGTTACATACCTTGCATTAAATTATTAAATTGTTACAATCCGTACCTTCCTGACAAGTCGATGTGGATTAGTTTCTGAAGTTTTCGCACCGAAGTCTAGCTTCTCTGTTGCTCATTTCATTTGTCAGCGACTTCAGTGCTAGGTTCTCTCTGCTGTTCAACTTATTTTCGAACGGCTTCAGTGACACGTTGAAATGCAAATTTTTACTATTTGCTGATGGCCTAAAGCTTTTCAATGAAATATCTAAAGACAAGGAAAGATATTACTGCACTGTGAAACATCTTCCTGGTGTAAGACTAACGAACTTGAACTGAATGTGAACAAGTGCCAATTTTATATTATATTATCAAGAGATCGTACAGGATGCAAAGATTTTTTTTTAATTTTCGAAGGGGATATTTGCATTCAGCTGATTTTTATCAGTTTATTCGGAAGACAACAGGAAATATAACAGCTCACGTTTAAAGGTCATGGAAAGTACTGTTCGTCGATTTGTGGATCTAGTTGTAGAGTTACATACTGTTGAATTTTCCACTTTCTGTCCAATTAGAACATAGGTCTTTGGTGATTATGTCCCAGGTGACAGATGCTTTAAATAAATACCATTTTGAACTTGCGCTGCCAAAAGACTGCCAAATTAAACTTTAGGATTTCACCAAAGATTGTCATCCTCTTCTTCAGGTAAGTGCGAAAATTACCAGAATGATCTCTGACCCGATTTTTGGCCAAGAGAGCCAAGAGACGAGATGACGCCAAGAATCGACTTCACAAGACGATTCGGCGTAAGGGTTCCGAGTAGGCAACAGTGGCTAGATGGCAGGCTTACCCGGGGATTGCGTGGTAGAATTTACAGATGGATCGAAAACATCTGTCGGAGCGGGTGCTGGGGTGTACGCCCTGAACTCGGGGGAAGGAAATCAATTCATTCTGGTAGTCTTAGCGAGCGTCTTTCAGGCAGAAGTCTTCGCAGTGCTCGTAGGAGCTCGCGAAACACTGTCAAAGGGCGAGCAAGGAAAGCAGATCCTTATATGTTCAGACGGTAAGGAGATGATCTGAGCACTGGTTTCACCAGTTGTCACTTCCAAACTTGTGAAATAGTGTAAGGATTTACTGAACTTGATAGGTCAGAATATTCAGATCACTTTAATCTGGGTACCCGGACACTCAGGAGTTGAAGGAAATGAGAGGGTGGACGAGCTAGCCAAAGAGGGTGCTATGGCTCTCGAGAACGGCCCTGAACCGTATCTGCCGATTGCTCGATCAATCTGCTTAGAAGCACGGAGAGATTGGGTGATGCAAAGGCATGCGGAGTACTGGAACAGGTACAATGGAGGCGTTCATACAAAGCGCTTCTTCCCGAAACCCAATTTGGAGTGGGCCAAGGGTTTGATGGAGATGGGCAGGAATCGCATTAGGAGGGTAGTCGGAGCGATTACTGGACACTGCGGGCTAAACGGGCACATGAAAAAGATTAGGCTTTCGGCAACTTCCAGATGCGCGTGCGGATCAGAAAAGAAACGGGTATTCACGTGATATGCGAATGCTCAGTTTCTTTCAACTGAGACGCAGGCTGTTGGGAGACTACGTCGTGCAACCATGCAATGTTGTCCAACTTTAACCTGGTATTTTGGACAGGTTCTTGGAGTCAACATGACGGTTTGCGTGATTCAAATGGTGATTGGGTTGGGAACAAATGATCGCAAAATCCGTATTCCAAGATCATTGACATGATCGCCCGAACTGATAAATCTATCTATCAGGCAAGGGCTGATTGTACTGTAAGTGAGTAGTCTGTTTGACAGCTATGTATAATGAAATTTCTCTGACATAAACCGACGTAGCGCCTCATTATTGAAAGGAAACTCAAACGTAGCATAAATATTGTTTTATATTGCCTACCCCGACTACGTAGTTCTTATGTAGTGTAAATGTACAAGAAATAGAATTTTTTTTTGAATCATTCAAATTAAAAAAATGTAAAAATGTTTTAAAATTAATTTCAATCCAGTTTTAAGCTCTTCTTCTGGTTCTGATAAAGTGAAAAAAAAGATGCGAAATAAAAGAATCAAATCTTGGGCTTGCAAGATCTATTAAAATTAGCCACGAAAAAAGGTTAACAACGCAGTCGACATGACGACATGCATAAAAAATTATTAATTAATTTGCCTGGACTGTTAATTTAACTGGACAGTTAAGAATTCAAAATAAAACAAGTTTTGTAAATCTTTACATAATTACTACACACTATTAATACATAATGACTACATATTGACGAATGGAAAAATATTTTTGTTTTTTTTGTGCAGGTGATCCGACAACATTTGGCAACTTATTGGCAGCACGTGAAACAATTGAAGCTGTGAAAGAAGGTGATACAAATTTACTCCAAGCGAATCGTCGGAACAGTTACCGAACAAAATATTTTTTTTTCTAGTTATTGATTCGGGAGCTTTCAATGGATACGGACACGCAGCTGGTTTGTTAGAAGCTCGCCAAGCTGTTTGTGATTACGTAGAAGAATGTCAAGGCAAAGTTACGCCTAACGATGTAATCCTATGTAGCGGATGTTCATGCGCTCTGGACATGTCCATTGCAGTGTTGGGAGACCCTGGAAAAAATATTTTGATACCAAGGCCAGGATTTTCGATTTATCGAACGTTAGCCGTCGGACATGGCATTGAAGTTCGATCATATGAATTATTACCCGAACGTGGCTGGGAAGCCGATCTACAGCAGATGGAATCACTTATTGATGAAAATACCGTCGCTTTGGTTGTGACTAATCCCAGCAATCCATGTGGAAGCGTCTTTTTAAGAGACCATTTGATGGAGATCATTAATTTGGCTGAACGTTATTATTTGCCAATCATAGCTGATGAAATATATGAACATTTCGTATTTCCCGGTACTGATTTCGTGTCCGTTAGTTCCTTATCTAAGACTGTAAGACAAACTAGTTTTTTTTCGGAAATTGTATCAGTTTTAATTTTTCAACAAATTTAGGTTCCCGTTTTATCCTGTGGAGGACTCACCAAAAGATTTTTAGTACCTGGATGGAGGATTGGATGGATTGTCATTCACGATCGAAATGACGTTTTCAAAGATGTCCGAAAGGTAAGTAGTACTGAAACCATCGACTTACCTTTAATATGGAACAGTCCATGACAGCGAATTTCTTAAAGCAACTTTCGTGGAAAACGTACATTGACTGCATTTTAATTAAAAACTACGTTCTTCTGCGCAGATGTTTGCGATGTTAAAAACCTGCGCAGAACAACAAAGTTTCTATTTATACTGCGGTCAATGTATCTGATGTAAAATAGGGAATAGGGCATAGCATTTGCAACTTTGATTCTGCGTTTACTATTGCGTGTGTAACATAGCAAATTTTTTACACCCTGAAGCAGGGGAGCATCGATTACGGAATAGTGATACCAAATCTTCACAAAAATTATCCGTCTGTTAGTCATCACACGAGAAAAAAAAATCCCTGAAATATAGTCGAAAAAATGGGCTGAATTTTGAAAATGAGCAAAATCGGTCGAGAACTTCCGAAGATTCTATCGAAGTGGTCGAAAACGTGGTTTTTGAGGGTTGGTGAAACTTGTCCGTTCCGTGCGATTTTTTCGTGAAAATTTCGTTAGAAAATAGCAATAGAATAGAGAATGTTCACAAATGGTACGATAAGACTAATATCTCACGGTAGGGCTCAAAGTCGGATGGGATATCATCATCATCATCATCATCATCATCAAACTTTATAGACCTTTTATACCTTCCGGTGTGGGGTCTTTAAGCCGCAACCCGGTGGTCATTGACCACCCCCCTCCATACCCTTCTATCCTCTGCCAAGGAGATGGTTTGCTCGCCCAGTGAAAGCCCCCTAACTTCTAAATCTGATTTAATTGAGTCTATGAACCTTCTCCTTGGCCTACCCCTAGGACGTACACCCGGGACCTGTGCATTCAATATCCGCTTTGGGAGCCTACTATTACCCATCCTTTGAACGTGCCCGTACCATCTCAGACGACTAACCCTTGCCGCCTCCTCCACTGACCTAACCCCTAAATTTTCTCTGATGTCGTCGTTCCTGATATGATTGTCCCACTGTTCCCTCCGATTCACTTTTGCTATGCTCCTAAGAACCCTCAGATCTGAAACCTCCAAGTCATGCACAAGGTATCCGCAGTCCACCCAACTTTCACTACCATATAAAATTGTTGGCCTGAAGATTGATCTGTGAATAGCTAACTTTGTGCCACTACTTAATTCCTTCCTGTTAAACACATGAGACCTCATCTGACTGGCCACCGCATTTCCCATTCTCCTCCTTTCCTCAAATTCCCTAACTAACTTGCCATCCTCTGAAAACATGGCTCCTAAATATTTAAACTCAGAAACCTGTTCCAACTGCTCCCCATTTAAACTGCACAATACGCCTTTCCTAAATTTGCCAACATGCATAACCTTTGTTTTGGCTATAGAAAAGCTCTTTGAGAGGAATATTGATCTGTACTTATGCATCATCGACTTGGAAAAGGCATTTGATCGGGTACCGAGGCAAAAGCTGTTCGAGGTGCTTAGCGAATACGGGATTAATGGAGGTTTATTGGGCGCCATTAAAAGCATCTACTCAGGGAGCAAGGCTGCGGTAAGGATAGATGGTGAACTTAGTGAGGCTTTCGAGGTTAATGAGGGCGTTCGTCAGGGTTGTTGTCTCTCTCCTCTTCTGTTCATAATTTTCATGGACAAAATCATCAAGCAGGCCAATTTGCAGGGGAATGTGGAAATTGGGGATGTAATTATGAAAATCCTGGCCTATGCGGATGATTTAACCCTATTAGCAGATAATGCCGATGATTTGCAGAGGGGGATTGACTGCCTGAATGTAGCATGTGAGGAGTACGGGATGAAGATAAGCGTCGGATGGGATATTGAAGGATAAAAAAATTGTTTTTATATGCTGTGGAAGACAATAAAAAAATTATTTTTGTTCATAAGATCATAGTTCTTAGAGCTCATAATCGGGTCGGGCTCTTGGTTTATCGAGGACTTCAGGATGGTCCTTAGCTTGAGCGTTGGAGAGGGCTTTGAGGTGAACATTTTCCCATAAAAAGCCGGGTCCTGGAGCTTTGAAAAATTGGTAGGTCAAAAACAATGTTTGGTTGGATTAGGGAATCGTAAGGGACTGTAGATATTTGAGTTATTAATGAGTACATCGATAGTATATAATTTTTACTTTCATTTTTATCATTTAAAGGGACTTTCGAATTTATCCAATCGCATATTGGGATGTAATTCACTCATCCAAGGAGCACTTCCATCCATTCTACGCAACACGCCGCAATCATTTTTCGATAACTTGATTAACGTGCTTTATGTAAACTATTACCGGATTGAATGATATTTTCAATTTATTTAATTAGTTAATTTCTAGAAAAACGCTCAGACTGCGTTTCAGCTGATAAGAAAGATTCCCGGACTACGTCCCATAATGCCAGAAGGTGCAATGTACATGATGATCGGTATTGATGTCGACCGTTTTCCCGAATATTCCAACGAATTAAATTTCGTTCAGGATTTGGTAAAGGAAGAGAGTGTCTTTTGCCTACCAGGACAATGTTTTGATTATCCGAATTATATGAGAATTGTATTAACTGTACCTGAGGAGATGATCATCGAAGCTTGTGGTCGTATTGCGGAATTTTGCGAGAATCATTACAAGATCGACAGCCGTATCATCGAAAATGAAATATTGCGAGCAGTTGACATCGTTTGAAATGTAGATATTGAGGAAGGCACTCATTTACGGCCACTTCGGTATACATTTTTTATATCATTAATTTTTAGTTATTTTGACGATTTGTGATTGAATAATACACTCATTAGGCTTAGAATTTGTATCATTAATATTTTAGTCGGTTGAAAGCATACCGCCCAGTGAATGTATTGTAAAGCTTCGTGCCAGAATTCTAGGTATTTGCCTAGAATATGAATAAATAATGAATTTTATGTAATAAACTTACTATCAGAATCAGCAAAAAAATTATTCAATCCGTTAATTTATTCAGTAAAATGAAAAGACAAAGCAAAAATCGTGGAACCTGTTATTGGTTACAGTGAATGAATTTCAAGTCTGAATGATTCACACATATGAGCTCAAGGACTGAAGGTAGAAACCGCAGAGATTGCTAACAAAAATTCGAGCTATAAGTGACATCGGTAAATCAATCGAACGAAGTTGAATAGTTAAATGCAGAGAGTCATCTCCAATACAGATATGCACAATAAGAATGTCGCCACTATCCGTAATACCACAGTGTTCTCTATTTCTATGATTCTTCGATTTCTCTCATTTCGCCATTTGAAATAACTTCCCATTATCATATTTGAAATAACATACGAAATGAGAGAAGTCGGAGAATCATAGAAGTAGGTAACACGGTGATATTATAAAAAGCGGGTCATTCTTATTGTGTACAACTGTAGCGAATTATAATTAAAATGAATTCCGCAATTTTTATGTGTGACATTATTTACACTTCAATCTTTCCTTAAAAGTTACGGTAATACCTAATATTTTAAGAAAAGAATGACAAAGGATTAAATATGTGAATAAAAATTGTGAACTTCATTTATTATTCGCTATTGGAGATGACCCCTTTTTGCATTTAACTATTCAGTTATTGTATCCAATTTTTTAAATTCTATGAAAATTGTTTATCATAAATTAAGATTCGCGGGTATCGTTTGGGGGCTTAGAGAATTTTTAATAAAAACTTTTGAAGGAGGAACAAAAAACTCAAGGTAAGTCTTACCTACTACCATAATTAACCCAAGCGCGCTTTGGTTGGAATTTCGCTAAATGAAGCTGTAGAATGTGTTATGTAGAATTTTGCTTGGATCGATTTAAATGTTTCTTGAGCTGACATTTTCCGAGGAAAGGCCGTTGATTTTTCGCTCACTCCACTCAACTTTTTGTTGGTTTTGTGGTGGCAGCTGACCATTTGTTGAAATTCGCCAAATTATATTAAAAACCTTACATTATTTGATACCAATTGAATTGTGTTCCTATAAAAGAATTTCACAGCACAGTCAGCGTCTTTAAGTAAACGATTTCACCCCCGAGTAAGGGATCATTCATAAAGGATGTCACGTGTGCGAAAGAGATGCAAAATATCGTTTATAATGTGTTAGAAAGAGATGTGGAAGCAGCGAGAATCTGCCCTCTCTTACATTACATTGCACTCCCGGGTTCCAATTTTATTATATAGTATTTTAATAGTAGATTATCCACCTCTTGGCGAACTTGTTATTTTTACGTGTGGGACATTGTGACCCTAACCGAAGGCGTAGGTAATAATGCCACACGTCAAAATAACAACTTTGCCAAGAGGCGCATATGCTATTTTATCTATCGAGAACAGATATATCGATATAAGTAAATTTGCCCTAGAGGGATAAGTTCGAGATTATCGTTCTAGATAGATAAACCTTTTTAACGTAGCCCACACACGCGTCTGTCCGTATCATACATATCTCGACTCAAACTCTCTCTCTCGAGAGAACTCAAACTTGTACCATCCGAAAGCTCTTAGATTCTAGATCTGTGCAAATGTCAGAGGAGTAGGAAATGGATAGAGGGGCATATATCTAGGCTTCTAGACCACCTAGAGAACTCAAACTTTCGTCTTTGGATAGCTCTTTCACTATAGATTTGCACAAATGGCGGAGGGGGAGGGGTTGGATGGGTGGCTCATAGACCACATAGTCCGGTAGGGTTCTGGAAATTTCTGAAAAGTTCTTGAAATTTCGTAAAAGTTATTCATCAAAGTTTCTTCAACTTTTTAGAAATTTCTAGAACTTTCCAGATTATTCTAGAACTTTCTAGAATTTTCCAGAAATTTCCAAAACTTTCGAAAACTTTCTAGAACTTAGTGAAACTTTCTAGAGCTTTATGGAACTTTCTAGAACGTTCTGGTACTTTTTAGAACTTTCGAGAACCTTCGAGAACTCCCTGGAATTCTCTAGAATTTTCTACGGTTTTCTTGAATTTTCTACCATTTTACACCACTCCCAGATCCATCACCCAAGAGTTGCCAAAAGAAATTGCATCATACGCTTCGTTATATATAAAGTTTCAAGAATTTTCGAGAGACTTAACTTCGACCACTTTTAGCTATATAAGCAAACGTGTGAAGCAATTTTCTTCAGTTGCTTTTGACAAGTCTTGCGGGCAGGTTCTGCGTCCGGTACCGAAAGTGACACTTTGGAAAAGTTAAGAAACGTACATTCAGGTCAAAAGGAATAAAAACTTTGTACTTCTGCACAGGATTTTAACACCGAAAAACCCTGCGCAGAAAGTTTCTATTCATTTTGACCTAAATGTAAAGAAAGTTCCAGCAACTAATTGAAAGTTCTAGAACAATCTCAAAAGTCTTAGAAATTATTGATTATTAACACACGCTACTATATGGGCTTTCTTTCAACATTTTTTATTTATAAGTGAAGAGTTTGCTTTTAAAGCAATCGACAATTCTCAAGGAAACCGATAAGTAATGAGTCACTACCGTATAGCATGAAACATCCGTACTACAACCTAACCACATAGAATTTTGTTTTTGACGATACAGTGTATCGCATTTACAAAAGATGTTTTGTCTTTGCTTTTCACATTCACCTGATATGCGATGCACACATTTAAAATTCTCTAATTATATTATACTTTTTACCGAAATCACGACATCTGGCGGCACACTGTTGAACATTTTTCAGTTATTGGACCCGTACGAAGTACAAAGGTCCTATACGTTTACTACAAACAATTTTATTGTAACAGGGTGTAGATCGAGGTGGGAGGGGGGGGGGGGGTTGATGCATCTATTATCGTCTAGAGATGACGAATCAGCAATAAAAAAAATGTCCGTCTGTCTGTCCGTCTCCACTTTTTTTTCCAAACGGCTCAACCGATAAGCCTACACCTTTTTTCCCTGAAAGGAACATGCCTCCCATGATTCAAGTTTGAAAATGAGCAAAATCTATCAAGTGGTTCCGGAGATATGGTCGAGGAAGTGACACAAAAACATGGTTTTTCGAGGGTCGGTGAAGCTTTTCCGCAAATATCTCAGCAAGTATAGCACGGAAATTCCTCATTTTGGTATCAAATGAAAAGCACTTGATGTCACAAAACTGATAATTTTTTTTTTTTTGGAATCAGTTCAGGGGACTGGGCACTGGGACCAATGGAATGGACGAAATTGAGATTCTTGGCCATATACGAAAACAGTTTTTCGTCTATATTTCCTTAATTATGCGATTTGGAGATTTACTGTCAAAGGCAAAGTTGTAGAGAATTAAATTTAAGCGAACATGTGTTTCAGGGTTTTGTGGAAATATGGCCCAATCGTGGTATATGGCCACTTCCATAATTGGGCAGAATGATCCGAATCTCCAGAACTATGAGAGGTAGAAAGTTGCTTCCAAAGGCAAAGTTGTAGAGAATCATATTTTAGATAACATGTGTTTCAGGGTTTTAGGGGAAAATGGCTTAGTCCTTGGATATAAGCTTTCCTAGATTTGAATGGTCTGAGACGTACCTCGGTAGGGCCTTTGACATTACCTTGGGTAATTTCTATGGATCTTTGAAATTCTCGAAACGTTCGAGTCACTTTGCCATATGTATTCTGTTTGTCACATCTATTCTGATACGTACGGGTCTTTGGTTATGTTTTATCTTAGAATTTTGTATTATTTTTTTATTCCGAACTCTACAAACACTCTGGAAACTATCAAAAACGGGCGAGTAGGAATAGGAACGTTGTTTTTTCGCTAAACCACGCACACACGAGACTTGTGTTGTAAGAAAGAAATTTGTCAAGCGTTCCCTACGTCGAATTTTCAAGTTTTCGATGGAATTCGTCAACGTCAAAGCTCGAAGTAACTCCAGAAAATATTGTGGCAGCAAGGACGAACAATAATAACAATTGTTAGTTACCTGCGCCAGATAAGTTTTCTCCGAGTAATTTGAATTACCAGCTTAAGCTTATTGTGCTTATTGTACAAAAAAACTACATCAGCCAGTAGACGAAACCACACCCATCAAAGGTAGATATTTTTTGTCGGTGAGCGAATGTGTCGTTTGCATATAATGAAAGTACATCATACTGAGCAATAAAATTATTTTATTTCAAGTGCATATTTTGAATCGAAACTTACAGCTTCAACACTCATCATCACAAATATAACATAAAACGCGACAATAATTATTATGTTTCGTGTACTGATAGTTTACTTTTAGTTTACATTAAATCAATTTTTATAATAGAAATAAGCGAGTTTTATATAAAATAATTAATTACGTTTCGGAGAAATGACATTCTGAATTCTATAAATGCAATTTTACTGCTGTGTCTGTTCACTTGAATTTAAAGACTGAAATTTTTGTGCATCCTCGCGAACTCACTTATGAAAATACTCTCAAAACAACCATTTGCTTATTGATAGATAGATATATATGAATGCATTGAAAGTTTGCTTTTCGACTTTGACTTTGATAATACGAAGGGTTGGGGGAGTAGGAGGAGTACTTTCTTTGCTCAAGAACGTGCTGCATAACAATAACGAGAAAACTTCATTTCACTTCACACTCGTTTACACATGAAAAGCACACAACTCTATCTGCTTGAGCAAAGTCTTGGGTAAAGAATATTTTCTTTAAGGATGATTGCAGAGAAATGTAGGGATAGTTTGGTATAAAGCCCAAAACAAGAGACTATTGCACATAAAACTCCCAATAATGCTAAAAACTCGTCGATTCACAAAGTCCGCACGCTTAAAACGCAGATTTTCGAACCTCCCA
Organism: Pseudolycoriella hygida; assembly: GCA_029228625.1. Lineage (NCBI taxonomy): Eukaryota > Metazoa > Arthropoda > Insecta > Diptera > Sciaridae > Pseudolycoriella > Pseudolycoriella hygida. The sequence continues at coordinate 43,651,416 of CM055406.1, read as the reverse complement.
ACCCTCCCCTCGCGCGCCTATTTTAATGTATTAGAATGTATGACAGCACGCTTATGTCAAACCCCCTCCCCCTTTTTTGCGTTTAGAAGGAACTTGGTCGCACCTACTGCACATGATTTCCTTCAAGCACTATTTTAACTACAGTTTCGAGGACGGTAAAACAGACTGAGTAAATGTTTGACCAGTAAATGAAAAGAGTCACTTTGGATAAAAAAAATAGCAAATAGAAATGGATTAATTAACAACAACAGAGCGAGGAGCAAAAATCATTTGGAAATCCTTTTTTAATTTTAGTCTAGTTACTTCTTGTTACAACCAGGTCGAAACACTGAGGTAAAAATTCCAACAAACTATGGAACTTTTGAAAAAAAAAACTCCCAAATATAAGGCCCTCTGAGTGTATACATTTCCCAGTCACAAGCAAATAATAGTGTCTCATGCCGCCACAAAAAGATATGGCCGATTAATCTTTTCGGGTTATTTTCAGATAACTTTCGACTCTCCATTTTGTCGTTCTAGCACAAATACATTTATTAAATTCAAGTCGTAAAAACAGTTGAATAAAAATGTGAAAAGAATTACTAGAAACAATAACAAGTAAATATGTGATGACAAAACGTAATTTTAAATGCACCTTATCAGATTATGTTATGATTTTTTTTTGCGTTTAGCCTCCACAGTTATGTTAAAATTGGAATTATACCATTTTAATGGTTTAGATGTGTTATACGGGTCTATTCAAACAGTATACGTGGCGGTTTCGAAGAAAAAGTTTCAGATCAGAGATAGTGTTGAACACTTACTTTTCGAAACACGTCGTGCGTCTTATTTGAATAGCCCCTTATGAGATGGTCTTGCCGTTTAACAAATCTTCCTTATAAACTACATAATATTTCAATGTCCATCAAAAGACTTGACCGAATTCGTCACGCGTTTTGTAATTAGATTATTGTAGCACATCTACCAATTTTAAGTAAATACACAAATTCACTGAATCAGATCAATTTAAATCAATTAAATTGTATGTTTTTCATTTTAATTTCTTTTAATTAAGAATAAATTCATTTCAAGGAACGATATTTTAACACATTATTTAATTTAATATTCGCAACTTTCCCGCAACCAACAAAAGGGTTTAAAGTATAAACATAAATTTTCTTTTAATTTTTCCTTTTTTTCTCTTAATTTTAAATCTATCACAGATTTATTGCCAATTAAATTTTCACATTCATAGTTTATAGTAATAAATTTTTTTTAATCTTTTTCGATATCAAATCATAAATTACTTTTCGTTTCAGTTTTTCCAAAAAAAAGGATATATTCATTAATCAGATTACCATTGGTTTTTAGCGACTTCTGTGAATTCCTTTTACATAGATTTTTTAATCGCTCATTGCGGAACACGAAGCACTTTCTCCAAAATATGATTGGGACTAACGAACTGCTTAGGGACGTTGTGGATTAAGCAAACATGAGGATCTTGGAGTACTTCGAAGGTAGCTCTACGTATACTACGTATAAAACCATCTCGGGCAACTGCAAGTCTCCTCTACTTAGTTTGTACATCGACTAACCTTAAGCACTACGTAATCATAATTAATCGTGCTGTATGGCGACCGTGACAATCTTGAAACCGCGATCTTTTCATTGAATCCTAACGAAAACGTTAACAGTCTAAAGGATTAGTTTATATTGGCATTAGAGGCGTGCGGACTGCCCGAAACTTGAAGAAAAACGCAGCCGAATCAATTTGACGGGTCGAGTCGGTTCGGGTTTTTTGTTTTCGTTTTTTGTCGGGTCGGGTCGGTTCAGGTTTTCGTTTCCTTTTCTTTTGGGTCGGTTTCGATGACCAAACCCGACCCGAAAAAATTTAGTTTAGATTCTAGTTTCTAACAAAAAACTCTTACTCACTTGAAAATTTGTTTAAAATATGAAGCAAATCAAATTCTTTTCTAATCGTGGAATGAGGTATGCTTGCTCAGAAGGAAATAGGATTTTTGGGCTCGTACGAACTAGATTTAGATTTTAGATTATATATTTGTGAAGGGTCCGATCCTTGGATCGGACAGGAACCTAGGTCATTGAAACTTTGTTCCTAACCCACTTAAATCCCCCTGCCATAAGACAGAGGATGTCACCTCAACGTAACTAATAATACCAAACCGCTTCCGCCAATTTGGTTGACCGGACTTTTACCCCGGACCTCTCCTCATAAGAGGCGACTTACAAGCGTTTCGTTTTCGCCAAGAATAAGGCCAGTTTCTGCACATCCAAGTGGTTCAAGACTAGGACGCTCAACACAGGTTTTCCAAAAATGGCCGTCCGGATCGAGGACAATTTGCCACTATGTGGATACCTGTCTCTTCCTCCAAAATCGGTAAACAACTTTAGAAGGTACGATCGAAAAAGTTGTGGGAACTTGGCTTTTTGAAGGTCGGTGAAGCTTTTTGGCTTATCTCTACACGAATAACGCGCGGAAATTGCTTTTGATTTATCAGTTTAAATTCTTCCCTATTCAAAGTACTTCTAAAATACGCTGTATCCAAAATCCCATACTCCCGAATGAACATTACGGATCATTTTCTGAATAATGTTCATATTGTATCTAAATACTAACAGCCTTCAAACAGTAGTCGACGACTACTAAAGTACAGTCGTCGATGACTGTTTTCAAAATATCGTTTGTCTTTACTTCGAAATTCAGAGAAAATTAGTAACACTTGGTGTGTCTCAGATATTACTATTCCAAGTTAAGTCTAAAAGAAAAATGTAAAATGTGAAGCAGTAAAAAACATTCGTTTCCGTGAAAGTTACGCGAAAACGACTGTTTTCTATCACTTCGTAATTATAACTTCTGTAACAATTATCGATGTTTTGGGGAAACTGGCTTAACATGTATCCAAACTTCGAATATTAACATCTGAAACGCCCCAAATATCAAGGTAAACACAGACAGAAAATACACAGTTGAATGCGATGCGACGCACACAATATAGTCATCGCTTAAATGACAACGTCTTGATACCATCTTGTATTCAGATGGACGTATAAGTTCGTAACCATCCAGGTACCCTCAACATTAAACGAAGTAAGCAACACGCATGAATTGTTTGCAAGATCCCAATATTTAGATCTCACCGATGACTCGCAAAAACCATTGGCATCAAATAAATGGAAGAAATTAAATAAATTCTTAGTTATAAAATTTTGACTAGGCTAGGATATTAGAAATGGCATTATATCTGTAGGTTGTAATATTTAGTACAATAAAATGTTTTTCAATGAATACATAATCTTATGAATTTCGTTATTAATTTTTCAGTTTCTTTTAACTAAATAAACACAAAAATTGACTACTTTTTTGTAGGAATGAATTTAATGATTATTTCTCAAAAGTTTATTGCAGTGAGACATTTTTTAAAGAAAGAGACACGGTCTTAACTGACATCATCTCAATATACAAAATTATTTATGAGAATCAATGAATGAATCGAAGAATGATAATAGTATATTAACATACTTCCTTGGTATGGGGTTCATTAATTGAGTGTATGTATACACTAGCCCTTCTCATATCAGATTGAGTTCTTTTTTCAGTTTGAGGAGTTGTTTTTCTGGTAGATAATCGAGTCTAGATCAACGTTAACGAAGATAATTTTTCGAAAAAATAGTGTCTAGGCAGCCGCGGAAGAATTTTGTTCTTCTATTTAAAAGCGTTGGTTAGAAAGAGACAGATATAGTTGGTCTCTTTCTAACCAACGAACGCTTCGAAATAGAAGAACAAAAGTCAACACGAACACAATACAAAAGAAGTCAATATTTACAACGAGCGCTTTGTGCGAATGATGGTAAATTTGACTTATTTTGTACTGTATTCATGCATGCATAACGAGAAGTATGAACCTCATCAGAAGGATGAATGTTACTATGGTTTATCTTATAATGTGTGAGGTATGAATAATACGTTACCCTTATGCAACACTATGCAACGATTTATCTATGACCGTATAAAAAATAAAGCGTTCAACACAAACAACAAATCCCCACCATTCCCAGATCGAAGTCACACATGATGCGAATATGCGAGTATAAAGTACACAACGAATTGTGAGAGCGCACGTATAGTACGTTGTGTATGACTTCTGTGGCAATTTCATTAAAAAGTATAAACCAATTTAGTATTAAAATTATTAATCAACAAGGGAATTAATAAAATATTACCCCACACATTGTAAGATAAACCATAGTGACATACATCCTTGTGTTGAGGTTCATACCTCTCGATATGCACACACGAACACAATACAAAAGAAGTTAAATTTACCAACACTCGCGGAAAGCGCTCGTTGTAAACATTGACTTCTTTTGCATTGTGTTCGTGTATGCATACACTCGATTAATGGACCCCATACCAAGGAAGTATGTAAACATACTATTCTATCCGTATGTACCGAAAATCGTTTATTTAATCGAAGATGATTTATAACATTCATCATGTCCTCGCCCCGGATCACCGATTTTCCCATGCAAACTTGATTTTGCAACTTTAATTCCCTAGTGGCGTAAACAATTATTGTTTCAAATGAATTGTTCAAAACTGGAAACATTTTAGACAAAATCTATGCAAGTAAAGTGGCCATTAATACGATAAATCTTTCAATAAATAGGAATCTGAATTGAAATAAAATAAACAAGAGAGAACTAATCATTTAATTTCATAATAATACTTTTCCTAACGCGTGATAAAAGAATTTTCAAGCGAGTGTGACGTTTCGAGCAAGAACTGTAGGCGAGCTCCCGAAACGCACAAGTGGAAAAATTCTTTTCGAATAAGTTAGAAACAACATTTTTGTCCGAACTGACATTGGAAATACGAGACAAGGTCTCACTATTACAGCACTAGTTGGGAAAAATATTTTTATTTCCTTTTGCGATAACAAAAACGGATATGCATTTCTCAAAATAGTTCCCGTTAATTTTATATTTCAATATATTGAAGCTCATAATCATAGAACATTCTTTTCATTTAATGAACGGTGCACAATTTTGTCGACGAATTTTTTTATGGGCAGAGTATAAACACTGTAAGGAAATGTGTTTTACATTTTGGGACATTTACGTAATGCTTGACATCATCACCTCTAACTACTAACCAACATATTCAAAACAATAAAACCAAAAATGTTTCTATGACCGGAAGTGATTTTAGAGTTTAGAAAAATGATTAGACTCGTACGAAGATATGAAGTTCTTCGAAAAGGGGTCTGTTGCGTTTACTAAGATGTTTGTAAACAGTCGAATTTCCACCCGGGAGTTGGTTAGTTTTTCGTTTTTGCGTATAAACAAGAAAAATCTGCAAAAAACTCGAGTAAAACTTGACCGATTTTCAAAATCTTTTTTTTCTTAAAAAGTCGAAAGATCTTTTATGGGATTGAATCTGTGCACTGTCGGGCTAAGCCGAGCTACGGTCGCTCTAGTGGTTTGAGGTCTTTTTTACATAACTCGAGTAAATCTATTCCGATTTTCAAAATTTGTTTTTTAATCGAAAGGTCTATGGCCCAACAATTTTAGAAAAAATTTTGTTCAGTCTAAACCTTAGACTCAGCCAGGATTGAGTATTTTCTGGAACTAAATTTAGGTAAAGTCGGTAAAAAACTTTTGAAGTTACGGTCGAAAAAGTGGTCTTTGAAGGTTGGTCGACTAATATCTCTGCAAAATGAGCACAGAAATCGTTCTTCAAGGTTTTGAATGAAATCGGAAAATCGCGAAGGAAAAAATTAGAGAAAATCATTTGAGTGTTTCCGGCTGTAGGACCCAACTACGCGACATACGATAGTTGGTGGTTCTTCATGAATATTCCTTTAACGATTAGGCTTTCTGTGCTTTGGTGTAGAGAAAAAAGTGGCGAACTAATTTGTCCCCACAAGTATAAGTCCGAGGCCTCTACCTAGGAGCCCAGGTAGATACTGATGTCGGCGCCAGCCCAATTTTTTGTGCTATGTTATGGAGTAAATTGAGGGGAACTTTCTTGTCCGTGGAAGTGTGGATCCGATTCCTCTTTCTAGGGCTCAGAGGTTGGTTATAAGGCTGGAGCGGCGCTAGCCCATATTTTAACTGTCACAAATATTCCTGTCGAAGGTGAAGAAACAATCGATCGACTTTTAATGTCGAAATCATTTAAATTAAAATAATGGGCGAGCTCACTGAAAGTGTCTGAACTTCTCTTATTCAAATAAGTGTAAACACCTGCATTCCATAAAATATTCTTAATAACATATTGAGCACCGAATAACATAAAATAAACTAAAAATTAATTTGTGTGAGAAGAAAAATATTGGGAACATTTTCATCTCATCGTTTAAAAAATTGCACCTAATTTTAAAAGAAAATACTCGCAAGACATATACTTACACCACAGAATCAACAAATGAGATTTCTCATTCTTAAGATCTTACGTACTTCATGAACAGTGGGTCCAGTCAACCAGAAAAAAATTATTATTCGAGGGGTTTCCATTAGATCTTCAAACTGAAACGGAAAAAAAGAATAATTTGACGTGCAAGCTTATCGGATAGTGTGGGAAAATGTTTATTCCCTCTTCGTTTTATAGCACGAATTGCGGCAACAAATCGAATATCGGATACCTACTAACACCTTCCATTTCATATTTCAATTCCTAGATGACAAATCAAGAGGATTTCATGAAAACTAAATCGAACATTTAATCCAATGTCTCGATATTTTAAAGGGATGAAGCGCTTGTTTGGGCTCCTGAACAACACGGAAAACATTTGGTTCCTTCAAAAGTTTCGTAGTTTGTTGAGAGTCATCTGCCGTTCTTTGGAGCCTCGCTTTAAGTTACATATTAGAAGAAGGAAGGAACCATGAGGTCATAGAGCTTCTTCCTTAACGTTTTCTATCATTTTGTGAAACGTAAGTCAATGAGGCGTTATATGTTTGGGGATTAGCGCCTGTTTACGTCGCGATTAAGCACCTTCGGATTGAAATGCGATTCACACTCGCAGTGCAATCTTTAGCCTAATGCATAATTTTCTGCAGAATCGGTGACGCTACGAAAGGATACCAGAATCTTAACACGAGTTCGGTACCAAAGTACCAAATTAAATCGTAAAAACACTTACGATGTCGATCTTCGCTTTTCCATGAACTAACAGGGATATGTGGTGCCGGTAGGCAACTTCTTAATGACTGGACCAGTTGAATTGTATCAATAAGAGCTGGAAAGAAGTTGCGTAAAAAATAGTTTCACAAACGGCAAAGTTCAACTCACTCTTTTGTAAACTTTCGCTTTGTTTACCGTACGGTTTACACATTGAGGGTCGAATGTAAGTTTTCATTCGGGCCATGTTTCGCATTAACTCACCAAAGGCTCGAATAATTTTCTCCTGTCCGGCTGCAGCATTTTGTGAATCCTGTCCGCCCCATGCGCCATTGTGCAATGACAACAAATCTTTATTTGATGCTAGTGATTCGATGTTGTCTATGTTACTACTGCGCAGCATATCGCTTACTTTATGCTGATCTACTTGTGGCATTGGAGACGGCGGTGGTAGGTGTGGTTGCTGCTGTTGTTGCAAGGAATTTTGAAGCTGTGGAGTCAATGTCAATGAGGGACGCTGATCATGAGAGGCAACGCGATCGGTGTGAGTTTGTTGAATTAAATCTGTAATGGGAAATTGCTGCATTCGAAGCATTATGTTATAGGGAAGGAAAACAAAATTTACTGGTCGGAGTTAAGGATGTTGACGGGGAACTACTCATCGACGATGGGTGACTTGATGTGTGTGATACTGAATGTTGTGGCATGTCATAGTGTTTTTTATCTAATTGTTGCAACACCCGTTGCTTTTCCATGGGACTCATGTTACTGAATTTCTCTAATTTCTGTTGGGCAATGGCACGATTTTGCTGCTGTATTATAGCAGCTGTAATTTGTTGTTGCTGTTGTTGTTGAGCGTGATGCTGTTGTTGAGCTTGTTGTTGTGCATGAGCATGAGCTGCCTGTGCTTGTACCACTGAATGTTGACTTTGTTGTTGTTGCTGCTGTTGTTGCGACTGTTGCATTAACAGAGCTTTTGCATGTCGTTGCGTCTGCTTATCCAATTGAGTCATGTCGGCTGCAGATGCCATTTGTGGTAAATGTTGCATAAAATCTGGATTGATTTGACTAGCAGCCGCTTGAAATGCTGGATCCATAAATGGTGGACCTACTCCCAAATGATTTTTGTAATAACGACATGCAGGATTCGGACAAGACTGTACAACTTCGATGATAAATTCCTTCTCCATCCCAAAATTCTCTCGGCCGATTGTATACGACTCAATAACAGCTCGAACTGTTGCTTCGACGCTCAAATGCAATCCGTGTGGCCCAGTCATATGCTTCAACATAACGGCATTCGCAAAATGTTCATATGGAAGCACAATTTTGCCAGATTCACGCAAGACCAAACGACCTTGCGAATCTAGAGCTAGACGATTGGCCAATACTCTACAAATATAAAATCATTTGGCTGTACGAGCTATGAGAGTTTTAGCGAATAAACACTTACTGTAAATAAGCAGCGCTAGGCAAAAGCGCACTGTCTTTTAATTCGGAAAAACATTGTAAAAGCTCAACACTTGGACTCCATCCTTTATTTTGGAGATACAATTGCAGGAGCATATAAAGTTTTTCCGTCACATACCCAACACCAGGAACATTGCTAGAATTGGCATCACTCGGCTGGTTATGCATTGCCACTGAGCCAGGCATAGTGGAAGCACCAAGGGATGTTCCTTTGTTTGACAGAACCTGTTTCATCGTTTCAGCCAAATCCATTTTGTAGATGTCAAGAAAAGTTTTTTTCGTTTGATCCTGCACCAAAGAATCACCCTTTTCGTTGACCATTCGCGGATAATTTTTAAGAATTTTTCATACCAGTCCAATCATTAGAGCGGAAAGATGGCGCTTACAAATGTCTGTCTGGCCACCGAGACCAAAAAAAATCTATCGAAGCTACGAACAATTCAATTTATTTACAAATCTAATTCATTACCACACCGTTTGCACTCTCTTATATTCACATTGAAATATTGTTAACGTATTCAAAGCAACAACCAATCATTTTTTTCAGACTTTTTCAGCGAAGAAGTTGAAAATTTAATTTTAACAACAAACACAATTGCAATCCGCCTAAAGAAATTCAGTTTCGATATCCTCTCACTTCGTGTCAAGCAATTCTCTTTTTTTTACTCGCAGCTGATTTTTAGCAAAATGTATCTCAAAAAATCCACATGTATGTCTAAACAAGCAAACGTCAGTTCAGTGTTGTCAGTGCTTCAGTTTAATCTTAAGCAATTTTTGGGTTACGGGTTTAAAGGGACTTTCAGACAGCGGTTTCGGACTACTTTAACTAAATTGGTCTCGGGGACTGCTGTCAAAATGAGAGAAAGAAAAAACGTCATTCCAAAATGAGATAAGAAAATTTACATTATTCCATCATCTCTCAATTTGTCTGGATTTGCACTTAAAAAAATTTCACTCCGTTTTGAAACTGCGCATGCGCATAGAGAAAATTCTCCACGGTCCGCTTCGTTCCCACGCGTGAAATTCTCAGTAGTTGCAAAATGAAAGCAATAGAAAAGTTACTATCTTCTAGTTAAGGGATCAATACGTCTGATGCACCATTTTCTATTAATATTTTTTCGTAACAACTGAGCATTTCGAGCGTATGAACGGAGTTTTCGTGAAATGGCCCCTATGCGCATGCAAAGTTTCAAAACGATGTTTCTTTAAGTGCAAGCCAAGGCTTATTTTCATTCATGAATGTCTCCGAAACAAGTTAAAATTAAACTGATCTGCTCTCTGAAGCTCTCTTATTTCGGTTCAAAAATTGAAATTAATAGCATAATGAATATTCCGAATAAGGCACAAAGTTGAAAGTCAAATTTTTGAGAAAAAAAAATGGTTCGATGAAAAATATTATTTTCGGTGAGAACATTTTACGCCTATCTATAGATGAAAGGAGAGTGAAAACCAGTTATATTTAACTTATCTCGGGGTCAGCTGTCAAAAAATTATGAGTGAAAAAGATAATTGAGTGTTAGGTTCAGTTTCAGCTTGTATGCGATTTCTCTCTTTTTGACGGGTGACCCGAGATAAGTTCAGGCCCGTATCTAGCGGGCGGGGAGCAAGGAGGGCTTAGCCCCACTGAGCGTCTTCAGAGCCCCCCATGGCGAAACTGAAATGTTGCAAATTTTGCGAAAAAATATAAATGTTGACGTCATGATCGTTTTCAATACTTGAAATTCATTCTTTTCTTTTCCAATCTCATTTCAATGTTTCCATTTCGTTATTGAAATAGATTTTCGGTTCTACATTGCAGGAAAAAACGTTCGACACTCTTAACGACAGTGGCGTGTTATCGGTCACATATACTGAGCTGTTAGAATTTTTGCTGCGGTGCAACTTTTACATATAACATTTACCACCCACTCAAACTAAGCTTTTTATTTTTCTCGCATAAAAATTGTACTCAAAAAATGTTTTCCCTGCAGCGTTCTAACAGAAGCTGTATGCTAGCTGCTAACAAAACCTGCGGCAAAAATTTAGGAAATTCTCTTATAGATAGTGTGAACGATTTTAGGAAAATATAAGAAGTGAAGGACAAATTCTATTGTCAAAACTTAGAGTAGCTTGTCTTTGAAAATCCGTTGCTGTATATATTTTATACGGAGGGGAACTTCGCACATTTAACTCACATTTTGTGAGCTAAACGAACCAAGAAGAAGATAATTTCATGTGAAAATAAGTAATGAGATTATTTTGGAAAAATGGAAACGACATGAATAATACTAAATTTTTCAAAACTTTGTGAAAATTTTTTTTCTCTCGCTCCGCTCGCGTTTTCTGGCGTCGGTTCTGTTTGAAAGACGAAGCAGAGTCGTATGTGCGTCCTAAAAAGCTGGGAAATAAACAAAAGTTCTGTGTGTTAAGCACGGAAAATAATTTAGGGGGAAGGGGCGCCGGTAAAACACAAAGTACCTTCTAACGACGACACTGTTTAACGAAAACCCTATACCAAAAATACGACTGTATTAATGTGAAATGCGCGAAATAAAGAGAATTTTCTCAATTTTATATAATTTTATCAATTCAGTGGGGGGGGGGGGGGGGCTCGAGCCCCCCTGGCAGTCGACCCTGGGTACGGGCCTGGATAAATTAGAATTAATTGGATAAACGCTCTCCCCTAACACTCTATACTCAACGTGAAGTTAGCTGCAGTTGCGACGATTGCTAAAAAAATCAGCTGATTTCATTCATAAGTTTCATCAGCTGAATTTTATTGAATAGTTAGAAAATATCAGCTGATTTTTTCACAACGAAGTCGAAACTGCAGCTAACTTCGCGTTGAATATTACTTAAAAAGATCAAAACAAAAGACTGTTGCGTCCCTGATTGAACTGCACATAAAATGGATCTTAATGCTGTTGTTGCCAATGTGACGTTTATGTTTGGTATAATAGTATAGTATAGTTTCCAGATCCTCTCCGAATGTTTTACTCGAGTTTAAAAAGCATTTTTTGATCGTGTCATGGATAACAAGATCAGTTTACATCTAATTTGAAAAACGTAAATCAGACACAAACAAAAATTTCAATACGTTTTAAACCAGCGCCGCCCTGTCAAACGGAAATGCCGCAAAATAAATTCGAAACCAATGACAAACCGAATCAAAAAGGTAGCAACACTGACAGCTTACCTCGTGTGTTCACTGTGTTTTGTTGATATTTGCAGTCGCTTATAAAGTGTTTTCCGAAAAGTTGCTTTGTTGTTCACATAAAAACAAATTTTCGCAATCATGAAAGTTAAAATGATAAGTCGGAATCCCGACGAGTACATGCGGGAAACAAAACGTGACATTCACAAAGGTAACATTTCTAATTCGTTCAATATTTGTTTAGGTTAAAACTGACACTGTATTCTTGAACCAAAAGTTAAACGCAATTACGATCCATCGCTTCACCCATTGGAATCCGCCCGTGAATATGTACGAGCATTAAATGCAACCAAATTGGATCGCGTTTTCGCAAAACCATTCATCGGTAATCTGGAAGGTCACAAAGATGGTGTTTCTTGTTTTGCAAAACATCCGACATCTTTATCGTATTTGTGCAGCGGTTCGTATGATGGCGGAATACATGTTTGGCATTTACCTACTCGCACATCAATTAGAAGCTTTGTAGCGCATGAGGGCTATGTGCGTGGTATTACTTACACACCATCAGCTGAACATTTTCTGAGTGTTGGCGATGACAAAACAGTCAAAGTGTGGAAATCTCAGACTGATGAATTGGATGACATACCGGTGAATACGATTCTCAGCCGTACGATTTTAACAGGTATATCACATCATCGAAGTGAGTCAATATTTGCTACATGCGGGGAAGTATGCAGTTTATGGGATGAAACTAGAAATGAACCATTGAAGCAATTGAAATGGGGTGTAGACACATTGCATTCGATTGAGTTCAATCCCGTCGAAACATCTCTACTTGCATCTTGTGCTAGCGATCGGAGTATCATATTTTACGATGTGCGAGATGCAAATCCACTACGGAAAATGGTAATGACTCATCGTCCTAATAAAATTAGTTGGAATCCAATGGAAGCATTTAATTTCACAGTAGCTAACGAAGACTACAAGTGAGTTCTTAGAGAAAATATTTCAGTGATTAAAGTGACTAACTCAAATTTCTTTCAGTTTGTACACCTTTGACTCAAGGCGTTTGAAACGTCCTGTTAAAATTCACAGAGATCATATTTCCGCAGTGTTGGATGTTGATTATTCGCCGACTGGTAAAGAATTCGTATCTGGAAGCTACGACAAAACAATTCGAATTTACAATGCACACAAGGAACATTCAAGAGAGATTTATCACACCAAACGAATGCAACGTGTAACTTGTGTTGGTTGGTGCTTGGACAATAAGTATATTTTTAGTGGTTCCGACGAAATGAACATTCGTTTGTGGAAGGCCAGGGCATCTGAAAAGATAGGCGCAGTAAGTTTTAGTTATTTTCATGTTAGAACTTTTTTATAATTTCTTTTTCATCTCTTTAGCTTCGTCCCCGTGAAAGAAGTGCTCTCAACTATGCCGAAACCCTTAAGGAAAAGTATGCGGCTCATCCACAAATTCGACGAATTGCTAACCATCGACAAGTTCCAAAATACATTTACAATAACATGAAGAAGCACAGAATAATAAACGAAAAAGAAAAGAAAAAGGAACACAACCGGCGAATTCATTCAAAGCCTGGTGCTGTACCATTTGTTCCAGAAACAAGGAAAAAAGTTATACGTGAACATGAATAGAACATAAATACAATTTAATAGACTTAGTTGTTGTTCATTGATTTTCATCATATGGATATCGGTATTCATGTCGGACATGTTAGTTTGCCAACATGAGCCGCAGGCGAGAAAAAGTTCGCCTACTAAATGGTAGAGTTTGTCTCATATGTAGGATCAGAATCACATTAATGCTGGTGGTGGCAGACCCAATGTCTGTGTCAACCTAATTTTAATGGTGGAAATTCGGGACCATCTCAAAGTTTCCATTTTTAGACCCGTACGAAGAACGCAGTGCTTCGAAAAGGGGTCTATTGCGTTTACCACGACGTTTGTAACCAGTCAAATTTCGACCGGGGATTAAGGGCGGAGCATCGATCATGGTCCAAAGATGACGAATCAGCAATAAAAAAATGTCCGTTCGTCTGTCTCTCAACCTTATAACTTGATTAAAACTCAACCGATTTTCTAAAACTTTTTATTCCCTGAAAGGCAATTGAAAAATCGTTTTGGGAGTGAATCTGGGCACTGTCGACCCAAGGGCCGCCGAGCTAGTGCCGTTTAAATGGTTTTTAGTCTTTTGTACATAACTCAAGTAAATCCTTTCTGATTTTCATAGGCTTTTCTTTGTTTGTAAGACCTGGGCATAGCCGACAATTTATGGAAGAAAATTGTTCGAATTTGCGTCCTTGGGACTTAGCACTCAAAACGAGTCTCTGCTAGGGTTCTATGTGTTTTTTGTACATAGTTCGAGTAAATCTTTTCCGATTTTCATAAATTTTTTTTTGTTTGAAATATCTGGGCATTACCGGCAATTTCTGGAAGAAGCTTTTTTGGATTTGAGTCCTTGGAGTTAGCTAGGGCACTACAAACGAGTCCCTACGTGTTTCCCGTACATAACTCGAGTTAATCTTTTCCGATTTTCAAAATTTTTTTTTGTTTGAAAGACCTAGGCATGACCGACAATTTATAAAAGAAACTTTTGCCTGTGCTTAGGGCTCAAGTCGGTCCTAAGGTCGGTCCTAGCCAAAAAAAAAAATTTTTTTTGCTATGCTGCTGAGCAAATTGAGGTAAACATTTTTGTCTATGGAAGTATGTGTCCGAGTCTTCTACTTAGAGCCCTAGGTCAGTACTAAGGTCGGCCATAGCCCAAAAAATGGTTTTTTGCTATGTTGTAGAGAAAATTGAGGAGAACATTTTTGGAGGTCAATTTTGTGCTTTCGGAAAATATTTTTACACCGTTTCTTCGGACGGGCTTTCCAATATTGCCCTATCGGCAATTTCCAAGACAATTGAATGTGGACGTAAGGCAATATTTACTTAAATACGTTCGAGTCTTTTCGTAACATTGACTCTGTTTGCCGCATCTATTCTGATACGTAGGGGTCCCTTCATTTGTTTCTATAAAAAAAAAAAAAAATAATTTTTGGCCTGAAATTTTTGACTCGCCCGAATTTTATGTGTTTCAGTTTCACCCGAATTCTAAGCCCATTGCTTCCCACATTCAAGAACAGAATGACGGGGGTTCACGAGAAGCCACAAAATATTTGGACGTCCTTTTGATATTCAACCTCCTCTCCGTTAAAGGGGTTGGCGCTATTAATTAGGATTAGTTGTTAGGACGTGGCGCTGCTACCAACATGAAGTGTAAACAAACGCAATGTAAAATTTTATGAGCACTCCGTGGTGATTGTTTTGAAGCTCAAAAGAAATAATTCGATCAATTTTATGTCAACAAAAAATAAAAAAAAACTTCCTCTTGCACTGTTAGCATGCAATGAAACCATGAGACTATATGGACATCAAAGTTGGTCTAATGTTTTTTCTCACTCAGTAAAGAGAATTTCTATGTGACAGCAGGCGGTTATAAAAGAAAATTTATTTATATTGAGCGTTGTTTCAAAACCAATAGTTAAATAAAATGGAAAACAACGAAAAGTCTGGCACCGATACATGTGAAAAGTGTATATTTCAAAATCGAATAATACAAAAATACTCTGAAGAAATTGTCGATTTACAGCGTCAAGTATCGGTACTATCATCTCGTTTACTAAAATACGAGCCTGATC
The DNA here is from genome assembly GCA_029228625.1 of Pseudolycoriella hygida. NCBI lineage: Eukaryota > Metazoa > Arthropoda > Insecta > Diptera > Sciaridae > Pseudolycoriella > Pseudolycoriella hygida. Next base: position 43,635,992 of record CM055406.1, on the reverse strand, counting down.
CACCGATCGAATCGCTTTGTGTGGTCAAGCTTGAGAATAATTCGGACGACGAATTTGTCTCCGATCTCAGTGTGGTACGTAATTCCGACGATGGGAACGATTGTAAGGATGAAACAGCAGATGTTTTTTCCGAGTCGTCAAGAGACGGATTATTGGACGATGAATTTGACGCTGAAGAAGCAAATCCCGATGAAAATTCAGATTCGTCCGAATTTGAGGTGAAAAAAAAGGGTCGCGCTAAGAAAACTACTAGAAAGTGGAGGAAATGTAAGAATTGTGAGGAGGAGTTTTCGTCGAGTAGAGGTCTTCTGAAACACAATCACATCGTACACGGTAAAAAAAATGTGGAATAATTTTTTGATTCGATTAATTATAAGTTCTTCTTAAATAGGCGATCCCATTAAATTCAAGTGTGACCGCTGTCCAAGGACATTCTTTGACAGTAACTCATTAAAGAAACATAGCGGCACGAAACACAAATCGCTTGAAAAGGAAAAGGTACGATTCTTTTGCGATACGTGCGCCAAGTCGTTCACATCAAAGTCCGTACTCATAGTTCACAAGAGAATACATACAGGTAAGTGAACGTTGAATATAGCGCGAGAGACTTTAGCAGATGTTTTTAAACTGAATTAGAAACAAATTTTACATTTATCTCATATTTGAAAGAAAAAGTGCCTCACTTCCAAGGTTTGCTTTTTTATAATAACTTTTTCTTAGTATGTTTTAATCAATCGGGCGTTCACAATAATTTTCCTGGCAACTCCTGAATGATTAACCGCTCTCCTTCACACCACTCTATTACCCGCCAAGGGTGTTTTTCTCGTTTGGTAAAAAGTCCCATAACCTCCAAATTTTATTTATTGAAATCTGCAAACCTTCTCCTTGGTCTACTCCTAGGCTATATAACCGAAACATGTGCCCTTGCCTTCTCTTCTACAGACGAATCTCTTAAATTTTCGTTGCTATCATGATTTTCCTATTGCTCCCTGCTATTGACCTTTACTATGCTCCTAAGAACCCTTATGGCCAGAAACTTCCAAGTCATGAACCAGATAGCGTACCCACCTTGATAATTTTACCCAACTCTCACTACCATAATTTTGTATTTTTGGAAAGTTTCACGAGCTCATCGTTCCCATTTTCCTCCTCTCCTAAATTTTCCTGACCTGGTCTTCTAACAAAATGGTTCTTTCCGATCGAGCTGCAATCATTTCCCTGCAAGTTCTTTCGCCTCCTTTACTGATTGAGACAATTTTGCTAACCCTAACATTTAAACGTCTTTTCTAAATGGACATTAGGTGGGAATACTCTGGTCCATTCCAGAAAGCCGCCGGTGCCAAAAAAATTCCTTTGACAATGTTGGATACATGAATGTGCTCTTGGTTCCGACTCGGCACCAGACTGCGTACTTGAAAAGTTTTTGTAGCCTTATAGAAGGCAGCCTGGTGCCGAAAATCTGTTAAAGTCATTACAAAGTTAGTAAGGAATATTAAACATCATATAAATTTCATTTTGGTACTGGGGTGCTGCTGCCCTCTATGTAGTAGACTATGTTGAGTACGCAGGCTGACACCAGGCAGCTTGGTGTCGCGTTGAAATTAATGTGACGTAAGGCACTTCTTAACGAAAATAAATGGCAGCACATTCTATACATTTGACGTTTGAAGCAGGCTTGCACTTTTCCTCCATGAACATGTTCTAGACGACGATAAGATAAGGAGTTCAGGCACTAGAAAAAGGACCAGCCTTGTGCCTATACTCCTTATTTCATCGTCGCTTAGAACATTTTCATGTCGTAGAATTGCAACAAACAGTGGCTTTTTTAAGAGATACTACCAAGACAGCCTTACATCTGCAATTTCGAGATTTATGTGGTATGGAAGAAACATTAATAGAAGTTTAGTTTATTACTTTTTCGTGGAACAAAATTCTATCTCTGGATTACCTTAGTCTGCAGTCAGCATTGTATATTGTGTGCCAAATAGAGACTTGTTTATAATTTTTTTTTCTCAATCTTACAGGTGAAAAGCCCTATAAATGTAAAAGCTGTGATAATCGTTATGCTCAGTCATCATCATTGAGAATTCACGAACGAACACATTCTTTGGAGGTGGGTCTTGAAACATTTTTCACAATAATTTGTTTGAACTTCAACATTTCCAATATTTAGAGACCTTACATGTGTCACTTGTGCTCCAAAACGTTCCTTCATCGCAGCTCGTTCAACCTGCACATCAAAACACATGGCGACATACGTCCGCATAAATGTCAAATCTGCGAGAAAGCTTTTCTGCAAAAAGCTAAATTAGTGGTGCACATGCAATCACACACGGGCGAACGTCCAGTAAGATTTGATATTGAGATGAAACAATCGTTCTTTGTAAATCACGTTTTGTGTTCGTAGGTGAAATGTCCAGTATGCGACAAAGGCTACACGAAGAGGTACCATGTACGGAAGCATTTAAAGAATTTCCATAAAATTAATGACGTCGACGCAGTTTTGGGTTCACGGAAAAGGGGATTTGAGAGGGAGCCTGTACCATATCAAAAGCTTGAATCCCTTCAAATAAAAAAGGAATAAACTTGTGATCGAATTCGGTCAAATTTAAGATTCACTGGACACATTGACGCTGGAACGTTGCCTACAGCAAAACTGTCTATAACCACGGAAGGGGTGGGGTACATAGAAAATTAGTTTAGATCCACACGTCGTGTATGCAACGATTTTTTATATTATGTACTAAAAAATGTAAATAGAAAATTCATCTATGCACAGAGAGCGTGGATATATACAAATTTTTTATGTACGCGAAAAAATTGGCAAATGATCTAATAACATTCATTGTTATCATAATTTTATTTCCAATTTAGCAAATAAAGCACATAAATTTCCTTTATTTACTTATTATTTATCTTTATCAACATGGAATTGTTGCGCACAGGTATTCAGCTCGTGAGTGCATCAACGCGGCGTGTATACAACACATTTCCCAGCATACACGCGCATAGGTATACATCTCCCCTCATGTGGATATAGGGAGTTTTGCTCTATGCACCGTTCCGCTTGTCTCTAGCGATACAGACATTGCATTTGCTATAGAAGTTTAAGATTTAAAATTTATTTATTATTTCATTTCGATAATGTTAGTGTTCTGATTGTTAGTTTGAATAAATTTTCATAAATTGTGGATTTGGTGGGTTTTCAAAATTTTCAAATTGTTTGTTACATTAAATAAAGCTTTGAGTAGTGAACGACCGTTGATGAGTTGTAATAGGACAACTCAGATCCATCGATTCCTTACCCTCTAGACCTAAGATAAAGTCAATCCATTCGATATTCATTTTGGATACAAAAAGTTGCTACAATCACCAAAGCATTCAGATAAAAATACATAATTGCACGTGGATACAATTGTTAATAATGGCCTCTCACATAGGTCTGTTCGAATGTTGCAAAAATTTGAACTGTCAAATTTGCGATGTTTTTTTTAAAACAGAATCCTGCGTAAATAACTAATTTATCAGAATGATAGTGTGAGAGGATGACTGTTGCACAAATAATAGACGAATCAGGATTCAAAAAGTTTGAGTATGAAGGTCGAAACTTGCTTTGAAAAATCATCGCATTCCAAATTAGGTTGCGATGTTATTTCACGGCGAATTTGTACCTTTATACTTGAACTTTTTGAATTCTGACTCATCTATTATTCGTGTAAGAGTCATCCTCTTACAGTACATGGGCCCTACTTTTGAAGAATTTGTTATTTACGCAGGATTCTCTTCTAAAAAAACATCGCAAATTTGACAGTTCACATTTTTGCGACGTGGTCTTAAGTTTGTTTATGTTAATGCTTCAGCTGGGGATGGTCTAACAACGGACCGTCTATAAATGAGGGTAGCAGACGGGGGGCAGAAGACGTCAATTATGGACTGCCCATTGTTAGTCGATCCCCTTGCATAATCAGTTCGGAAGACACACGATAAGGGCACATCGGATCGGAAGATAATTCTAATCTGTGAATGTGATTGTTGTACCAAATACGATAAGTAGGTCAACAGGCACAAATCACGGAGGAAGGGAGGCGCTAATCAAAAGTAAGAAACTCATGCTAAAGTTAGAAATAAGTGTACAATAAGTAAAGCGAAAAGCGGATGAGATTTACAGCTTTCCCCGTCTTACGAATTCTTTTCTATAATGTAACGTGTTCCGCAGTTATGAATTTCAACCGACAGCAATTACATTGAAGAGTGTTATAACATAAACTTGAAATTTACGTATCATATACACTTTGATTACTACTATCAAATGAAGCAGCGTAAGTTCAAGTTCGCAACAAAAATTAACATTTAGTCGTTGAAGTGGAAAGAGGAAATAAAATTGTTTGCGGTTTCGAAAATCTAATTATTTCTACGGATCGTTTTTAACATCAAACGGAACTGGTTTTTAGACCCAATTTGAAATTTATTTTTGGAATCGTAAAATATACAAAATTCTTAAAATCGGTAACTCATCTGACGAGCCGAATAGGATTTTGAATTTGAAATTCAGTCGTTGAAATTTCTTGGAACTATTGACCTTGACATTTCATTGATCGGTGTGTTACACATACATACTGCCGTAATTTTCATAAAAAACAAGTCCTACAAATAAAACAAAAAAATTCTTTTGTTTTAGTTGTGGGACATGTTTCTTTATGAAAATTAAGGCAGCATAGTAGTGATGATCCATTTGCATCCAGTTTTGGTCCCACATGTTCCACTTGAAAAGGCGACATTTTATTAGTTAGCAGTTTTATCAGAACTCGTTATGCGATGTCGTAACACTAACAGCAATAACAGTTACTCGAGTATGTTGTTCAAGTAACTATCCGCTACACTTTTGCAGATTACTGAATATTTGTTTTATTTTTAAAATAATAATGCGATTAAGAAACTTGTAATACTTACTGTTAACCACATCTATACCTGAGTAAATCTGAATAAACTTATGAGACTTTTCACCTCCACTTGCTGATCATGTGCGACTTTGCGGACCATACGTTTGGGTCCTGCCAAAGACATCGTTTGATCGTGTTTTTCAGTAGCCTGTCTTCCTCCTTGAGCATAGCTCAGTGTTCCACGAATCGAAGATAATTACAAATGACAAGGAGCCAGATATGAACGCTAGGACTTGAAATTCAACAGGACATGAAAACATAATGCAAGGGACCCGTACGCATCAGAATAGATGTGGCAAACAAAATTGATGTTGCGACGAGACTCGAACGTATTTAAGTTAAATATATTGATTGCCGTGTAGTTAGCCCATGAGAGAACCAGCCCATGAGAGTAGAAACACTTAAGAGAATATGCTCTTCGAAAGTGAACGAATCCATGATGTCTCTCTTCTCAATTACTCAATTACAGACGCACACTTACAATATTGTTATTGGATTCACAAAAACACATTCGTAGATGCAGTTATGTGTTTATTGTGGTCTCAACAGCGGACGGTCCCGGGCTCGATCCCAAAAATTTTAATTCTTTTATGTAGCCCATGCAAAGCTAATGGTCACATCTATCACCGATGACAAGATATTCTCAAGATATGGCCCCAGCTCATGAACAATTTTATTATTCAATAAAATATAGAAAATTGTTCAGGAAGGTTTTCTTCAGGAACCACCAGGAGGCAGCCTTGGACCCATTAGTGACAATAGACGATCGAAAGCTTATGGTCAGATGTATATCCGATGATCAACTCAATGAGTTCAAGGCTGCCTTCCCAAGACATGGCTGGTCAAGTTTTAATCGAGTTATCGCGGTGACAAACGGACAAATTTTTTTTTTTGCAGTTTCAGCATCTAGCATCAAAGGACCATGATCAATGCTACACCGATGCAGCCAACGAAATAGACCCTTCAAAGCACTAGGTTCTTCGTACGGGTCTAAACATGCGCTGTTCATAATAATAAGGTCACGCTTTTTCTCAGAATTTTTGATCCGGTTTTCAAAATAGAAGCGACTTAAACGTGTGAAAAGTAACAAAAAGTATTTGAATGCGATAACGAGGACAGGTGCATTAGTTGAGACAACAAGGTGCAATTCGTCAACCGGATCCACTGTGTGTATTTTGAAAAGAAATCAACTTTTTCTTCTAATGGAAACTTCACAAAAATCAGGTATACGAAACGTAAATACACTATAATAGTGGATCCGCAACTGGTTACGTTTTCAATCGCTGTATGCTGAATGTGATTACGTACGATTTCAACTTCGTCTATTTTATGGAAAAATTGTTTTTGAATCAATCGACTGGCAGAAAGTGGTAATTAATGGGCCTCGGATGTTGACCATATGCGACAGCGGTGTAAATTCTTAGAATAATTTTATTATACAGAGGGTGTCTGGTAGGCGAAAAATTGAAGTCCAACGATTCTAATTGAGGTAAAAAAGTTTCCAAGAGCAAAATAGTAAAAAAAAACTGAGAAAATCACAACAAATTTTGCAGTTATACGAAAACTCACATAAGAAAGAACTTTTTCAATGACCTATGGCTCCAGACAATGTGGAGATGAGGGGGCGGTCTCCAAACAATGCATCTTCTTATTACAGTGATTCCTAATTTTGCAGAAATTCATTTGTTTCATAGCGTTTCGAATATGAAGTCAAAATACAATTTTTTCCACCCTTCTCTTAGAAACGAAAATGAATTTCCCAAAACTAAAGGAGCGTTTTCCTTTTGACAGTTCAATAAATCGAATTGGCCATAAGTCGTCTTAACCCCTGACTCAAAAATTGAACAAAGATTTCGGAAAATCACTTCTATACGCAAGGATATCCACTTTTTGAACATTTTTCGTAGTAACCTAAGATTTTCACGCTATTATTGTAAAAGCGATTATACCTACAGACGTCCATCCGATTGATATTCTTACTTATTTTTAGAAAATGGAAAGTAACAAGAAACAGAAGACTGGTACAACAAAGAACAATAACAAATTTTATCCTCCGTTCTCTCAAGTTGCGTTTATGTTCTCAGATATCCTTGGGACCGGGTTGACTGCCATGAAAAATGTTTGCAAACATACGGAAATGGATGGAAATCTCCCTAATTTCAGAGATGTTGCAGACAACCAAACCAGTGAGATGTTGCTAAAAGTTCTACTCAAGTCTTGGAATGTTCTGAGTTTATTCCAATTCTTAAGCAGTCGTGGCATCGATTTGACTTGTCTTAAATACATCGAAGAAAGTGATTACGGTTTGATGATGAAACTGGCGGAAGATAAGATGTTTGGCGATCTTTTAACCTTTCGACATTTCCAACGCAAATGGAAAGCCAAATTGAATGCAGTGAGTTTAATTGTTATTTTTTCTACTTCAGAGACGCATTAATGAGACGTTTTTATCAATCCGAAAAAATCAATTCGCACATTTATATTTTAAATTATAGGGAAATACGTGTCTTGACGGTGTTGACCGATGTAACGTAACACAGTAAAACGAAAATGAACGCAAAATTTATTCTTCTAAACACTGTTTTCAGATGTTGTTATTCACTTGTCCATGGTAATATATTGAGCAGAATTATTTGGTAGAAGTAAATTATTGAACAATTCATAATAAAGAAACGTTTAATCAAAAAAAAAAAAAAATTTTTTTTCAATGCTTCACGCAAGAAAAATGTTCAGAAAAAGTGAAAACTTTAGCTACTAGTTAGGTTTCCTGAAATACCTTCCTATGAACGAAGTTTCCCCACTTTTATCTAAGAGCGCAATCATTTAATAGCTTAACATTGTATTTAAAGCCTCAAAAGTGTCTGAATTTTCACATCTGCTCCCCGTATGCATCTGCAGAACTCTATCCCCAACGAAATTTCGCACGGTATATTAAGCCTCACATTCTTCGACGTGAATTCTTTTAGAAAGGTCACTTGACTACACGCACATTAACTCAATATAACGTTTGATTGGGAACAACTAGTCTATAGGTGAATTTTCGAAGATTCAATGAGGCGACACTTCCATGAGATCTCTAATGAAATCTTAAAATATTTAGGATTATAGGACTTCTTAGTAAAAGAATATGGCAACTACTTAACCGGCATTACAACCCATTAAGGGTCTTGGCAACAAGTGAATGCAAAATCTGACCCGGTTTTCAATAGATTTCATCAAATTCTCTACAATTTTCACGCTTTCATGGCGACCGAGGGCTTACTATTTACGTCGTACGTTTGTGTCGAGCTTACCATAAAATTTGACTTGAAAATTTGAGGAAGTCACATTAAGCAAGCAGTAGACAAAACTCTAGGGCCACTTATTTTTGGGACATACCCACTGAACCTATCCACTGAATTGTTGATAACATCACGATAGGGAAGGTCGCTCTGGGTATTGTCTTTATGATGTTGTGGTTAAGGCAGAAATCCAACGAAACAAAGTAATTGTGAATTAAAACTATTTTGAAAAATTCAAATAATTGATGTAAAGAAAATTGTACTCAAAATTCGACCGCGTCTTACGAATGTTGAAATTAAATTGAAGAAATGGCAGGATAGTGAAAGTACCATACTTTTTTGTGTCCCATCATCAAACATATTTTCATGCGTGATGGGTGAGTAACATTATTGAACCCGTACGAACTACATAGGTTTACTAGAAGACATTTTATTGCAACGGGGGAATGAGGCGGATGCATTTAATATCGTCTAGAGGTGAAGAATAAGCGAAAAAAAATGTCTTTCTGTCCATTTGTCCGTCCCATCGTTTTTTTCTAAATGGCTGCACCGATCACCCTTTTATCCCAGGAAGGTACATGTCCCATGATTCAAGTTCAAAGATGAGCAAAATCGGTCAAATGGTTCCGGAGATATGGTCGAAAAAGTGACCAAAATAGGGAATCCATTTACCGGCGCTTTTTTGAAAACCGGTTTTCGGTAATACCGTCTTTTTTTTTTAAAATAGCCGGTAAATTTTTTGTATTGTTTCTTATATTGAAGTCAAGGACTTTGAGTGAAGGTGTTTTGTTTTAGTCTTCATTTCGCCTGTTTGGTTTAAAAATATGCGCGCAGGTAGCAATGCTGATTTATCTGGAATATCGTAGCTCATTTTACCTATAAATGTAGGACAAAGAAACGAAAAACATGCAAAAAAGCTCTTTCCGATTCAACGTCACGCTGGTATTACCTTCATCATACACGTCAAATGACGCACTCGGACCCAACCTCTTCCATATCTCATTATTTTACATTACCTCAACACAGAAGATTGAGATGTCGTTTGATCGGTTTCCATTTCCAGTTTCCTTGATGTAGTCATACTCTTTGCAAGTGACGTATTATGTTTTTCATGCTTCATAGCAAGGCCAGTATACTAGAGTGTTCTAAACAAGGATTGAGTTTCAAAGCTAACTTGCGCTTTCACCCCTTGGGCTTACATTTTTCAACTTTCGTCCCTGATAGCAAGCATGAAATAGTTATTTGTGTGTCTGTTTTTGACGACTGATTTTAGGCTCAACACGCGAATTGTAGACGAGCAGAGCGAGGTCTACATGTGAAAGTGCCTAAAATGAGTAGTCCAAAACAGACACACAAATAACTATTTTATACAGAGGTCCAAAATCGAGAGAAATTTATAAAATTTCCTTCGATTTTGGCCCCGAATCATGAAAAACTTAATACGTCACTCGGAAGTGAATTACATGCCCACTACCTCGTACGTAAATAACTATTATTCTGAGAATAATGCGCACACATTCAAAGAATATGCTTCGGCCAAAAATTAAATTTTCAAATTAGCAGCAATTTAGCGTTCAGCATTTGACGTTATAGCAGAATTTGTGGTTTGATTGCAGAATTTGTTGATTAACTTGCAAAATTTGGGATAATATTTCATTGCCAACTTAGAAGGCCAAAAACTTTCTCAGCGCACCACTTCCTTTACATTCACACCATAGAACAAAGAAAATAAAGAGCTCGAAGCTATTTATTTCATTGGAACATGTTCAAAGATATCAGGTTCTTACGCTTGCATGTAAATATGTTCGAAAGTCAGGTCTCAATTTTGGTATGTCCTGATGGTCACTTACCCATTTCTTTGTCAAATATGGAAAATTGTCCATTGAAAACTTTAAGGAAATTTACCCAAAAACTTCAACTTAAAACGTTGAAATCAAGAAGTAAAACAGCGTTTTTCAGTACCAAAATTTACCGAAAAGTACCGGTAATGAAAATAAAAACCGGTTTCGGTATTACCGGTTTATCGGTTTTCAAAAAACCGTTTGGATTCACTAGCCTAGACCAAAAACATGGTTTTCTGACGGTCGGTGAATTTTTTTCGCAAATATCTCAGCAAGTTCAGCACGGAAATTATTCTTTGTGGTGTGGAAATCGGGTCAGTGGTCTGGGCACTGAGACCAATTGAATGGACGAAATTGAGTTTCTTAGCCATACACGAAAGCAAATGGTTTTTAGTTTATATTTGCTCAACTATGCAATATGGAGGTTTACTGTCGAAAGCAAAGCTATAAAAAATAAAATTTTAGAGAACATGTGTCTCAGGGTTTTCCCCAAAAATGTCCAAATCCTTGGGATTCAGTCACTTCTAGAATTAAGAGGAATGATTCTTATCTCTAAAACTTTGACAAGTTGCTTACAGAAGAAAAGTTGTAGAGAATTAAATTTTAGTGGAAACGTGTCTCAGGGTTTTCCTGTAAAATGTCACGATCTTTGGAATTCACTTACTTCTAGAATCAGAAGGGTGACTCATGTCTCTAGACCTATGGCATGTGGAAAGTTGCTTCCAAAAGAAAAGTTGTAGAGAATAAAATTTTAGAGAACATGTGTTTCAAGGTTTTAAGGAAAAATGACCCCATCTTGGAATGTACCCACTTCTACAATTGCCGTATTTCGGTAGGGTTTTCGACATTACCTTGGGCTTGGGTAATGTGTCTGTAGTCGTAGGAATTATGACAATTTTAAAAACTTTGCAACAATTTGCAATTCTGATAAAGGTCAAAAGTTTTTTTGGTACTATTGCAATTCTGGTAAGTTCGTGCCTATTTGTGGAATCTGTTGGGTTTGCCACATCTATTCTGTTTGCCGCAACTATTCTGATACTTACGGGTCTTTGGTTATGTTTTCTCTATTGAAATACGGTGAGAAGATGGCGTTTTGTTGGCGTTTAACCTAATGACTATTCGAGTGACAAAATTTTTATTTTCTCAGTAGGTATTGAACTTTCGTGTGGTGAAAATAGGAGTTTGCTAACCTGAACGTCATTTTACTTTTGTTGTTTATAATAAATTTAGGTTTTTGTTTCGTAGATGAAAACGGTCATTCACACAAAAAAACTTTGAGGCACCCTCGGGGAAGTAGTGAAACCCCACTCGATTGACAAACTTTCTCTCTTGTTCGAATCCAATATTTTGTCCCCTTTTCTTGCACTACCTTTTTTGCACATATAATAGAATGTTACGACTTAATAAATAATTTTGAGATAATCGAGCAATAATTTCGAGAAGAATCCTGCAGAAAAAAATATATTTTGAAAACCGGTTTTCAAAATCGAATAACCGGTTTCGAAACCGGTTTTGCATTCTCTAATGCCAACACAATGAAAATGTTAACATTATTTATAGTAACGTTTCTTCTTCATCGTACTTATCTTAGTGACAATTGAAATTACGCAGAAATGGTAAATTTCTTGGAAGCTACCAGAACTATGGAAAATGGTGGGAACAAAGAACAAGGACAACCACAGACGTCAACGAGTAATCGTTAGTATTTTGTCTATCAATAATAGACGGTTCCACAACCATCGTAATAGAAAACAAAATGTTTTGTTTTTAAAATAAATCACTTTAATTGTTTTAATTTGTAATCGTATATAAATATGTTTTTTGTTTAAAGCTGAAAAATAAAATAAAAATTACAAAACATCCGTCGAAGATCGATATTAACACGCTAAACGAAAAGAGGATTCCATTTCAATCATAAAATCTTTAATTACCACATTCCTATTCACATTTAAGTTATTTTTAAATATTTATAATCAAAATCAAGATATATAGTCACAATTCATACATACGTTTTGAATGTGGCATCCACTACAGTTTATCGAACAAAACCCTCAAAATTTTAACTAAATTTTCATTTACAAAAAATACATTCCATTATCAGAAAATAAATAAAAATTAAGAACCATTTGTAGTTCGATGGCTTCATCGACCATTAATTAGCGCTTAAAGAAAGGTAATTTCATTTGACGATAACTTACCGTAATAGTTAAGGGTGGATTCTTTGTCGTATTTTCGATATTCTCTTTTATATTATAAATTGACCGACCGAATTGCTTTACGCCAATTTGGATATCTGTAATCGAATTTACGAATGTGATAAGAAAATAATTTACGAACGAAGTAATTACATTGATTTTCATTTTAATTTTAAGCTTTACACATTCATTACTGCCACAAAAAAGACTACAATACGATCCGAATGAAATTGTCCAGAAATTATTTTCTCATCCCAGTCATTTTCACCGTCGAAAAACAATTGCATAGCTCTTAATTAATATTGAGTTCATCGGTGTTTAAAATCTCGAATTCACTTTCATCTGACGATTCAGATGCATACCTCTTGTCCGGACCTTTCGGTAAATCTCTACTTTTATCCACGTCAGACTCATTTCGACTACTTTTTGTAAGATTTGTCATTAGATCGGCCATCATGCTCGGAATGGAGAACATACTACTTCGTTGACTAACAGCTGATACAGTTTCAGTTTTACTTTTATTTAGTCGTTGAGTTGCACCGTCTACCACATTGTAATCTTTAAATGACAATCCTTTCGATATGCTGTCGTCGTCGGATGATGATGTGTCTTTGAAGTATCGAACATTGAATTCCATTTCTTCATTTGTGGATGATTTCTGTGATTGAGAAGCCGCTGCAGGGCTAATCAAACACTCATCGTCGCTGGAATCAGTCTGTTCATCGATTTCGGGTAATGCGTCTGGAATTATTAAATCGGATGGAAGTTCGTCGCTTTTTTCATCGTCGTCGTTTAGAGGAGATGAAATTGAATGTAATATAACCGCTTCTTCACCAGCGTGTTGAAGCAATGATAAGTTTGATTCGTTTACATCTGGTAAAAATTCGTCAAGGTCGGTGGTTTGTGATGACCAGATCTTTTCATCTGAAATTTTAAAATAAAAATAAAAAATTAGTTGACAAACACGCAGGAGCTAGTTTTCATGCTAACATAAAGAACATTATATTTCAACATACCCCAATACACACGAGATATGTACGTACGTGCGGGCGAAGTCCAAGCGAAAAGTACACATCGAGTGTGTATTGGGGTATTTTGAAAGATATTTTTCTGTAATAGTGAGAGTGTGTTGGTGCACATGCCGCGGAAAGCAACTTTTCGTCCCAAATGATGGGAAAATATTTTCCGTCACAACCAACACACTCTCACGTATACAGAAAAACATTTATCGGAACATGTGCCACAGTGGCCACAAGTGGGCACTAAACAAAAAAAATTGTTTGATATGTTCTAGAGGAAATTTAGGGAACGTTTTGGTCTATGGAAGAATGAGTCCGAGGCTTCTCTATTGCGCCTTAATTTTTTTATCACACACGCGCGTCGTTCGGATGTCAAATTATATTGACTAGGGAAGGGAGTGTAATACGAAATTTCTCTTCTGTCCTATGTTGTCGTCCCGGAGTAAAAACGTCAGATTTCCTCATAGAATTTAGACCCAGAAATAACTCATTTAGACTCACTTTTGCCGTTATTATTTCACTACTTTATTTCCCGCCTATCAATTAATTCTTACTTTATTTCCCACCTGTCAACAATTTCCGTGATTTATTTCCCACCAGTCAAATATCTTCCTACTTTATTTTTCACCTGTCAATTATTTCCCTATATTTATTTCCCAACTGTCAATTATTATCATTTTCGGAATCTGACTGAAACGGCTGATTTAGACAATTATGGTAAAGAAGTCGTCGGGGTCCGCTGCGCTCAGGGCTGAACTGGTTACTAAATGGCCCATCGGGCAATGTTCCGGACCGGTCCGAAACGAATGTCCACCTGCATTAGGAAAGCTAAGATCAGGAATCAAGAAATCAGGAACTAAAAATCAGGAAATGAAGATAAGGAAACGAAAATCAGGAACCCAAAATAAGGAAAAACAAAACTCAGGAAATACCAAATTTAGGAAAAACCAAAATTGAGAAATACGAAAATCAGGAAGGAAATAAATCAGGAAAAACGTCAAAGTTTTTAGTTTTTAGGAAAAACCAAAATTGAGAAATACGAAAATCAGGAAGGAAATAAATCAGGAAAAACGTCAAAGTTTTCAATTCCTAAGGAGGTGGGAATCTTATTTTTGGTATGTAGGGGGCTCTGCCCCCTAAACCCCCACGCCTTCTGCGAGCTACTAACGCCCTGCAGGCTGCCTTCCGTGCATGGGGTTCTGCCCCAAACGCCGCTAGAGGCTCTGCCCCTTAGACCCCGCAAGGGGAGATATTCCCCCCTTAACCCCCCACGCGGGGCTGCCGCCCCTCGACCCCGCTTTTTTATTTTCCAGGATTTATCACGACCTGCGGCGCATTCTCTTAAAAATTATTTTCCTGATTTTGGTTTTTCCTGATTCCTAATTTTGGTTTTTCCTACTTTAATTCATTCCTATTTTTTTTTTGTCCTAATTTTAGTTTTTCTTGATTTTTTTTCCTATTTTTTTTTTTTTTCTAATTTTTGATACTCCTAATTTTCGTTTTTCTAATTCGTATGGAATACCGACCGAAACATTGATGTCTGGGGCATAAGCGAGAGGTTTTTTGCCCATGTTTTTACGTGATAAGACTAAAGCAGTGGGGGGGGGAGGTTATAAAATCTTAAGTGCTACAACGTCGTCTTACATAGAATTACTTATTAAAAAATGCTATTAACGCCGCAGGCTAAATTTTTAAGGCGAATGGGTCTTTATAAACAATTGAAACTTTTTTTCAATTATCAGTGACTGAAGTGAACGAAATTCGAGCATTTAATTTTTGAAGCGAAATTATGAGAGAAATGGTATTTCTGAAATTAAATCTGAAAGAAAATTTCAACTCCACGACTATAAACAAGATGTTCAATAGAAAATGGGATGATAATTGCGCCGCAGGCGAAATTTTTAAATCGAACGGCCTTTCGTGGAAAAGATGTTCAATAGAAAATGGGATGATTATAGCGCCGCAGGCGAAATTTTTTGAGGCGAACTGCCTTTTGTAGACAAAATCTTTGACAGAAAATAAAATTAATTTAGCCCCGCAGGCGAAATTTTTAGACGAGTGGTCCTTTGCAGGCAAGATGTTCAATTGAAAATGGAATTGTTAAAGCGCCGCAGGCAAAGTTTTTAAGCCAAATAGTTCTTCGTAGACAAGATGTTCAATAAAAAACGGTGTGATTTTTGAAAATGAAAATGTCAAAAAATGTTGAAAAAAGCTAGCGACCAGTCCGAAACTCACTCTCTCACTTGTTCACCACCTGTTTCTGAATCAATCGTTTCAGCTCCTTGTCATGTAATATGCTATTTCGATTCTGAGGCTCACTTTTTTACGTTTAGGTTTTCCTTTGAAAATAAGTGAAAATTTGTGATGGAAAAAATGCATAAATTACACATTACAATGATGGCACATTTTGCTAAGACATTGCAACATTTTCAGTTTTTGTGGATTGAATGTGAAAATTTTTCAGCAGGCTCACGTTTGAAGTAGATATCTATATTTTATAGAGTAGCCACACCTGTGTTATCCGCAGAACGCAATACTTGTATGGGTTTTTCTACTTTATGAAAATTAAATCAGAGTAAGATACTTCGACACGATATTGTGTTTAGCTACAATAATAAACTTTTTTATTTGGACAATTTCTATATTTCTAAGTTTTCCTTTAGAGTAAAAACTTTGAAACGAAAATGTGAATGCATTTTGTTGCGGACAACAACTTCTCGAATATTTCTGAAAGATTTATTAGAGGTAAAAGTCACATCCCTTGGGTAAACGACTGTTTCCTCTCGAAATTTCGTTGGGATGTCACTCAGAAAGCACGAGCTGAAGTGGATATATTTTATCTAAAACCAGGCACCTAGTTATTATCAGAAGTTTTTCTAAGTATCTTCGAAGTTTATATTTGTTTTCAATGCGAAATCATTATCAATAAAACCTTGATATTGTTAATGAGCTTTTTCTTTATGAAAGAGGCGAGGTATTTTGAAAGTATTATCAGAACGAAAACTTGAAACACGCCACATAAGCGACATACGACTTAAGATAAAATTGTTATCAACAGTCACGTGGTAATCTCATCTATTTTAAAATTACAAAGCGAATAATATTTTGCAAAAACATAAATTGGGTCAAGTTGACTTCTATGTATACTAATAAATCCGAAATTCGTTTGTTATAAAATAAGAAGCTACAACCATATTGATAACATCACAAACACTTAACGATTTTGGTGAGTGTACCGATAATGGATGACGCTTGTTTATCATACTAGAGAATGACTTAATTTTATTGTAATTTATCCAACAAGCGACAGCGACATTGTCAACAGCATCTACAATTTTTCAACTTTATAGGAAAATAATAATTTGTTTATATAGTCTCAGTTTTTTAATTCGCAACAAAGAGAAAATGGAATGCGGAATATATTTAAAATATTCTGGTTTGGTTTATTTGATGTAACCGAGGTTGATGTTACGTTCATATCAAACACGTTTAATTTCAAGGGAAATCAAAGCTACAACTAATCTGGTTTTTAGTCTCATCTAGAGTGAGAGTTGGGTAAACCGAGGAAAACTCACGCATGACTTGGAGGTTTCTGACATAAAGATCATAGCAAAGGTAAATCGTACGGAGCAATGGGATAATCGTATTAGGAGTAAAGATATTATAGAATTCTATTATATGGAAAAAGCGGCAACCCGGCGAAAAAAATTTTCGGCGAAAAAAACTTTCAGCGAAAAAAAAATTTCAGCGAAAAAAATTTCCGGCGAAAACATTTTCGTCGAAAAAAGTTTTCCGGCGAAACATCATCTTCAAAATTTTTTTTTTTTAAAATTCAATTTTCCCCCTAAATCCGTCCCATACCAACGTCGGTCATTTTATGGTCACACTACACACCCAACCCAACAACTTTTCCTTTGACAGCAAACATCTACCTCCAACTCAAAAAAAAAAATTAATTTTCCCCCTAAGTGCGTCCCGTACCACCGTCGGCCATTTTGTTGGTCACCCTGACACTCTCAACCCAATAACTTTTCCTTTGACGCCAAACATCTATCTTCAACCAAAAATAAATTAAAAAAAAAGTTAATTTTCCCCCTAAGTCCGTCCCATACCACCGTCGGCCATTTTGTTGGTTACACTAACACACTACACACCCAACCCATCAACTTTTTCTTTGACACCAAACATCTTTCTCCATCCTAACACAGTCCAAAAATTTTGCTCATATTTGACCCATACTTTGAATAAACTCACACACACATACAAAACATTCTTTTACATGGGCTTTATATGACGCTTTCTAAGAGCCCTGGCGCCAAAACGAGGCCGGTACCCCCCCTTTCTTAAAATATCATATGGCGTTGAATACCCACCAGAAGGTCCCTGCAAAATTTCAAGAAATGTTATCGAGCCGTTTTCGAGCCCGAGCCAAAAAAGTCGGTTTTCATACAAATGGCTCTGGAACTAACTAACCCACTAACTAACTAACGTAGGATGTTTCCATTAACTTTGGTTTCTATAAAATAGCACCGATTTTAATAAGTAAATGTCGATTTCAATCAAAATTTTACGTAGAATCAGGGAAAAAAGTCAAAACTTAGCTGTATATATGGTTCCGAAGTCTACGAAAAAAATTTCTTAATTTTTTGATCGTATGGGGACATGCGTCACGGGCGTATCGCTACCGCGAGCCCATGATCTCCTGGTCCATACATATAAAAAGTTCATTACTCAGTCAGGACAGCGAATTCTATAGAAATCCGGGTACTCCCAAATAGCCGAGGAGAAAGGTGGTCCATTGGATTTTACAGATAAAAACTTATCGTGTGTCACGGTTGCATGTGTCGGTAGTGCATTGGCTTCAAACACCAGATGTCCCGGGTTCAATCCCCATGAAGTTACATTGAACATCTGGTCTGTCTAATCTCTCCACGATCAGATACCACCGATTTTAGTTAATTCTTATCGATATTACGGCCGTAACACGCCACACAAGAGTTTCGTGTACCACAATTTGAAAAAAAAATCGAATTTCGATATCAACATGTGGTCAATGCGCAAGAGGCCCATTAGAGGCTTGGTTGCAGAGTATTCGTCTGCTTGCAAGAGATTCCTCGCCCACTTACACCAAAATGTATCTTAAGGCCCATAAAATTTTACGTTCAAAATTAGAAAAAACTAGAGTTCTAAAATGTCAATTTTTGCTTTCCGAAATCGAGAGTGCAGAGGAAACCGGAAATCGAAAAGAACAATTATTAAAATCCAACGAGGAAAACACCTTAAAAATTGTTTCGACAAACGTATGGAGTTATTGAAAACAAATTCTCAAACCCTGTGCAAGGTACTCGGTCATTTTCATAATCGATGATTGATTTTTTAATTATATTTTGATAATTATCAAGATAATGGTATTTCTATATCGAAAAATTATCATTATTATTCCAATGAATAAATATTGAATTGCGTTTGATTTTTACTTGATCGCGGTGATACAAAATTAAATTTTCTTTACTTATCGATCTCAGGAAAAATTAGAAACGTCCGGTTAAGATACAAAAAACCGACTTCTAATATTTCCTGGATAAGTAAAGAAAAATCAAGGAATCATTACAAATCGTCGATAATTTCATTCGATTGATAACGTCGTTATTTGAGACGCATTGAGAGTAGGTCATTCCAATATTATCCAAACTATTGCTTGCTAACATTTTTGAACATGGCAATCATAAATAGAATGTTTGCACCACATTTTCTAAATGAGATTTATTCTTAAATGAAATAATTTTGTATTCTACATGCAGCAGAATTATATACCTATAGTGAGATGGTGTGATCGTATAAAGTGACTATTTACGTTACAGATAACAGCTGTGTATTTGCACTGTACACAAGTTTGCGTTTGTATCATAATTTTGTAGTAATTTTTAGTTGCGCGACTCATCATAACAAACAATATTTTTATCACTTCTATCAAATCGCAAGCTCTGAAGTAAATGCGAAATAAAAAAAAACTGCCAACAAAGTACGTTTTCCGATTAGTTTGTTTAATAATAAATACGCAAAATATAAATACTAAATATACACTTTTTGCTAATTTGTTGCTGTTGTGGTTGTAGTTAATTATTCAAGACTTTTTTGTATTACGCAAAACGAGCATCGAACCATTTTTTCTTTTAAATTTTCATTGGGTTAACGGTCGCGGTCGTTCGATAGGCATTCGAAATAAAATGTTTACATTAGGACATGTACGGCAGATGACTACAGATCTTCATCACAGCATCAAGTTTTGAATTGCTACAACTACAACAGTTGAAATTTTTAATGGTCTGGCACTAGATGGCACAACAAAATTCTATCGTTTGATTGCGTATTTTACGCTCTGATGGAAATGTACGTAATTCACGCATGTATCGCAAATGAAATCACAATTAGTATGCATTAGGCGCAATTTGTGTGACTTACCATCTTGTTGTACTTTAACGATGGTCAGCTTGTGTTTGGAGAATATCAATGTGGCCATAAGTAATCCAAATACGATAATGGTTTTCCCCGAAACAATGTGCCCTAGAACCGCTACACCAACTAAAACACTGCTTGTATACATCCAACATAATCTCGGCTGTCGCCTCCTGAATTCTAGGTAGTCGTGATATAAATTTTCTCCGTAATTTGTGATTGTTGGTGGTGTAATTAATTTAAAGTTTGGACAGCGAGTTTTATACAACCAAAATGCTAGCAATATTGAAAAAAGTAAGCCGTAAGGTCGGATGTGGAGCCTGTGGAAAAATAAACAAATTTTTTCAATATGAACAAGTCGAACACATTTTTGATTGCAAAGTAAAATGTTGGCTGATAGAATTATTCGTAATTTCGAAAGTTTTGCTATTCGCTTGCGCATTCTTATTAAAAACTTCGAAGTAAGGAAAATTTCAGGTCATATAAAAATATTCAGGGATTAAGGCTGTGCTTAGGATTACATTGTAAAGTGGCTTTCGGTGCTAATAGGTACCTAATTCGGGTCTAGCATAAAAACGAAATTTGCAATCTTGTCTTCTTTGGAGAAAATTACAAATGTCAATCTATCATGCTCGGAGCGGTAGCGGAGAGCGTGACGCAATCCCCAAACCCCAAAAAAACGTCCACAAACCCAAAAACTCCATACAAAAACCTTTGGGACAAGACACGATGGAGTTTTTCCCCCCTGCCCCACTCCCCTTCCAAATTATTTAAAAAAAAAACTAATTCCTATCCTGATTCCAACGCACTTTGGATCATCAAAATCGGTTGAAAGCGAGCCGAGATATCGCCAATCAAAGATGACCAATTTCCATATAAAAATGGTAAAAATATGTTTGAAAATAATCAAAATTTTAATCCTGTGTTGTGTGTCCACGATGTATCTATCTATGTAGCTATCTACTTTTTTTCTCTCGAGAACCGCCCGGGCAATTTCCTTAGAATTTTTAGGGAAGTTCAGTTTCGGTCCCAAATGGAAAATGCAGCCGGTGGCTACCCCAAAAAAATATTGGAACTGAGTTATTGGCCTTCAAAGTAGTCATACAACCCTCATACATGAAAATCAACCGACACGACGGGAGCACTTCTTCGGCTATATATCGGCCGGTAGTGCTCAGGTGGTGAATGGGGTATCAAATGAAAGGTATCGATCTCACGAAGCCAACCGAACCGATCTTGTGGAAATCGGTTGGGGGGTTCGTTGCCAGGAGTCGGTCAGAGTGGTCCGAAATGAGCTGAAAAATTTTTTTTTGAAGTGTCCGAAAATGGTGTGTAATGATGTGGAAAGTGCGTAAGATGATGTGGGAAGTGTGTGGGATGATGTGGAAAATGTGTGGAATGAAGTGGGAAGTGTGTGGAATGAAGCGGAAAATGTGTAGAATGAAGTAGGGAGTGTGTCTGATTATGCGAAAATGTGAGGGATGATGTGGAAAGTGTGTGGGATGATGTGGGAAGTGAGTGGAATGATGTGGGAAGTGTGTATGATAATGTGGGAAGTGTGTGGAATGATGTGGAAAAAAATTTTTTGAACATTTTTTTTTAAATTTTTTTGAAAAAAAATTTTTTTTTT
>CM055406.1:43565282-43614610 GCA_029228625.1 Pseudolycoriella hygida | reverse complement strand
TTTGAAATCTATTGTAAAAACCTCTTTTCGAAATAAAACAATTTTTTTTCAATTTTTTTCCAACTTACTTCCAAAAGAATTGATATCCCAACAAAAACCTCGTAAAGGTAAGGACTGCGCCACCCCTATGTCCACTTCCAAAATAAATGATATCGATGGAGGTGACGCATCTTTTGAACACGAGATAAAGTTATTTCCATTTAATTTTTTTTGCGTTCGACCAGCGTCACCTCCATCGATATCATTTATTTTGAAGGTGGACATAGGGACTGCGTCACACCTTACCTTTAAGAGGTTTTTGTTGGAATAATAAGCTGTTGGTATGCAAGCAAATCCCCAAACTGATATGGATGTATGTCATAAGACTTTGGGGGTGAGCCAGCAAATGTCATATCCCATAGGTCTAACGATTTCAGAACAAGGTGTTAAGAGGCATTTCAACTTTTCCTGTAACGCACTCAATAATGGCGTTCGTTGTGACATGGTTAGCATGGCAAAGTGTTAAATGAGTCTGTTGGGAGCAAACCCTGGTCTATTCCAACTGACAAAGTAACGTTTTAAACGTCAAACAAAAAAAAAATTCGAAATATTCAAAACCTGTTCTGAATTTCACTAGGGTTATAGAGTTAAGGAAAAATAGACGGGTTTTGGATCTTGTACATTCACTGTAAGGTTGAAATTATACGGAGATTATTTTCGCAAAAAAAATTTCGTCAGCCAATGTGAGACAGGGATTTTTCGTTCATTTTTTTATCGATTCGTTAAATTAGTTTATCGAAAAATTCTTGTCTGTCATTGGCTGAAGAAATTATTTTTCGTGAAAATAATTACAATAGAAGTTCAACCTTACATGAATCGACAATATTTCGAAGAAATGTTTTTTTGACGTTTAAATCGTCACTTTAACAGTTGGAATAGACCGGGTTTTGCTCCCAACAGACTCTAATGAATTAAAAAATTCCTTTGGAAATGAATGTAAAATTAATGGTTGACCATATCAATGACAAGTTGTATTTTTAAAAACATCTAAGGATAAGAATCAACAGTAAATAGTTACCGAATCTCACCTGAAGGCCCTAGGATGTTCTAAAGTCTTATACCGTACGTATTATCCAAACATGGGCTTTTCAATTGACATTTGGCCAATTTCGTGCTTCAAATGATATAAAGATTAGAAATTGTTTACTTTACACATCTTGAAATATTAAGCTCATTACATTGGCTACATTTTTTCTTCCAAAGTGTCCGAACTAGCGGACTAGCAGCGTAACTTGTGCTTTTTTTCGTTCGCCAATGTGTTAAGCATGAATCTTGTCAAACAAAAACTCACTTTTGCAGTAGGTTTTTCCGAAAGCAATTCGTTCAATACAAGACCATTACTAATGTTGAGCAAAATAATAAGATATTTTTGATCCAACTATGTGTATGCATCAAATGGTTCAAAGTCGTCGACCTTTTAAATTTAGTCATCCTCTACAACGAGCAACAACATATGAACTAAAAATATTTAAATTAAGTGACGAAAAAAAGTCAACAAATTCTTAATAAGAATCAGTAAATATTTCTTCCTCAAAGTTCAAAGTTAAAAATTACAAGAAAAAATTATTTAAAGAGAATATGGCAAATGGTACTTAAAAGCCTAACTTTGTATAAACCTTGTGACAAAATGTGTTCTATCACCAAATAAAGAATCGTCGGCGAGTAAAATATTTTTTTGTGTATGGTGTTGAATGAAGAAGTCTTTGCTCACTTGAGTGTAAGAATAGACATCGAAACGATTGAGTATCGGTAAATATAGCACAAACAATAAAACAAATCAATCGAATTGGGTGATGTGATAGCATTAAGCAATTTAAAGTAAATTATTTTTAGAAGAACAGAAAGTAATTAAATAATATAAATTGAGATGCCACATACCAGACGTTTAAATTAATTGCAATTTTTCTGTTTTACATTTGGGGAAGTGTTATTGTTCACTTAGTCATAGTAAAAACCATATTTTTTTGAATAATTAATCGTACCGTATGAACACATAACATTGACTTGGTGCGCTGACTTTGATCGATTTATGGAATTCTTTTATTACAGTCAGAGAAATCATCAAACACATTGCTTTTTGGTCCATTTAAGTCTACATGCATAAATGCCAAATTGAACCAAGCTTACGAAAAATCATTTGTCATTGTCCACGCGTCCGCAGTAAATGTGGGATAAGTTGAATGCTTCTTTTTGAATTTCTCGACCTGTACCTTTTTGCAACTTTCTCAACATTTTAACATATTGAAATTAAAACGAAGCGCGTGGGTGTGCCATCTTGCAGTCAGCGCAGTTTTTAGTGTTTTTGAAATTTGTGTATATTTTCTAGAGAGCGGTTTTTCAATTTTTGGATTATTATAGGATTCTTCAATATCGACTGACGAAACGATGTTATACTTCGGCAATAGGCAATTTCGTTTTGTTGATGAGAACGAGAAAGTGCTACACGCTATATCATTGTCTCAAATAAACCGTCCAAAAGAGATACTTAAAGGACTCCTCTTTATAGGCACGACTAACGGGGCTGGTAAAAAAAATTATCTTCTAATTTTGTTATCTTCGCCTATTGTGAAATAAATTGGTGGCTTGCGTGAAAAACAAAACACAGGTCACAATGTCTACTGAATGCTGAGTACTTTCTAAACGGCTAAAAGTAACAAAGCGTAAGAACGTAAAATTAAGCCGACTGTATTACCAATTAAAATTACATATTGCAACTCCTAAAATTTAAGTCGAAATTACTTAAGTTTTAAATAGATATAACCACCGGCCGGCGTTGCGAATAAATCAATAAATCCATTAAATTGAAACCGTTCGAAATTTTATTCTGAGCTAACTTTTCGCTTTCGTTTTAGAATACTTTCGATAAATAAATTCTAGGTCACACTCATGTTGAATTTGGCCTGTTGCGTATATTTTTCGTTTATCAACTTGAGCAAATGTTTTGAATAAAGTCAGTAAAACCTCGCTATCCTTGACTTTATATTTAAGTTTACCAAGTTTAAAAAATATATTTTGAATTAAGTTTGCAGTGTTTAGTGTTAAAAACGTATACGTAATGTGAATGTGAATGTTGACTTAACAATTCCCATGTTTTATCCATGTTTTCATTTTTCATTATTTATTAAATTCAAAAAGAAAAACTGAACGAAATTCAATTAAGGCATAGTAGCACAATATTTTTTATTAAATTATTCAATCTGTACACATACAAAAGTGCAGGTAGCAAATTTGTCGTAAAATCGGGCGCATTCGAAAATTCATTCATTAATTTTAATTTCTTGTGTGCTTTACAATAACCTCAAACATTTAATCGTCGTTCACCCAATACTTACGCTGACGAATCGTGGCGAGTTTAAATGTTAACTTGCACACTCATAAATTGATACCCCGATATGAAACCTACCCGTACGTATCAGAATAGATATGGCAAACACAACAGATGTTGCAAAAAGGCTCGAAAATATTGCGTTAACTCTTAAGCGTATGAAATTACATCGACAAATTGGATTGGAAATTGCCAAAAGGGCAATATGGAAAAACCTGTCCGAAGCAACGGCGAAAAACCCCTACACATCCATAAAAAAGCCCAAAGTTTGAAAAAAAATTTTCCTAACAAAAATCTACGAATCGACCTAGAGCACTTACGAGAGGCCTCTGACCCATATTCCTACTTTTTTCTCTACATCAGAGAACAAAAACCCTCGAGGAGTAGGCGGTGCATTGTGGAAGTATGACGCGAAAATTTTTGCTCTTTAAATTTACTTAAACCGGTTGTTTATTCTTTGTTTAATGTTTCGGATTGAGTGAAATCAATGGGTGGAATGTGTGACGGTGATTGCGGTACATGTGTCGGTTTTGACTCTGTTTGATTTAACAAAATCTTTCTGTAGCGAAACAGCAGCCATTTTTTGTTCGAATTTTTTTCATGGAGTTTGTTATTCTCTTTCGTGGGTCCATGAGTTGTGTGTCTGCAGCTGGTTTTTCTTCCCACTGCCAACAGTTATACGTCCAACTGTATTAATGGATCTACCAATGTGGACACGCACGCGAGATGAATTGAAATGCATCTCAACATATTCAAATTCACGGTCGATTTCCGCTAACAAACAAGAGCGCAGATTTCACAGTGGCAAGAGAAGGCTCGCGGACGCAGTGGAGATGTGCGAAAGACTGAAGCAGATAGGATTACGGCGAATTCAATCAATATCCTTACATTACATAGAGATAGCATCAAGTAATGACAGGCTTATAATATCACATGAAGACGGTAGGTATAAGGAAGCTGCAGGTAATTGCAAAAACTTTATTGAATTCAATGCTTTAAACAAAATTACTAGTAAGCCCGACTGCATGCTCGAACGACGGCAGTTGTTGCTAGTTTCTACTGTAGGGATACAGTAGTATATAAGTGCAACGCATCACAAGTAGCGGTCCAGCTCTGTTCAAAGTGAAGAATTACAGAACACCTAGGTGTATGTAATGATTTATTGGGAACTAGGAATTTTTTTACATGGTGTTCTAAAATTGTCTTACTGGTTTTGGGACCTAGCCCCAAGCTTGCGATATAAAGTCTGATAATGCTGCGTCGGTAATCTGATGGATGTCGAAAGTGTTCCTGTTAAATTATTAGTTAGCCAGAAGCATCGTTCTGAGAGTTGAATTAAAGTAAAATATTGTATTGAACCCAATGACATAATAATATGTAGACTGGGGTAACGTAACGATAAGCTGAAGCAAACATGAAAAGACGTAATTCGTGTGTTTTGTGTATATTATACACACCGTACACCAACTCATACATAATTCACTATGATTTGTGTTCTGCTGAAAATACGTTACCCAAATCATTTCGTATTTGATGTTTGCTTCAATTTGTGTTAATTTTCTGTTAAAACTGCCAATCTATCATTGAATGAACCAATAGTAGGAATCATTAAGATTGATTGTTAAATGGATTAGTGGTTTCGATTGAGTAAAAGTTTATTTATTCGCCAAGCTTTCGACAAACAGTTGTTGTCATCATCAGGGCTACACTTATTCTAAAAATTTTGTCAAGGCTTCCATTTTATTATTGGAATAATTGGATTCCATGTATTGCTAAATTTGTAACCGTTATCTGTGTTCATTGTTGGATTGACTGATTGTTGAATAAACAACTCTTCTTTTATTTTTCGAAGGGTATAATTTCGTTCGTTCATGACCATTTTTGAAAGGTCCCAGTTTATACTGTGATTTTTGTTTCTAGTGATGTGTTTTACTATTGCCGATTGTTTATATTCTAATAAATTCTAATCATTTTATGAAAACGTTAGGCACTCCTCAAACTTACTACTACATTGTCTTAATAATATCTACGAAATGTTCGCTTAGTATTATTAATAAATTTTTTTTACAGTTTTGCTCTCATTAACATAGAACTTTATCAATATTTTCATGATAATTACTACATGTGACACTGTTATCTTTCCAGAAGTGAAAAGAAGGAAACGTAATAACTTGATAAATAATGCAAAGAATTGTTGGAATCAGAAACAATAATTCAACATCGACACTCATTTCACTACACTGCACTGAAGAATTTTGGCGGGAAAAGTTAGGTGATTTGTGTGGTCTTGGTCTACATAAATGAAAAATTTTAAGAACACAAGTTTTGAATCGTATTGGCAAAAGAGATTCGTTTCAATTCGCATTTATTCATACACCAAGTAAAGGCTTTAAAATTAACAAGGTCAGCTAAAGGATACGCTCATAAGATTAATACTAACTGAAATTAAGAAGATTCATAAAGCTGAACATATGTACTAGAAAAATATATAACAAAATCTAATAGAAAACATAACCAAATACCCGTACGTATCAGAATAGATGTGACAAACAGAATAGATGTGGCAAATAGAGCAAATCTTGCAAAAAGACTCGAACGTATCTTAATATAGTAATAAGCAAACAATCCAACGTTTTATGTTCTTTTATAACTATAAGAATTTCAAAGATCCATAGAAATTACCCAAAGTAATGTCAAAGGCCCTACCGAAGTACATCGCAGATCATTCAAATCTAGAAATGGTTGTATCCGAGGATTGGGCCATTTTCCCCTAAAACCCTGAAACACGTTCTCTAAAATTTTGTTCCATACAACTTTGCCTTTGGAAGCAACCTTGTACCCCTTACAGTTCTAGAGATATGGGTCATCCTTCCCAATTTTAGAAGTGGTCATATCCCTGGATTGAGGCAATTCTACCCAAAACCCTGAGACACGTGTTCTCTAAAATTTTATTCTCTACAACTTTGCCTTTGGAAGTAACTTTCTACCTCTTATAGTTCTAGAGATATGGATCATCCTTTCCAATTCTAGAAGTGGTCGTCGATTCCATTGGTCCCGGTGCCCCGACCCCTGACCCGATTCCCACAAAAAATTTTCCCAATTTTCTGACATCAAATCCTTTCATTTGACACAAACATGACCAATTTCCGTACTATAATTGCTGAGATATTTGCGAAAAAGCTTCACCGACCCTTGAAAAACCATGTTTCTGGTCACTTCCTCGACCATATCTCCGGAACCACTTGATCGATTTAAACAAGTTTAGACTGACGTTGTCATGACGCTACCATGCAATGAACGCAAGCCGCCGTAAACCTCCGACGATGTTTTTTGTCAACTTATTTTTATTTAGTCAGGGGGCTTCGGCCATTGATGGAATAAATAAATAAATAAGCAATTGCATTACATCGAGCTCCCCATGACATGTCACTACTCAATATCAATCCCAAATCAGTTACTCTTTCATCGAAAACAATCGTCTCTCCATCGGCTATAATATCAGGTAGCTCAAGATTAAGACTAGAGTTGTTGCAGTATATAGCTTTCGTTTTCTTCGCATTGAGCCTCAGATCATTAGCACGTGACCATTCCCTAATGCTGGCGAAGTCATCATATAGTTTTTGTAGCCCCTCAACAATTGATCAATTGATCAATTGAATAAAAGTCGTAGTGATGATTTAAAAGATCGTAGATATAAATATGAAGGAAAATTGACTTATAAGAACATTTTTAATCCCAATTAAAATATACGCGAAGAAGCGTAAAATGAATAAATAAGTAAAAGTAAACTTATGAGGCGTCCACCCTCACGTGATGTCCGATGTTTATCCACAAAAACAAATTCAGAAACACAGTTCCTTTCATACAAAGGAAACTGTTCATATAAAAATAACTTTATCCAATTAATTCATGCCAAGAAAAGTGTTTTACTTACGGTCGTATCGTAACATTGCTCTTGTCCCGACAACGATTTCATATAAAAATGTTTATGAATGAAAAATAAATATAAACAAATTTCGATTTTTATTTTTAATTTCAGTAGAATACATGTACAACGTAACCTTTTATACCCTCCTCACGTATATGTGTTGATTTGATTTGACAAGAATTAAAAAAATTATTTATTTTTTTCATGAATGATTTACTTTTCTATGTATCAACGGCAATTTCAGTTGTAAATTTAAACAATTTCTCTGAAAATCATCACTGAATTTACGTCTCTTGTTTATGAAAGACGGTGTATTTTAAATTTAGATTTTCGTGTTGATGTAGGTTAATACAAGTCCTATAACTGATTGAGTCATATAAATTGATGACTAACAAAAATAATTCAAAAGTCGTACTAATTAGACATCTCTCTTTGACCATTCATTTATTCCGTTTACTTGTTTAAGCTCATTTTTTTACCTCAAAAAAATAATTTAATTGAAACGACGACAGGTCAGATGACTTGCAAAATTCGGCTTTGTGTCTAAAAGTTTCCACTTTTCAAAAGAATTAACGGACAATAAAATTACTATACTTTAAAGTATGCATCCAAGCATTGAATCGGATTCAGTCCCCATTACCAGGCGGAAATTTTTACATTAAAAGTTTCAATCAGAAGTGCAAAAGCTAGACACTACCAATAAGTGAATAGCCTCCCACTTAATTGTGACAGATTTTCTAGCCTAGCGCAAATAGCTTTAAGAAATAACAAATGAAGCTGCTCTCTCCCGTATGGTAATAAATCAAGAAAAAGCAAGTTGAGAGGCCTCTACAAATGTGAAAATAGCCACAAAATATAATGGTTTTTTGACTAAGAATCGAGACAAAACCAATAAAATGAAGTCATTAAATAAAAACAAAAGATAATAAAAAGTAAATACAACGAGACGGTCTATAAAAAATTGGTGCGTTGGAGTGAAATAAAGCAAAATGTTTGTTTGTACTGACCGTGAGCAACATTTACTCATACGAAAAACAGTGTCACATAATAGTTCTAATAAAAGTACTACTAGTATAGCGAAATTATTTAATTGATTTTGAATCTCAAACATAAAAGAAAGAATGGAAAACAAATTGACATGAGTTATTTGAATTAGTGCAGCACTTGTTTACTAGTTTATACGACCAGTATCTTTCTGAAGTATTATGCGACTTCTGACTGTATGTTCCACTAGGGCTAAGGAGAGTCCTTCGTCCCATCCATGGATAACCATGTTAAACTCAATTTTCTCTTCACCATGGCAAAGCAAAATTTTTTGAGGTTAAGGGCGACCCTAGGACTACAACTTCCATGGGTTAAAAGATTCCCATCAATTTTCTATACAGCAATGAACTCATAACTAAAGAAATATTCATGAAAAACCTCCAACTATCGCGTAAGTTCGAGTAGCCCGAGATAAACTAATGCTATGGACTCTACAGCCTGAACCACTCAACATATTTTGAATTTTTTTCTGGCTTTCAAAATTTTATATCTTTTATTTAAAAACTAGAAGAACAACTTCCATGTCATATTTTAGCTTAAATTATCTGAAACACATCAGGAGCTCTTATGAGATATCGAAATTCGAGTGGTCAGAAGTGGAATAAAATTTCCAGTTTTTAAGAATTTTTAAAGAAATTTCTAAGGTATTTTCCAGTTAGCAGAGGATTTTCAGGTCTGTCCGCCTGCCGAATTGCAGGTAATTACTATAATGGAATTAAATTGTAAAAGCGCTAGCATTTCATTGTGCAGTGGAAGAAATGGGAATTCACTCTGAATTATGAGGTTGAATTTGTTCACATTTGAGTGCAAGACAAAAATATGTCACATTTTCTGGTTGGACTTCAACGACTTTTTCAGTTTCATCTGGTGTGCCACAAGGCAGTCTTGGTCCTTTGTTAATTGTGTTGTTTATGAATGATGCCGCAAAAGTATTTACTCTATGATGATGATTTGAAGATATGTCGCGTAATTAGGTCGATACGTGATAGTGCATGAAATGCGCGAACCTGCGAACGTCGTCACTGGGAAATTATTGGTGCAAAATAATAGTTCGCAGGGAAAAGTTAAAAGGAATCAGAAAGAAAAGTGATGCTAAAAAACTCAGAAAAAGTGTGATGTAGCAAGATTGTTGGAAAGTGTGCACTACTGGGAATTGGGAAATATGTATTGGGAATCCCAAGTAAGCTTTAGGGAAGCTGGTTTCTGGTTCACGGGAAATTTTGACTCGGTTATCGGGAAAAAAACATTATTTCCATGCACGTACGTGATGCCGAAAATTTGCGTAGCCTTGAGTTATTGTGTCTCTCTAACGGTCTTAAGCTATCATAGATACATGTACTGTAAAGTCTTTTACTTGGAAGTGATGTACTATTATGTTTAGGTACTTCAAGGAAGAAACTTGACTCGGGTTAAAGTGATGTGTAACATTGAAGTGTTGATGAACCCAAAACTCACATTTTCTAAGCAAATCGTATTCTATGTTAGGCTTCATGATGAGAATTTGTTGAAGAGTGTTGAGACGCTTAAAAGAGTGTATTTTGCCAACGTCCGTTCCTACTTGGAATATAGCTCGATTGTATGGCATCCATGACACTTATTGAGTCAATACAGAAGAAATTTCTAATACATGCCTTTCAGTTGCCCCCGTATGTTAAGAAATGTAAAACTCTAGGAATTAAGACATTAGCGAGACGCAGAATCAATTTTTGCATGGTGTTTGCATACGATTTACTTTCTGTTCGTTTAGATGCCCCTAATGATTTCATCAAAAATTGTTCTTGCAGAACGTTATAGACCCATAAGAACACAAACACCATAAGAACACATAAGAAGACAAAATGACTTTTTACGCATTGATTGGCATAGGAGGTGTATCTTATTCAACAAATTCATCTTTATGTAGAAGGAATCTCTCGAGATTCTTTCAAAGCTAAGGTGAGAGCTATACCTCTAACGATTAAATTGAGTTATAAACTGGAATTCGATTAAATGCGAAAGCTTACTGTTCAATGAGAATTGGATTGATTTAACTTAAAAATGCAAGCTCACTTGGCCATTCCTTGGTCTCACTCTAATCATAAATGCTTGATTAGCCTTTCCTAATCTCTTTGATTAGTATATTGTTACCGTAACAAAGTCATGTCAGCTAATAAAATTTCTTTCAGGTGAATCAAAACCAATTTATTTCCTAGAGCTCCCACCTCGAGTTTTGGACGCTGTCACTACTTTTATTTATATTGATTGATTATTTCATTATTATTTATTTTAAGTTCTTGTTTTTGTCCAATTGTAAATGGTCAGGAGGCTTCGGCTATCGATGAAATAAATATAAAAAAAATTACATACGGCATTGGACAAAAAGGAGGAGAGATCCGTGAGTTCTTCTGCAGCAGACTTTGCGTCACTGCAGTGAGCGGCCGAGGACGTCTTCTCTGAAAAAGGATTGGGGCGCACAACAAGGAGCAGAAGAGCACGGAGAGAGAAAAAGTGAGCTGCCGTCAGGTCGAAGTGTTCGGATTAAAATAAGTGATTACATCAGCAAGGCTCATTGCATGCACATACAACAGACGTTTTCACGATATGAAAAGTTCTGTCAAATTTGTACTGCTCTGTGAGTTGCCGTTTATGTTGAAATGACATTCGTTCGATTGGTTTAAAAGTAGTTGAAGTATAATGTCGTAGATCGATTTTCATTTCAACATAAACGGCAACTCACCAAGCAGAGCAAATCTGACAGAACTTTGCATAAGATTTAGCATGCCATTTTTTAAGAGGGGTTGTGAAAACGTCTAATCTCGACATTTCCTGTACCTATTCGTGATTCTAAATGAAGAAAGCGAGGAGGGGGAGGGGGTAGTTTCTTTGACAGATCACTTCGATAGTGTGTGGGAAGAGAGATGTACATAAAATATTGGTATTTATTCAACAATAATAACTTTTTTAACTTAATCTTTTATTGGGAAGGGGGGGGGGGGGTAATTAAATCAGACGTCATTATTTGGGGGGGTACCGGACGAATTCGGACATGGGGATGGGGAGGGGGGGGTCCAAAAACTGTAAAAATAACCGGACGTCATTTATGGATGGCCCCATAGTGTCATCTATCGTCAAAGAGAATCGCGAATCCCTACCCAAATTATGACGCAATATGTGCTTCGTGGATGCATAATAACAATAATAATAATCTGCCTTAACCGGTAAGCCGTACGATGGCGCTACACTCAACTTCACATGACTTGAACCGATTCAATTAGCTT
The DNA here is from genome assembly GCA_029228625.1 of Pseudolycoriella hygida. Taxonomy (NCBI): domain Eukaryota; kingdom Metazoa; phylum Arthropoda; class Insecta; order Diptera; family Sciaridae; genus Pseudolycoriella; species Pseudolycoriella hygida. The sequence continues at coordinate 43,603,017 of CM055406.1, read as the reverse complement.
TGTTTTTGTTTACAAATCTAACAATCGGAAGAAATCTGTCTGCGGCTGAGTTTCGAACCAACGCACTGGCAACTCGATCTCATAGTAGCACGCAGACGTGTTAACCACTACGCTATCGAGTTGTTCATGGATGCATATTCGTGCTTAAATCCGTTGGATTTTATTTCGAAAATATTGCCCTACTGGGGGAGGCTCGTTTGTTTTATCAAACGCTTTTCGCCAAATGTTTTTGTGGACATCACCTAACTTCTACATTGTTTTAACAAAAAACGTAAATAATTTAACATTCAAAAATTGCCTATTTCCATAGTACTTTAGTAATGCGCAAATTTTTGTTCGTTTTCTGTAAACAGTTTTTTTAACGAATGTGTAACACATGCAGTTTCTATTTATTATTATATTATTGCGACAGAGAAAATCCGAAAAGGTTTTTGGTCGCATCACATTTTCACAACGGAAAAAAATATGAAAAATGAAAAATAGAATATTCTCTGTGAAATGATTGTTTGTGAAGTAAACAAATGATGAAAGTTTACTATTATTTTTATTTTTGGTAAAATTTGTTGGTGAATGACTTGCGGCGCATTAATTTGATTATTTTAACTAATTTACGTTTAATTTTGTCTAGAACATTTTTATTTCAGCACATTTACCGGAAAGTAAAATTTTCATTTTTTTTCTGTGAAATGGATGGTTTCACATTCGTGCAACGGAACTGCATTAATGTTTTGCACTTTGAAAGTAGATTTCGATGGTTTGTGTGAAAGTAGGTACAATATGTATGTACAACATACAAAAACGATTTCTTTAGGCTGGGACCAACATAAGTAAGTGATTCCTCAGTCTAACAGGTAAACAGATGATGAAAGCCGCCTGCAACATGAACCATTATCTTTTCACGTGATCTTTCTAAAGAAAATGAAAAGTTTCTTAGAAAAAGTAGTGGAAAAATCGACATTAGTTTCAATGCACTTCCATTAAATTCCGTTAAATTCTCATATTATTTTTGTTTGAATTAACCAGCTGAGAAGCTTTCAACCCCATCACAACCATCGAAACATATGGTCACACACACAAACTCATTTCGATATAATATCAATGAATGACCTCGGCTAAAATCGTCAAACAAATCTCTTTTCACCTCAAAACAAAGGAAATGTCCAAAAATGATTATGATGCAAAAGTTTAAATTATTTGAAAGAAAAACTTACGATAGAACGATCATCGCTCCCGTTAAGAAGGCTCCCACAAGCAACAAAGACTTTTGCTGCTGCCATATTATTCCCATCCTTCAATCGCTGGGATTTATTCACAGCACGTTAAATTGTGGAAAAGAAAAGCGCTTCACGGTCAAATATATTCGCGAATAAAACACACACCAAGATCGGAAGTTTTTTTTCTAAGTTCAATTTCAGTTCACTCTACCGTTCCAAAAAAGTTAATCCAGTTTGTTTATGAATGAACGTAATTTGTTTTCCTTTTCACAGATCGATTTTCACACATTTATTTTCACGTTGATGATATTGTTGTTTTGATTAATATGGTGATTACCTTTGACGACGCACTACTAAAATAAAATTTGCTTTGACTTGGTAGAGAAGAAAACTTTCACATATACACAACTTCAAAAAACACATGCGCACGAGACGAGAGCGCGGATTATTACGAATGTCAATCATATGTCAGTAATGGCGCTTTTATTATGTTTTATCAAAGCGCCAAAGTCTGAGCCGTTTGAAGGGAAAAGTACTAAAAACTAAAAAACGTCTTTTTGGGATATTAATTTGTGAGCTCTTCCGTGTTTGTTCGCAATTGATGTGTTTAAAAAACATATGCAAGGGAACCGTACGCATCAGAATAAATGTGGCAAACAGAATAGATGTTACAAAAATACTCGAACTCTAAATAAATATTGCCTTGACTCTTGAGTATATGAAATAAATTACGTCGACATTAAATTGTATTTGAAATTGCCGAAATGTCAATATTGAAAAAACCGTCCGAAGAAACGGGGAAAACAAACTAAATCAACCAATTTTCACTAATTTTTTCGTGATTTCTGGAGGTCCATATCTTTCATTCAAAAGCTCGAAAAGCGATTTTCGTGCTAATTTCGCCGACTTGACCAACCTTCAACCTTCGACCACGTTTTTGACCGTAACTTCAAAAATTTTCAGCCAATTTTGCCCAAATTCAATCCCGTAATCAATTTTTCCGTTATCTTTCGTGAAAAAAAAAGATTTTGAAAATCGGACAAAATTTACTTGATTTTATGTATGTAGAAAAGACACTTTGGGCTCTAGTAAGTACAAACTCAGTTAGGGCCCTGACTGAGTCCAAAAGGTCATAATTAGAAAAGTTTCTTCTATAAATTGTCCGGCATGCCCAGATCTTTCAAACAAAAAAAAAAATTTTGAAAATCTGAAAAGGTTTACTCGAATGTTATGTACAAAAGACTTGGGAACAGTACCCAGATTCAATCCATATTTCCATTACCTTTCAGGGAAAAAAGTTTTTGAAAATCGGTTGAGTTTTACTCGATGTTATTTTTAAGGTCGCAATAGGTGAAATCCGTCCGTCCGTTCCTCCTTCATCCTTTTCCGACTTATTTGATTTGTCATTAAGGCCTATAATAAGCGAGTTAGTTGCCAAATCTGAAAGTTTTCCGTCTGATCTGAATTCAATCTGAAATCTAAATTTTCCAATCTGAAAAAATCAGATCAGTTTCAGGTTCATATTGAAATTGAAATTTTCGTGAAAAACAATAAAACGAACAGAAATAAATTTCAGATACACCGATCAGATCAGATAATACCTTAACTGAACCTGAAATCTTCCGATCTGAAAATTTCAGATCAGATAAAATCTCTATCTAAATTTTCAGATCTGAATCTGAAATTTTCAGATCAAAGCTTTTCAGATTCAGATCAGATAAAAACGGTCTATTCTGAGTAGCTCGTATCACATTAATTAAGATAAAATATAATAAAATAATGCGCCCGCCGTTATGACTCGTCCGGGTCAGAGTCCAGATCATTGTTATTTACTAATTCCTCGATTTTTTATGAGTTTTTGCCGCTTTTGCTCAGATGGATTCTTCTTACAGATCCTTTCGTTACCGAAGTTTTTATTGTGTCAGTGGTAAATTGCACAGACATTTTTGGACCACATGCTTAACCTAATTAACCAAATTCTTCCGCAGAAAATTGTTCGGACATTGAACAAAATAAGCTTTTGAAAGCCTTCATTGTTCTTTGTCCGAACGAATTTCCGCAAAGAATTTGGTTATTGGGTTAACGTGAATTCCGAACCACGCCTAACGGTAGCTAGCAATTTACTATAGGATTTCTTCTGGTTACTAATTTTCTCCGCCCAAAATTAGACTCATATATTTGTACACAGAATTTATCGAATATGGGTGACGTCATATTTGTCATTGTTCTGTGTACGATTTGTTGCGGCACCAAATCCATAACTACCCAAAAATAAGAAGCCTGAGTGTGCCTAAAAGGAACGTTGCTTTTATGTTTATACATTGAAGAAAAATTCTATACAGAATTTGTCACCGCCTACCCGGATATTTTTGGTAGAAAGCCACTACGTCACCACTGAGTTAAAACCCTCATACAAAAATTTGACATTTCAAAGCAAAGCCTACTAAAATCCCATCATTTGTATGGGAGATCATATAAATTATGTTCATTTTGAGGTTTGTAACCGGCCCAATTTCGACCAGAAAGTGGGGGGAGCATCGATTAAGGTTCTTAGATGACGAATCAGCGATAAAAAAAATGTGCGTCCGTCCGTCACCGCGGTAACTTGAGTAAAACTCAACCAATTGTCAAAAACTTTTTTTTCCCTGAATGGTACTTGAAAATTTTTTTTGGGATTGAATCTGTCGGCCTATGAGCTAGGGCCGCTTATGTGGTTTTTGGTCTTATGCACATAACTCGAGCAAGTGTTTTCCGATGTACATAATTTGTTTTTGTTTGAAAGGCCTGGGCATGCCCGACAAATTTATGAAAGAAACTTTTGTTAAATTCGATCTTTTGGACTCAGTGAGGACCCTAAAACTGAAGCTCTACTAGGGCCCAACGTGTTTTTTCTATAAAAAATCGGGTAAATCTTACAGGCATGGCAAAATTAATATGAGTTTTGTACATACTTCTGAGCAGGTTTTTGCGGTGTTAAAAACCTCCGCATACATACAAATACAAAACTCATATTTTTGCGGTGTTAAAAACCTCCGCATAAATACAAAACTCAATTTTATGCGAATGTTTTTAACACCGCAAAAACCTGCGCAGAAGTACAAAACTCTTATTCATTTTGCCATGACCGTATCCGATTTTCAAAAACTTTTTTTTCCTAAAAGATAATCAGTAAATTGTTTACAGGATTGATTTTGGGCAAAATCGATCGAAAACGTTCGAAGTTACAGTCGAAAAAATGGTCAAAAACGTGGTTTTCACTTTTATTAGAGATGCGCGGGCACTACGTTTTTACTGAACGTGCGCACTCAACCCTAGCCCAATATTTAAAAAAAATACCCGCCCCAAATGGTGCAAGTGAAGTTCGTGTAAGAGCCCTCCTTGTCCCTGCGTGAAACTCAAAATGTGCCCGTCAATTTCATACCCGAATCTGCCCGTTCCTCAAATTCTTCCTAAGCAAACCTTCAAAAATTGAGTTGAAAAAGTTTAGGCCATAGTTCAAGACAAACTTGGTACTGTAAAGGCAATATCTCTCATAAACATTCAAATGAAGATATTTTTCAGCAGAGAGCAGTCTAGAATAATTTGAGTCTTAGGTTTCTTGTACAAGGTTTCTAAATTTCGCAACGTTTCTTGTTTTGATGTTGTCCTCGTTGATGGTGGATGTCTAACGTATTTGAAATTGGTGGAGTTTTGTGAGGGTCGCTCGAGTTCCTGAGGATTTAAGGAGAAATTGTGAAGGCTATATGAGATTACAACAGATAAACAGTTATCTTACACGGCACTATCCTATGGTCCAAATTAGGCTGTTGACACATTGGGAAACACAACTATTACTTTCAAATAGCTGCTGGGTAGATCACTTTAACGACTACCACGGATATTTCGGCGAATCAACGCGTTTTTCTAACAATTTTTGAAGTTTTAAAATACCAACAAAGCAAGGTCGTTTATTTGTTTACATCGCCATTTTGAGAGTATAGAGATACAGAGTTCAGTGGAGTTCAGTCATCAATTTAAAAAAAAGTGTTGCTACGAAGTTGTACTAGATCTGGCGCAATAATTTGAATCTTTATATTTCTTTCTTTGAAAAGCGTAGAATCGGCATGGACTCGGATTCGGACGGAGAGGAAAACATTTGTCCAATTTGTTTCAGAAGTTTCCGTACAGTTAGAGGTCTACGGTTGCATTGGAGAACTCATTCTGCAGAGGAGGTTCAGGCAGCCATTGATAGAAAATCATCGCCAACACATCAACAACAACAACAACATCAAGACGGGCATGAGTTTCAATGCTTCGAATGTGGCATTGACGCTGAAGATGAACGAAACTACGCGCTGCACATTAGAACGCACCTCCACAGCTCACGTTCGTCAACCGATGTCTCTGTTGCACATCTATCAATCTCCAATCAAAAATTCATCGAATATATTTCGGAGCTAAAGCAATCAACGCAATTGGTAAAAAGAATTCCAAAAGGCGCCCGGAATGTTGTGGCAATGGATTTATCGCGATTGATCGAGAAATGTATTGTTACAAACGCAGTTTCAGATTGGAGGAGCTTGCTTCTATTCGCGTACAAAACCCTCCGCCTGCCAGACAAGAAAAATGGAACATCTCTAGTCCAATTAATAAAACAAAACTCCAAGGATGCAACATTACCCACATGCAGCGGAAAGCCGTCAAACAAGCAATCATCTCTAAGCAGTCGTGTCGAGGCTAAGTTGGCAGATTTTGATATTCGTGGAGCAGTAAAACTTATGAGCTCAACCGATTCTCTCGCTGCAAATTCAACAGAAACGTTCGAACAACTCGTAACGAAACATCCAGCACCGTCGAGAACCTTGACTTTTCCGAGTGATGCAGACAATTCCATAAAACCACTTCAAGTTGACCCCGACATGGTAGTGTCTTCGATTAAGTCTTTTGCAAACGGATCAAGTGCTGGGTGCGACGGACTTCGCCCCCAACATTTGAAAGACATTATATCGATGTCTGCAGGCGAAGCTGGACAGAGAGCGCTAGTATCGATTACAAAGTTAACAAATTTTCTGTTAGCTGGAAAGCTGAACGACGAAATTTGCGAGCTTTCATATGGGGCATCGTTATGCGCTCTGGTAAAAAAAGACGGTGGCATTCGTCCAATCGCTGTTGGCTCAACTATTCGAAGACTAGTGTCCAAAGTCGCTTGTTTTTCCGTAAAACAAGATATGGTCGATTATCTGTTGCCTCTCCAGGTGGGCGTTGGAGTGAAGTATGGCTGCGAAAGTGCCGTTCACGCAATTAGGTCGTACATCCACAAAAGTAAACATTCAAGAAACGTAATTCTCAAAGTGGATGTCAAGAACGCCTTCAACAGCATCGAGAGAGATGTCATGCTGACGGAGGTAAAAAAGAAGACACCACAGCTTTACCATTACCTCCGTCAGTGCTATTTGAAGCCAACATACCTTGCCTTCGGAAACAGAATTATTCTTTCTGAAGTCGGAGCGCAGCAAGGCGATCCAGCTGGTCCACTGATTTTTAGTCTTGCAATTCATCCTCTAATTTTAAAATTACGATCCGAACTTAACATCTGGTATCTGGATGATGGAACCCTCGGAGACGCACCGCATAATGTCCTTGAGAGCTTAGCAATAATCAAAGAAAATGCAAAGTCGCTTGGTTTGGAACTAAATGGAGAAAAATGCGAATTATATTTCTGCAATGGTGAAGTCGACAATGACTCGTCATCGAGTTTGGACAACTAGCACACGGAATCCGAATTGTCAAAGATGAGGAATTGGAAATTTTGGGTTCACCACTGATGGAAAGCGGAATGGAAAGTTTTGCGAGGCTTAAGTTTGAGAAAATATCTGTCCTCATCAATCGTTTATCATCTTTACAGACACATTATGCGTATTTCGTCTTGAAAAACTGCGTTGCAATTCCAAAGATGATTTTTCTGCTCAGAACTACACCACTCTGGAAATTTCCAAATCTCTTATCTGAAATGGATTTGAAAATGAAGTCAGCATTGGAAAAAATCATGAACACAGAACTGAACATTACTCAATGGGTCCAATCAAGTCTGCCAGTCAATTCTGGGGGGCTTGGTATTCGTTCATTGTTGGAAATATCTTTGCCAGCCTATTTATCTTCGGTGAGTGGAGTAAAGGACATCGTGTCTACCCTAATCTATATACAGGACTACGATTCTGACATACCTCACTACACTGAAGCATTGATGAACTGGAACGAGATTAACCACGAAATGACACCAGAAAATCCAAAATCACAATTCCTGTGGGATGAAATCAACACTAACCGAATCGCTTCAGAACTAGATTTACCGAACGAAACGGAACGTTTTCGAGTCGCATTACTTCAGAACAAAGTTTCTGGTGCGTGGCTGAATGTAATACCAAGTCCAAACATTGGAACATTTCTAAATAACGACGTAATGCGTACGTGCATTGGCTTACGTTTGGGCACGAAAATTTGTCATCCATTTGTGTGTGAATGCGGAGCTTCAGTGGATTCGTTAGGTCGCCATGGCCTCAAATGCAAAAAAAATTCTGGAAAGTATTTTCGTCATGCAGACCTTAATCGTATCATTCATCAGAGTCTGGCCTCTATCAATATGAGCTCAATGCTAGAACCGCCAGGTCTGTTTCGCGACGATGGCAGAAAGCGCCCAGATGGTATCACATACACGGCATGGGAGAAAGGTCGCGCTCTGGTATGGGATGCAACGTGTGCCGATTCATTAGCACCTTCGAATATGATTGGTAGATCTAAGCAACCAGGAATGGCCTCCGAAAAGGCAGCCGTACGAAAGCACTCAAAGTATTCAAAAATCAAATCGAATTACCACTTCCTTGCTTTCGCTGTTGAGTCCTTAGGACCTTGGTCAAACGAGGCAATGGAATTTATCAAGAAAGTCGGCTCCAATCTGAAACGCATTACTGGCGAACCAAGGGCGAAACACTACTTCATTCAAAGAATTTCCTTAGCGATTCAACATGGCAACGCACTCAGTATCTTGTCTAGCATACCGAAGAGCTCTGCGCTGGACGAAATTTACCTGCTGCAGTGATTTGTCATGTTTTTTTTTTTTTTTTTCTTTTAACATTCCTCCAACATTATGTAGAATGAATTGAATAAAATGCTTTTTCATTTTTTCTCTTTATGTAAATTTGGTTATTTAAATTTTAAGTCGGGCATGTCGACCGTTAAAATTATGACCGTGCCCGCCATACCCTAGCCCAAAATTTTAAAAAATTGTCCGCCCCGAAACACGCCCTTTTATTTTGTGCCCTGTCCCCATCGGGCACGGGCATAATTTCAAATTCCCTCCTACCCGCTCAACTCTAACTTATATCTCAGCGAAATTAGAACGGAAATCGCTCTTCAAGATTTTGAATGAAAGATGTGGACTATATTAGAGAGCTTGAGGAAGAAGCTTTATCTTGAGACTAATATTATTTTTAGTGTTAAGCCTACTTTATCGTTTTTTGGTCGAAATTCGAAGTCGACTAATAAAACCATATTAGTCCAGTTGACGTTTTTCAATGGTTGCTTCATGAAATGTTCAAGTTCATTTCGAAACATTGAAGAGTATAATTTTCGTGTTTTGTGCTCAAAACGGCTTTTTGTGCGAAAGATACATACAATTATACATCCAACATGTACTACATGTCGGTCATATGTGCTCTATTGATGAAAAGTACACGGGTTGCCGCCCTGGGATTTTTCACCAATCTCGCACAATATGACCGACAACCGTGGTGCATAAATAACTATTTTCCCAAGTTCTCTATTATCTGGGGAAATTATATTTACAGCGAATCAGCAACACAAACAATTTTTTTTTACGTCATCGAAATTCCGCATTTTATGAAAATTGCGTCACCTACTACCGCAATCTGATTTCATTTGATTTATACGTCAGGAGTGATGAGGAAACTGTGTCTAGATTTATAGGAAGCAAAATTTGTGATGCTACGAGTGCTACGTCATATTTTTGATCCAGAAAGTTAGCATCACAACTCAAAAAGTGCATCTGATGATAGAAGTGTCGAAAGAACTGCTCATGAAAGCAAATTTGTGAAGAAAAATAAGAAGAAATATGTAAACGAATTTTATTGACAACGCTATCTACATTACAAAATGTAAATACTATAACAATGAGGTCAACTGTTTCCTGATTCCTTAACGCTTTCCTCTATTGGCTTCGCTCCCTTTCTGGACGGCAGCACATCGATCAACGCATTTTGCCAAGATTGACCTTGAGAAACTTTCAGTAAAATGTCGAAAACTAAAAACCAAAATTTTATTAGCTTTTCGTATACGAGATCTCTCGCAAAAACTCTCACCATGAACTATAGTTAGCACCGCCCTTGTTTTAATGGATATATGTTCCGCTAATGGCAATCGAGCCGTGCGTAGGCCCTTTTCTTCCGCTCGCTTCAAACATAACCCCTTGTGGTGGTTGTGATCGACTAGCCCACCAATAATGTAAACTGACTCTTTATCGAGTTCTGTTAAAACATTATCCGAGTCACTAGTCAGATAAACGATTTTCTCTGGATTGAAAGTCGTCATAAACGAGTTTTCAGTAATTTTTATGTCCCAATTCTGATATCCGTCGTTCCGCTGAAGTGTTTGTTGAATAGCACCTCCAGGCTTTAAGCCCGTGTAATGCAAATGCAAAGGCATTGGGGACTTCCGGTTTATTGTGTATACCCACAGCAATTGCTTAGCACACTTACATATGTCTCTATCACTCATTAGATCATCGAAATCCAGATCCACAGCTACCGTATAGGGATTCGGACTGTCATCCATTCGGTTCCGTTTCAAAGCCTTTCGACTGGGTCCGACACGAGTTGGCAGACCATTGGCTATAGCTTCTAAACGTTTTTGTTTATACTTTTCACGTTCTTTCAACCGTTTCGTTTTCTTTTTCTCTTCCCATTCGGCTAGCTTTAGGAGTTTTTTCCGTTGTCGTTTCGACAGATTGTTACTGTTCTAGAAGTATAAAAAGAATTAGATTTCATGACGAGTTAAGATCTTTTTTTTAAATTACAACTTCAGTCAAGGTGTCTTTATCAATCAAATGATCATCGGAAAGTTTGGGCTTTTTACTTATAGGCGATGGAGGTTGATCCTCAGTGTCATCACCCATTTGTAGATCTTTGTGTATAGATGTTTATGACAAATTTGACGAACCGCACTGCGATGAGAGAAATAAGCACCGTAAACACACACGGTTAAAAATTACGTGTTGTGTTTTAAAAAAAAGATAAAAATATGACGGAGGTGACAGCCCATAAAAGCTGCACCGGCTCTACCGCGCGGCAATAGATTCATATTGAACAGCGATGACAGCAACATTCCTTGAATTCTAGTATGTACAAATTGTTTACAAAATTTATTGAAAAAGTCTTGCCCATTAACAGTTGTTTGGGTGACAGGGGGCGAAAGTAAAAAAAAATCAAACCTGTGTGAAGTTTGCAGCCCGAACATCAAATGTAAGTATTCAATGTGGTATTTATATATACGTAAACATTAAACCTATCTCTATAAAAAAACTTTTAATATTTTTAGATACATACAGTAGAACAATTTTTTACTTAGAATTATGTGATCTATCGATAAAAAATACAAGGACGCCAAAGCAGTTTGCATTCCAAATCACCAAATTCCTCCGCGGAAAGTCGTTCGAACATTGAACAAAAGAAGCTTTTGAAAGCCTGCATTGTTTTTGGTCCGAACGAATTTCCGCGGAAGAATTTGGTTAATTGGGGCACCCTCGTGATTGAGGCATTTGAAGGTTTTTGTAAGCACTGCTTTTTTTACAGGGAACGAGATGTCAATCTAGTACATTATTAAGCAGCACGAACAGCACTGTGATCTGAATTTTTGTAAAAATGTCGTGTGTTACTTTACCAAAGTTGTAATTATTTTGAATGTTTGTTCATTCAAATATCCATTAAGTTGTTCACATCAAGTGAATTCGTTTCATGGATAAAGTTTATCGAAATATTCTTATGAAAAGAAGCACATCGGCTCAGCTCTAAAAGCAGCTAAAATAACAATTTACCTTGAAGCTCATTTATCGATGCATTTTATTGTCGTCTGTTTATGCTCCGATTTATCATAAAAACCTCAGCAAGACATCAGATTAACCGTTGAAAGGAGATAATATGGAACATTCAGCGAACTCCAGTAGCGATAATTTGTCGGATGAACGTCTCAGTTATTGTCAAATAAAAATAGAAGAAGATGCAATTCAATCGGTAAATAATTATGAAAATTCAGACTATCCCACACAACAACAAATTAAAATGGAAGACAAGTCAAATCATAACGTCAACATCAACTCAACGAACAGCAACATGAGCATCGACTATTGTTTGGTGTGTAGCGATAAGGCTTCAGGACGACACTATGGGGCCATTAGCTGTGAAGGATGCAAAGGTTTCTTTAAGCGATCGATCCGGAAGCAATTGGCCTATCAGGTTAGAAAGTTGCGACATTTCACCGTTATTCTACAGTTTTCTAACTATTTGCACATATTTGTAGTGTCGCGGTACAAAGAATTGTGAAATAACAAAACATCATCGGAATCGTTGCCAGTTTTGCCGTTTGCAGAAATGTTTGGCTTGTGGCATGAGAAGTGATTGTACTTAAAGCCTGTCAATGGGTGCATGAATGATTAAAGTTGTAAAATTTTATGCCTTTTTCAGCTGTTCAACATGAGCGGAAACCAATGCTGGACAAGAAGGAGGCGCCATCAAGCGGCAATTCCGCAAATGTTTCTACGTCTATTGTAAGCGGAAGTACGTTGAACAGCACCGGTGGGGTACAAACAGGTGGTTACTCGCAAAATCGGGCTAATAAAAATTCTGGATTTTGGAGAGGAGATTTTAGTACTAGCTCACAGAACGAAAATGCTAACATTTCCAATATGTTTCCCGTTAATTTTTCGTTTGCTGACCTAACGAATACATTGGCGCAAAGAGGCAGTGAGTACATTTTTTATTTAATGTCCTAAAGTTTAATAGTACGTCCGACTACTTCCGATTACGATATCATTCGTAAAGGAAATATCGCCTAGCATTTCCTATCTGAATTTTTGTTACTCTTAGTATCAGATTTTCGCAGCTGCATAGCTCTCAGAAACTTCCAAGTGCGCCTCTGAAATGAGAGAAAAGTAGAACTGATATTTGACTCAAGACGCTACTTCGTTGCATTGTGAAAGTCTACTGCCTTCTACTAACAAGTTCCTATATAAAGTTCTTAAGTTAATGATACGATACTTTATTTTTTCTATTTATCATCTGTACATTAATATGTGTAGCCCCAGTGTGCCTCGCACTTGGGCAGAGCAATATGAAATAAAATTAACAAAAAATACTTTCGTTGCACAATGGAATATTCTTCTATATGATGCATGAAGATATGTGTCTCAATCCAAAAATTTCGAATAAAAATTAAAGAGTTAGTTGCATTAGGTCTCCGCTATCAGCAAGTTTCCTCCGAAGTATTCTATGGAATGATTCACTTTGCGTTTGATGACAAACGATTTTATTTCAATGAAATATTTGCATAATTTAAGATTATCTTCTGTGTAAAAATAACTTTTCAAAGTAGACAATTATTGAATTGTAATCTCAAAATGGTTCTCCAACTGGTCGAATTGTCAACTCATGAACCTACACATAAAATTTACATAATAATTTCGATTCAATAAAATTTTTTTTGACCTTATGGATACCTGTACGTGTGGAGGCGTTCCTAAAGCGTACATTAACGCAGCAGATACATCTTCTGATTGCAATAGAGGAAGTCCAGGGAATTTATCCAAAATTTCTTGAGTAAATATTTCAGTTTTCGTAGCACCTGGGCTGATACTCTGTGGTGATAAAGTTTTTTTTTGCGGAATTTACTTAAAATTTAACATTATGATAAGTTACTTCAAAGGATGGGACGGAATCACAGCGAGAAAAGAAATAAAAATATGTTAGATGATTGCTGGATTCATTCTAATTCATTGATGGGTTTTCATTTTAACTACAGTGTGTTCATTTTAATAAGAAACATTTCTGACAGTGTTCTATCCATGTACAGTGGTGCCAACTTAGCATTTCTTTGGTAGGAACAATTAAATTCTTAGAAAAAAGCAAATGTCAAAAATTCCTTTCTTAATAAAATGGTTCCTCTCTGAATGACTAGACCAAAAATGCATTGGATAGAGAAAGAGAGACGAAATGAAATACGAAATGGCTAATTCCATGCATTGTCGCTACCATATAACCTGGAGAACGAATGTGTTTTGTCTCGTGTTCATATAAATCACATTGAAAAAATGAAAGAGATGAAATTCGTTACCCAGGTGACGGTACCGATGGAATTAGCCAAATGAACAAATAGACCTCCATCAAGAATTGCTAGTCATCATGTAAAGTGAACGTATTGTTTAAGTGAATATGCCATCTACCGTAATTTTAATTTTTGTCCCGAAACTCTGAAATTCCTGTCGAAGTACTTCAGTCATTGCAGTTATTCCAAACTTGGTTGTCGGATAGATATTCATTGAAGCCGTTTGCCCAACCAAATAATATACTTTATGACCCGATGTACTATTGATCATAAAAATATGTCCATCAATACCGCGTTTTCGCATCGAATGGAATGCCTCACGTGTACATATAGCGGGTCCCATCAAATTGGTTTCAATCGTTGAACGAATTGCATCGGAATTATTTTCATCAACCAAATTAACTTGATTCATAATGCCTGCATTATTGACTAAGATATCAACACCGCCCAATGTTTTTTCCACCCAATTGAACGCAGATTTGATATCACTTTCTATTGTAATATCGCATCGAACCGCGTATAGTTTTCCATTGCATGTCGACGGAATTTGTTGTTGAAGTTCAATAACTCGTTCTACACGTCTTGCTAGACCAACCACATGTATTCCAGCTTTCACTAAATCCATCGCTATTGCGGCTCCAATTCCTGAGCTAGCTCCAGTTACTACCGCAATTTTATTTATCCAACGATCCATTTTTAACTCACTTATCACAAATTACAAATGTATCCGAAAAAGAAATTCAAAGTAATTTGAGAAGATCAAGGTGAACGAACAGCTTGTGTAACTTATGGAAGTAGTTTTTTTTTGCGATTCTATTTTGATTTTTATTTTCGTAAAGCGAATTGAATGTTTATGATGTTGTGGTCTGTACACGACTCATTTTTCTTACTGAATGTTGTTTATGTTATACTTGATGCGTACATGTTTTCTGCATTATAAGCATGAATGACCAAAATACAGTCAACGAACAATTACCTAACGCAGAGTCTAAATATTAAATGATTGATGTGTTAATTGATGCAATTTTTTTTTTTTTAAATTAGCGACGGAGTGTTTAATGTCGAAGTAGAGTTTTCATTATTTTCGAAATAAAAAGAGAAAGAGAAATTAGAAATTTTTAAATTCAACAACACTTCTTTGGCTAGTAGAATAGAGGTGAGGGGGCTGCGTGAAACTTGAAGAAAAACTCAACCCGAATCATTTTGTCGGGTCGGGTTTTTGGTTTTCGTTTTTTTGTTGGGTCGAGTCGGCTTTTCGGTTTTCCTTTTTTTTTGTCGGGTTTGATGACTTCAACCAGAGCCTAAGGCTTATTCCTATTTAGTCGGATCAAATCCGACAATAACAATTGGAACAAAAGCTAATTATAGCAGTAAGGACTAAAGTAAGCAATTTCCACTAGGCAGGTCTTTGAGAGAAACTAATTGAAACATTAGACTCTCTTGTTACGCTTCTAACTTTCTTGTAACAAGGTCGCATTCTTTATGTGAGTCTAAATTAGTGTGGCGGAATCGCCTCTCCTTCTTTTTATAAAATGCAACAACAGCTGGCCGTGGATCAAAAGCGCGTGTGCAAATAATGTTCTCTTACCAATTTCCCGATAGCCGATAAAATCAAGTGAAATCTCCCGTTCAAAAATGTAAAAATTGCTACACTCTCTATGAATCGGAGCAGACACAAAAATCCTTTGTTTCATTTTGAACATTGCTAACTAGTAGTTAGCGAGCGAAAAATTTTTAGAATACGAACTTATGAATCTTCTTGGAAAAAACCTTGAGCGAAGCGAGCGAAATGTTTTGAGAATTCGAACTCAAACACGGAGTAAAAAAGTAATGAAGCGCGACCGTAGCGAGCGAAAGAATTGTGAAAATAATCGCGGGCTAAATTTTTTGAGATTTCGAACTCAAACACAGTGTGAAAAAGAACCGTCGAGTTTTACAGCCATTTCCCGCTTCCAGATAATTTCCCGTTTTTTAGCCATTTCCCATTTACCGTTTAAAAGCAAAACTTATTTTTCCTTGTCTTTCTGTTCTCTTAGTTGTAATTTTTTTCCTGGTACTCGTAATTTTGTCTTCTCGTCCGTTTCCGCTTCCCGTTCAAGTGGATTTCCCTCTATTCGATTTTTCGGCCGAAAATTTTCCCGGCTTCCTAGATACCGTTATAGTACACTATTTGCACACGCAGTCAAAAGATGACGTTCCGATACAATAAATAACTAACCGTCACGATACAGTTTCCAGGCTACTTGCTCTACGAAGAAGTTAAGTCATCGTATTGGTGTCGCGACTAAGAAAGCACCAAGAAGTGTTCGATTGAACGTTCATTCTCTACATCCATAAGTTTCTTATTCTTAATCGATATCTATTTCTAAATTTCTAAACAGAGGCTGTGGAGGACGAGAAGTGCAATGGAGGACGTCACTGGGCGTCCGTTGCGGTTATATTATTTTACTCTCTGTCTTCAACGGACCAAACCCGATTCGATCCGAAAAAATTATTTCACATTCTGGTTTCTTACAAATAACCCTTACTCACTTACATGAAGCAGATCACTCAATCAATTCGACTGGTTGAGAATTCAGACGAGTGACCTTAATTGTCGCATCTGAAAAAATATTATGCCCATCTGTCTGTAGCTCCAGAAAATTTTAAATTTTGTTCTCCATGAAGGTATTCGAAAAATCGAAAAATGAATGTTGGGATTGAAAATGGGCAAAATCGGTGAACAACTTTCGAGGGTATGTTCGAAAAAGTTGTGTAAACTTGGTTTTTTGGAGGTCGGTGAAACTTTTTCAATTATATCTATGCCAATAACACGCGGAAATTGCGTTTCAGAGCTTTGTCAACAATTTTTGGTCTTCCCAAGCAATACAAAATTTTAAATAATTTAAAATACGCTGTATGCATTATGTATCCGAAATTCAATACCCCAGAATAAAAATTATGTATTATATTATGAATAATGTTCATATGGTCTCTAACCAATTCAAACAGTTTTCAAACAGTCGCTGACACAACATTCGAACATTCGTGCAACTGTCTCCAAACAGCATAAAGTACAGTCGTCGACGACTACTTAAGTACAGTCATCGACGACTACTTAAGTACAGTCATCGACGAATACTTAAGTACAATCGTCGACGAATACTAAAGTACATTCGTCGACAAATACTAAAGTACAGTCGTCGACGAATACTTAAGTATAGTCGTCGACGAATACTTAAGTACAGTTGTCAACGAATACTTAAGTACAATCGTCGACGAATACTAAAGTACATTCGTCGACAAATACTAAAGTACAGTCGTCGACGAATACTTAAGTATAGTCGTCGACGAATGCTTAAGTACAGTTGTCGACGAATACTTAAGTGCAGTGGTCGACGACTACTAAAGTACAGTCATCGATGAATACTTACGTACAATCTTCGACTAATACTAAAGTACAGTCGTCGACGAATACTAAAGTACAGTCGTCGACGACTGTCTTGAAAGTATCGTTTGTCTTTACCTTGAATTTAAGAGAAAATTAGTCACATCTGGAGCATCTAATATAATAAAATCCCAAGTTCGCATACATATAAAGCGAATTTCCCCCAAAAACTGATAAGTCTAGAAGAAAAATGTAAAATAGGAAGCAATACAAAACAGTCGTTCCCGTGGATAGTTGCACTGGAGCGAATGTTCTCTATCACTTCGCATTTCCTATTTTCCTATTAATTACACTTATGACATTTATTTTCCTGTAACAATTATCGATGTAACTCGCTCAGAACGTCTGCAAAGGTCAGATGTGACCAATTTTCTCTTAAATGCACGGTAGAATATCGAACTTTTTTCGGGTTCGGGTTCGACTTTTTATATTACATTGGGTTCGGGTTTGACTTTTAATTTTACATTAGGTTCGGGATTGACTTCTCATTTTGAATCGGGTTCGGATCAGGTTTTAATTTTTAATTTTGGATCGGATTTGAATTTTTTTTTTTACATCGGGTTCGGTTCGGGTTTGAATTTTCATTTTGGTTTGTGTTAGGATCGGGTCCCATTTAGAAAAATAGGTCGAACCACACACGTCTATAGTAAAGTTGGTGGTGGTCTATGTGCTTACGCAATATTTAATAGAAGCAATTGGATTTTGTTTGTTTCGATCACCGCCCAAAAAATCGCTAATAGTTGCGGCACCTTGGAATTAAATTTTTTCGACAAGGCCACCGTAACGCCGCCGAAGCATAAAGTCAATTTCGGATGCGGCGGGAACCATTTTTAAAAAAGGAGTGATGGCCGAAGCCGGCTGATATTAATGGGTAGCGGCGGCGAACTTTATCGACATTTATTCGGTAGAAAAATTTGGACATTCTTTGTAGCTGTGGAATGACCATGTTACGCGTTCCCTCAACGCCATCTACAACTTTGACTTTGCTCTGTAACGAACATAATATTGATACTAAATAACCACATACCGCGTACGAGCGATTGGAACATGTTCTTTGGACCCTTGCTGACGCATATAAGGTACTAGGAATTACTCTTGTCGATTGTCATGCACTTTCGGCCTGGCGACATCTCTTAAAGCTGTCTCGGGGAGTTTAATTTTTTGAGTCATTGTTAGTTGCGATATTTGTTACTTCTCGACCTATCTACACAAATTTCCTTGCTAGCTCGTCTGCTCTGTCATTGACCAGAATGGCAAGAGAACCATATTTTAGGTCTACTCGTATTCCGGACCTCTCTTATTCACACCAATCAAACAATTATGTTCTTCATAATTTTTTGAGGCATTTCTTTAAAAAATGGAATTCTTACTTTCAGTTTTGGCACCGATATACCCGTCTGATCAACTAACGGTTACAGCTATTCAAAATGAAGATGAGAACTCGCTTGATACCACGCCAACAAATTCACCAGCCGCAAATACCCTCAACAGTTTATCCACTGAAGCGTCTAATGTTCTTCAATCAACAATCGACAAAAACATCATAAGTCAAGCAGTCGATTTGATATCACGAATTCAAAATGAAACACACAACAATCAAACACCAAATTTTAACAACAATTTCAGCGATGAAATCGATGATGACGAATTCAATGATCTCAATTTGGATGATCCGTTAATCAGCGAACAAGATATGGTATTTAATTTGCAGCCGCCGACGTTAGTGCCAACATATTTGAACGTTCATTATTTGTGTGAAAGTGGCAGTCGACTATTGTTTTTGTCGATTTATTGGGCGAAGCGAATTCAAGCATTTAAAGTATTAAGGTGGAGTAATGGCATTTTCAAAAAAAAAAAATTTACGTAAAATCTCTTTCGTTTAGTGATGAGACTCAAGTTACACTGCTACGAAACGCTTGGGCCGAACTGTTTGCCTTTGGCTTGGCTCAATGTTCAGAAACTTTGTCAATACAAACAATAATGTCTTCCTTGGTGAATTACGGTAAAACGGTGATATCACAAGATAAAGTAGTGCCAAGCAATGCCAAAAAAATGGTCGAGCACATATGGAAACTACAAGAATTTGTACGTGCAATGAATGAACTGGAATTAGATGATTATGAATACGCTTATTTAAAGCTCATTTCGCTGTTCAATGCAGGTTAGTAGTTTGCATTACAAAAGTCTTAAAGCGAAATTTCCTAATAAATTTATTTTTATTGAAGACAACGTGGGAATTCATCCGAACCAACGAGCGAAGGTGGAGAAAATCCAAGAGTTAGCTATTCAGTTTTTAAGAACATTTACGAATCGAAATGTGTCACACCATGATGTACGACTGACAAAATTATTGTTGAAAATTTCTTCATTGCGCGCATTAGATCCGCTAGTTATTGAAGATTTATTCTTTACTCACCTGTTAATGGGGCAAGTGCAAATTGAGAATGTGATTCCATACATACTTAAAATGGGTGGAGGTGGAGTAAGTAATTCATGAGAAAAATAAAGCGATTAGACAATTTCACGAACATCCTTTATGTAGATGTGTTATCATAATTGATTTAGAGTAAAATATTTGATTAGGAGGTGCGGGAATTCGCAGTCTGAAGCGAAAATGCATTCACATGATGAACGAACTCATTTTTTTTTTCACAGCAATGATTAGACTTCTTTCGATCGAACATGCAATAACTCTAGTCACTACAACAAGCGTGTTGAGTTCACACAACTAACATAACGCAATTGTTTTATGCACAAAAATTGTAAACAATTTTGAGGCTTTTTTGGAAAATGTTTCTAGGTTCCATTGCTTTGTCTTTATTGCTTCATTTTATTTTGAAATGCCGCTCTTAAAAACAGTTGAAAATTTCAACAATCATAAAATCCTTTAATGAACCTTCCGGTCATTTTTAACATTTGTCACAGATATAATTTTAGAATTTAAAAATCGAAATGAAGAACAAAATTTTTTGTTTGGTTTGAACACTTCAATTAATGAACAAAATTTTGTTCAGTTACAAAATTTCCTCAAACAGCCGTTGTTACCCCGTAAGCAGGGTAACAACGACTGTTCAAATATATTTGGACCCGTACGAAGTACAAAGGTCCTCAACGTTTTCTACAAGACATTTTATTGTAACATGGGATAGATCGAGGCGGGAGTGAGGGGATGCTTTTAATATAATCTAGAGATGACGAATAAGCGAAAAAAAATGTCCTTCCCGTCATTTTTTTCTAAATGACTGTACCGATCACCCTGAAAGGTATATAAATGTCCCATGGTTCAAGTTGAAAGATGAGCAAAATCGGTATGGTCGAATGGAGATATGGTCGAAAAAGTGACCAAAAATGGTTTTTCGAGTGCTGGTGAAACGTTTTCGCAAATATCTCAGCAAGTGTAGCAAGGAAATTGTGCATTTTGGTGTAAAATGAAAGCATTTGATCTCATAAAACTAGAAAATACTTTTTTTTTTGGAAATCGGGTCAGTGGTCTGGGTACTGGGACAAATGAAATGGACGAAATTGAGCTTCTTGGCAATATACGAAAGCAGATTTGCTTAACTATGCCATATGGAGATTTGCTGTCAAAGGCAAAGTTGTAGAGAATAAAATTTCAGGGTACACGTGTTTCAGGGTTTCATCGAAAAAAGATTCAATCCTGGAATATGAACGCTTCTAGAATCGGGCGGGATAACTAACATCTCTAGAACTATGGAAGTTAGAAAGTTGCTTCTAAGAGAATAAAATTTTTGAGAGCACGTGTGTCAGTGTTTTAAGGAAAAATGACTTAATCCCCGAATATGTCCACTTCTACAATTGCCGTACTTCGGGAGGGCTTCCGACATTACCTTGGGTAATTTCTGTGGGCGTTCGAATTCTGACAGTTTAAAAACTTTGCAACAATTTCCAATCATGATACGTTCGCACCTATTTGCAAAATCCATTGAAAGATAATCGAAAAAGGGAGGTCAAGTTCGAAGATCAGCAAAATCGGTCCAAGAGCCGTCCGGCGAACGCCATTTTAGTGGTTTTGGGTTTATTGTACATAATTCGATAAAATCTTAACCGATTTTCATAAATGTTTTTTGTTGGACAGGTATTGCAGTGTCCAACAATTTATGGAATTACATTCCCCTCTAGGATTCGACCAAGTGACTTTTATGTATAAATCGGGTAAAATCCATCCGATTTTCGTGATTCTTTTTGTATTTGAGAGGTAATGGGAGAGCAAAAATGTGAACTGTCAAATTTGCGATGTTTTTTAACAAATTATTCAAAATTATAGCTCATTTACTGTGAGAGCATGACTCTAACACGAATAATAGATTAATAAGAATGCAAAAAGTTTCAGTGTGAAGGTCAAAAGTTGCTCTGAAAAATCATCGCATTCCAAGTTCATTTGCGATGTTATTTCAGAGCAAATTTGTACCTTCATATTTAAGCTTTTCGAATTCTGATTCATCTATTATATGCATGAGAGCCATCCTCTCACAGTACAAGAGCTATAATTTTGAATAATTTGTTATTTAGGCAGGATTCTGTTCATAAAGAAACATCGCAAATTTGACAGTTCACATTTTTGCGAGGTGCTCTTAAGCAAATCTTTTCATTTTCAATCTTCGTTTTGAATATCATTGAATTTTGTATGTTGTTTCTCATTTTGTTTGTCAAATTGTTTTGAGTAAATCCATCGCAGATTTGGAGATTTTTGTTTTTCAAGCCTACTGTTCAACAGAATTCAATAAAATTATCTGGTATCGAACATCAGTTTTGTGTTACTAGCGTTTTCACAAAGTCACTTGATCAAGGAATATTGCAACATAAAATTGCAAAGGTTTTTTTTGCATCAAAAGCAATCAAAATCATTACAAGCTTAGGTTTGGAGATTGTTTTCGATATTTGTAATTTTTTTTGAATGTTCCATATGTGTTGCTGTTTCCGATTCAGACAGTGAAATCCCGCACTTCTTTGCTTGAAACAAAGATGAACTACTAAGTTTAAGTGAACTCGTTCAGTTGAGAACTTTGATTTACGAAATGTTTAATTCGTTGCCGTAACATCACAAATTTAATTGATTGTTTTCACGCAGAAAAAGAGAAAACGTCGAAGTAAATCACCAGCGCGCTTGCTTGAGTTACAGAATACCGAAAACCACCTGGGCCAAAAAATCTTGTCACTCCATTCCTCATTTTCAAAGAATTTGTTTTAATTTTTTGTAGATGTTTTTTGCTCCCAAAAAGTCCACTGTCAATGCATACACTGTCAAAACTTGAATATTAAGGTCAATCATTTTTTCATTACTGTCGTCTTGTTCTGAACACCG
The DNA here is from genome assembly GCA_029228625.1 of Pseudolycoriella hygida. NCBI lineage: Eukaryota > Metazoa > Arthropoda > Insecta > Diptera > Sciaridae > Pseudolycoriella > Pseudolycoriella hygida. The sequence continues at coordinate 43,580,687 of CM055406.1, read as the reverse complement.
TTTTGGAGTATTCATTTGGTCTTAAAGACCTTGCTGTCAACTTAAAAAAATCTAACAGTTTCAGAAAGTTTAAAAGGCACAATAGACGTAGGGTCGTTTCTTGTCATCATCTCCATTGCTTTTTATAGCTCCATGTAGCAACAGACAACTATAGTTACGGAAATTACGGGACATAACTTCCAGGTTAACATCACCTTCACAGTGGGTGCTTTTGACACCCATCAGAGCGAATATAATAAATTTCGTTGGGCGTTATTGGCACTCCTAGTTGATGTATTTTTACAATTGCCATTCTCATTCTAGGTGTTATTACCAGCCAGAGGGCGCTAATCACACCCAAGTGGGCGCTAATCACACCCAAGTGGGCGCTAATCACACACAAGTGGGCGCTAATCACACCCAAGTGGGCGCTAATCACACCCAAGTGGGCGCTAATCACACCCAAGTGGGCGCTAATCACACCCAAGTGGGCGCTAATCACACCCAAGTGGGCGCTAATCACACCCAAGTGGCGCTAATCACACCCAAGTGGGCGCTAATAACACCCAAGTGGGCGCTAATAACACCCAGTGGGCGTTAATATCTCCCATGACTATGATACAGGGGCGTGACCGGCGTGAGAGCCTTTGTTTTGATCTTTGCAAGTAATACTCAAGGTGAAGTTAGCTGCAGTTTCGACCAAGGCTTACATCATTGCAACCAAAATCAGCTGATTTCATTCATAAATTTACCAAAATCACCTGACTTAATTTAAAAGTTAAAAACTCATTAATGAAATTAGCCTCGGTTGCAACTGCAGCTAACATCACGTCGAGTATTACTTGCAAAGATCAAAACAAAATACTGCCACGCTCGTGCTATAACAACACTTCCTTTTTAAAGCAATAATTATATTGGGATCTTTTTCCCGAAATGTCCTAAAAACAGTTTGGCAGATCTCATAGTAAATGTATTTTCTTCTGCGAATTGCGTGAATAGCCAAAGAAAGACTGTTCGCTCATTGTACGAAATTAAAATTGCAGGGCGCTGTGACGATTTTTCTCTTCGCCTCCAATTTCGCGTAATTATCTTTCAATGATCAATTTTCGCTACCATTAACTAAATGTTTCTCACATGCGAATGCAATTAAATGTTTAACTTGAATATATTTTTATTTAAATAAGTACCTAATTTGGTTCCCCTATAAAATGCGGAGGCACAAAATCCAGAGACGACAAAGTCCGGATGCGTCAAAATCCAGAGGCTTCAAAGTTCATATGGTTTTGTAACGCGCGGATTCTGTAGCGTCCGGATGTTGACGTCTTCGGATTTTGTAACGACACCGTCTAATTTTGGTGCTAACAAATCTTAGATAAAAATACGAACAATGAATCCGAAATAGAAAACTTTATATATATACATTTATCTACTATAGTATTATTTAAGTATTACATTGTACTTATAAAAGGGAGAGCTTTGTGACTTGTCTCCATATATTTTGATAAAAATATTTATGTGTTGTTCATAATTAAAGAAATATTTTCAAAGAAAAACGTACTTGATGTTATTCTTTTAAGAGTGGAATCCAATGGAATCAAAAAGTTGTACCCTCATAATTTGATTGTGAAATAGCAATGCTAACGTGTTGTTTAACCCTTAGCATTTTTTTCATTATTACTTACAAAAACTCCGCTTTTTCGGTAAAATATGCTTCGAAATGATTAAATACACTTGGATAACAGATTCGCGATCGAATGCACGTTACTTTTTGATATTGAAAAGAATTTAAACTCAATCATATTCCGTGTTATGATCTAGGGTGCCACCTAAGACTAAATTATAGCTAGACTGGTATTTCGTACGAGAAACTATGACTGCGACACCACACAATTTCGTACGAGATTACGTATGTGTTCCACCAATACATATAAACGCTATGACACTTTGTCACACAATACAAATAACATTGTATTGTATTTCTATATTGTGACGTTTGTTGCGGTCACATTGCTATCGAAATATTATTCGATGCTTCCAGTCTATATATAATTAGTCTTAGGGTGCCACCAAAATATTTTACCCTGACTTCATAAGAAAATATGCATGAGGTACTCACAAAAGCCTCAAGACGAATCGATTTCCCAGTTCATCGCATTCCATGTACTAAATTTTGTTGTCGCAGTTTCAACCTATACACTATTTCAATTCAGAGAGCCAATTGTCCATGGTGGGATCATGGTGGTATGTACACATATGTTATTCTCCAATGCGCGAGAAATAGATTAAAACGGTCCATTAAAGCATGAAAGTGATAGACGAGTGTAAAAATCTCGCTCGTATATACATACGACCTGTGATTTTCTCTTCGAAACTCATGAAAGTAGAAATAAATTCAAGAAAGTCGTTGATTTTCTCTTCCGTTGAAAGCGTCACTCGCCCGCTTATTGTTCGCTGAATCATGTCAGCTGATTAAAGACCATTCTCAACAAAAAATGCGTCATATCCTCGTTACGCCGATAATCTGATCCAAATGTCAGAAATCAGAATTCGCAGATTTCTCAAATAAGTTAGTCTGCTTCAAATGTCAAGTATATAGAATGTGCTGCCATCTTTTTTCGTTAAGAGCTGCCTATAGATTAATGTCGTTGGCAAACTTATAAGTACATTTAGAACAGTTTCGTTGCTTCTATTGGCATTAGAGGTGTGCGGGCCGCCTGAAACTCGAAGAAAAACCCGACCCGAACCCGAATCAATTTGACGGATCGGGTTGGGTCGGGTTTTTCGTTTTCGTTTTTTTATCGGGTCGGGTTTTCCCTTTTTCTTATTTCGGGTCGGGTCGGGTTTGATGACTTCAAATAACGAAACCCGACCCGAAAAAATTTAGTTCAGATTCTGGTTTATAACCAATAACTCCCTGGTATTTGAAAATATGACGCAAATCTAATTCTTTCCTAATCGTCGAATAAGGTATACTTGCATGCTCAGAAGGAAACAGGATTTTTGGACTCGTTAGAACTAACGTGGCATAAACGTCTACGACGGCGTTTTGTCCAGTCGAATTGATAAGGAGTAAATTTTCAATTTTGTTTCAATGGAAGGTAATCGAAAAAGAAAAGTTGGGCTTGAAAAATGGCAAATCGCAAACAATTTCCGAAGGTATGAGCGAAAATGTTGTAGGAACTGGGTTTTTTGAAGGTCTTTGAAACTTTTTCGCTTATACCTAAATTTTTAAGATACCAACCTCGAAAAACTAACAAAGAAAAAACAAAAAAGTGAGTTCAAAATCGGTTGAGATTCTGAGGCTGTAATGTCAATAGAATTTCGGGTTTTATAGAGGTTCGGGTCGGGTTTTAATTTTTCTTTTCAATCGGGTTCGGCTAGGATCGGGTTTGAATTTTCATTTTGGTTCGGGTTCGGTTCGGGTCGGGTTTGGAGGAAAGGTCGACCCGCACACCCCTAATTGGCATACGCACGAACTTCATAGCTATTGACATAACACTGATATAATAAAAGTGAAGTTTGTTCCACACGAAATAAGTGCACCATGTCGATCGCAGCGCTGGTCACAAATATAGAATAAATGTTAGTTTTCGTAACGTGAGCGGTGCAGTGGAAAGGTAGACTTCCGAATCAGGATGTAATTGAGAGTAATTGATGAGAAGTTGAACGAATCACTCGACGAGAAGTTTTCCATCCTGGTTTTACCAAAACGCCAAGATGATTTTTAAAGAAACATAAAAAGAATGATTTTATTGAAAGAATGAACTCGAATAAAAAATCTGAATTTCAACAAAGTTCTAACAACGACAACACAACGACTCTCTTTTTATGACTCCTTTTTTTCGTGGTCCAATAGAAATTTTTTTATCTCGATTCCACAAGCAAATCCACCAAGCTTACCGTTTTTATTAATCACCCGATGGCATGGAATTATAATAATCATTCGATTGGCGCCATTCGCTGTTCCAACTGCTCGCACAGGCGCTGAAGCCGATGATTTTGGTCCTGCGGCTTTGACGTTCTCTGCCAATTGAGCGTACGATATTTGCTCACCAAATGGAATATTTCTTAGTCCATTCCACACTCGTATCTGAAAGGTCGTACCAACCATTTGAATGGGAGTTGTGAACACCTTTAGTGATCCATTGAAGTATTCTTTTAGTTCACGTTCCAGCAACTCGATAGGTTTCGTACGACCGCACGTAATGTAAGATTTCGTTTGGTCTGTCAACCGTTTAAGTTGTAAAGAAATTGACTCTATGTGAAGTATTTGAAGCAAATAGATGTGCTTCGAACTGCCAAGAGTTATCAACTCTCCAATTGGCGTATCAATAGTAGCAGCACAAAGCTCATTGTTATTTTGACTATTTTCCTTAGAAAAATTCAGTAAAACTTTTTCCAGTTCCGTTGAATTCATTTTTATTGTCTTTTGAAAAGCTGTTATATTTCGATTCAACTTTTTTAAAGTCATGTCTTAAACGAAGAAACACTTACGGGAAAGATTTTGAATTTAAATTGTTGTGAAATTCAACGTTGTAAGTGTGTATGATTTTGAAGGTTAAAATTTGTGACACAGCCAATGACGTTATTCTGAAAAATAGTCAAAAAGGGCGCAAATTTTTAAACGCTGCTGTCACATACCGTCAATGTTTCGGTAATATCCGAAAAAATAGTCACACTAAGCAAGTTTTCTGAAAAAAATGCTTCTTCATGGAAAAATCGAGAAAGTAAATTTCCACATGGAGGTTTTCCGCTTCCATATGCTGAAACATAGGTCTCCAATTTTTTTTTTCGGATATTTCCAACTTTAAAATGCTACCAATCTCAACGCCAAAATAGTCATTTTAGATAGATAGATTTCGTCTTGGAGCTCTATGCAAAAACAGAAAAATTGTAAATTGCAGAAGGATTGTCTCTTCTCCTAACTCTTGGTTTAGCCTTGACGTTTTAAACGTCATTTTGACAATAAGAATAAGCCAAATTGTGATACCAACAAATGCCTCTTATTTAAAAAAAAATCGATCTTTTATAATAGTACATTACGTATGTGCTTCCAAATTTGTTGTTTTGACTCGTAGGAAGGTTGCTGCATGAACCTAAGGTGAATGCTGTAATCCTACGAGGCAAAACAACTATTTGGAAGCACTTACGTACAATATTTTACATGTTGATGTTGATGCTCGGTAAATTCATTTTCCGAGTCGCTTGCGACGAGGTAATGACGAATTTACCGAACAGAAACATGTAAACAACTTTATAATATAGTAATAGAGTTTCAAATGAATTTTTACGGGGATAGGCTGCGGTAATACTGATCGAACCCGGGTCATCTTGGTGGGAAGCCAGTACGTTACCACTGAGCTAACCCGCCCGTTGGCTATGTTGTTACTTTTATTGTTTTTATTGTTGATACTTTGTTTGCCTTATGTCACCCGCCGGGCCATCCCTCATTTCGGTTTGAGGAACGAAGGTTTTCGCCGCGGTAATGGCTCGATAGCGAAGCTATGCCAATGAGTGAAGATTTTTTGGGCTACATAGCAGTCCCCAGCTCAGCTTGTGAACTGGAAGTCTTTACTAGGTCGACGGGTAGAGTAGTCATAGCAGGAATGTGCTGCGAAAAGAACACCACCCTGCTATATATGTGGGCGATTTCAATAGCCACCACACTCTTTGGGGTTACACTAATAACGACAATAATGGAAATGAGCTATGCAACTGGTCACAGGCAACAAACTTGTTCCTGGTACATGACTTAAAGCACTACCCAACTTTCCACTCAGCTCGATGGAGTCGTGGATATAATCCCGATCTATGCTTCGTAACGAGAGACGAGCGCTTCAAACCAATAAAAGTATCACGCAAAGTAATGAAATCGTTCCCCCGTAGCCAACAAAGGCCAATATTACTAACAATAGGCACACAGGTTAGCACTCGTAAACTCTATGCCAAAATCTCGCTGGAACTTTCGAAAAGCGAATTGGCAAAGATTTTCTTCAAGAATTGAATCCAGTATCCGATTCGTTCCATGTGAAATTGATAATTACGAACGTTTCCTTGGAATTGTGAAAGGAGCAGCGAAACAATTTATACCAAGAGGATATAGGAAGAGATTCATCTCGTGTTGGACGGACGAAATGGACGAACTCTACCGGCAATTTGAAGAAGACGGCGACGAAGAGACATCCGATCAACTTCGCGAATTACTGAACGCGGCTAGAAGAACAAGGTGGCAACAAACAACCAAAGATATGGACTTTACTCATTCTAGTCGTAAAGGTTGGGCTGTTCTTCGTCATCTCGCTGAATCTTCGAGACCAATCAAAACTAAAACGAACATGAACCCGGAAGAAATCGCAGCCGTTATCGTAAACAACGCGAAATCTGTCCCAGCCAACAACCACCAGAAACGCTTTTTGAAAGCAAAGTTGAAAAAATTACTGAATTCAATGCCTAATGAATCAGAATACGATCTTCCTTTTGAACTGGACGAACTCAACAGAGCAATAAACGCCACAAAACGTAGAAAGGCAGCTGGAAAGGCTGAAAAGGTCGCCATGCAAGATAATCATTGCCGGACTCTCATGGTTGATAAAATGTCTAGATAGACTTATAGACCCAAAAAACGTTTTCTTGGGATCATACTGAAGGGATTTAATCAAACTTGCCCCGACATGACTCTTCATCATACCTATGATATGACCAACTTTATGAGATCTTACATTTTCGTCGGTTTTTGTGATTCTTTGCATATTTCGTCGTTGAGCTACCCCTAAATCACGTCGGATTCAGTTGTGTCCATTGACACTTTTCATCAGGGATACATGTAGAGTAATATTCCGCTTGGTGCCCCAAAGTTTTTGCAACTTCAATTTTTTGGACACCCCTAATGAACACTCAGAAGCAGGTTTTTTTTAAGAAAATAGTACCGTAATCTTGTTTTGAAATTATCGAACCCGTAATACTCAGCCTAGAAATTCATACGGATATTTTATTGGTGAGTAAACGATTCATTGGAGACAGATTATGAAAAACATGTCGAATATCAATTAATAATATTTTTTTATTAAAACAAATAATGTCTTGTCGGATAATAAAATCAAATTTACAAACATTCTAATAGAAAAAAAACAAATCCAATAATATACACAAAATGAGCACATTGTTGTGAGAGTATAGAAAAGTTAATGTATAAGTCGCATAGTTTAGACCAGCACATTATCATAAACTAATTGTGTACTGTCTCTATCACAAAAAATTTCATACTTTCGTTTAATTTGTTATTTTACACAAATTCCACATGTTGAATAACAAATAAAACGAAAATGAGGAATTTTAAGTGATAGAGACAGTGGAATAAAACTTCCTCTAACAATGCAAAAGAGATACCAGCTTCCTGAGAAATTTCACCCATTCAATTCAAATTTCTATTATTATTTTCATGAATGGAATGAAGACTGGTGTTGCCAATAATTATTGTGACAGGTTACATTAACCCCATCTTCCAATGTTAAACTGTACGTATGAATAGTAAATTTAAATACATTTACATCTTACGATGTAATTTTCTTGCCGCCTCGTTCACATAACATTGATTGGATGAACGGTGAAAAATTATAACATTTATTCTGAATTATACAACGGATATGATCAATGACTGCACCAGCAGCAGTCAGAAGTGTAGAAATTAAATGAAGAAGAATTCAGAAGAAAATAAGTAGAAAGTTACACAAACAGCATATCATTCAGTTTTGAACTAAAAAGATAACGTTCATTCGATGCAATGAAATTATCACATCATAAGAATGCCTGACTCATTAAACGAGTCTAATTTAAATTCATATTCTACACACAACTAATACGAAAATACAGATATTGTAGCACTTAACAAAGAATACACTTGTATTTGAAGTTGTATGTACAATTGTAACATACGCCTGAAGGTCCCGACTGTCTTAGCATTGTTGGAAGTTAGTTTATTGTCTCTTTTTTTGCATTTGATATCCCAATTAGCTTATAGTTTAGTTGCCACAGAACTTTCCTCGATTTTAGTGAAATTCGTACCGCTATCTCAGACTAAGGACAGATCAAAAGGCCCTCCAACACAGCTAACGTTAACAACACTTTCCAATTTTTCTTTTGAGTATTACGTTTTATTCTACGAAGAGAATTAGTTAGAAGCCTAGAAGCACCGAATTCAAAGAAAAATTCTTTCTGCAGGCAAAGTTGAATGAATAAGAAATTCGACGTGTGGTTTCTGTGTTGCTGATGAAGTAACCAACCTCATCTTGCATTGATATGTCAATAAAATCGAAAAAGCGGCGCTCAATAAAGCTCCTCTGTTAATGTAAATGTAATCACCAAATGAAGCGATTATTCCCGGTCACGGACTACGTATTCAGTACAAATACAAATCAACCCAATTCCCACTTTCATTTGGTTGAGCTACGTTGAAGGAGCAAAATGTGCTTCAAAATTACTTTCAAATCTTAAAAAAAAAGAAACAAAAATTTATTATTTGGCATTGACGTTAATGTTGATGGAACACTTTATTCCTTTAATAAAAAAAAATAATAAGAACAACAAAAACAATAATGTGTACTAAACAAGTTCAATATTCATTCCTAGAAAATGTTGTAGAAAATGTTATCATCTGGACGATCGAATTGATCTCCATTCAGTTTTAAATTAACAACAAGATGACTTTTCTGGTTCAGCAACCACTAAATTAAAATCTAAACTATTGGGTCGTGCAAAACCCGTCTTAATTCCGTCCCAGCCATCTTCCACTTGATATTCACCCGTTTGTATTCGATTATACACTTCTTGTGTGACCATATTGAATGCCTCCTCGACATTTACACCTGTCCTGGCTGATGTCTCAACGAAATGTAATCCATTTTGTTCAGCGAACGCTTTTGCTTCGTCTTTACTGACCTCTCTTCGAGTACCGTTATTTACGAGATCCATCTTACAACCTGTCAGCGCAAATACCGGTCTGTGCGGCTCAATGTGTCTTTTCGCCTCCATCATCCTAGAAGAATTTTTTTTTAATTTTTGGTTTTGTTGCACTGATTTGAAAGAGTGGAATGAATGAAACTTACCATAAAGGAATATGTTCGAAACTAGCGTGATTACATATATCGTATACAAGCAGAACACCCACAGAATTACGATAATATGACTTGGTAATTGACCGAAATCGTTCCTGGCCCTGAAATAGTTGAGTGGGTCAATTATATTGGGTTTCAAGGATCGAATTAGACATACCGCTGTATCCCATAGTTGTAGTTTAATTCGTGTGCCATCTTTCACTTCAATGATTCGAGCAAAAAAATCTACGCCAACGGTTGGGTCTGAAAGCTGTTAACATTTTCAATGGCATTATCTGCTTATGCAGTAATTGATTGTTTACAAATTTTTGCACTCGATTGATTTGCGTTTTGTTATGCAAATATTTAATTCAACAACAATTTGCTTATCATTTTGTGCATGAAATCACTTATTTAATTCTAATTGCGCTTACTGTCTTATCGAATGAAAGCTACTTTGGAGCACACATCATTTATATCAAAATTCATTCAAGTGGACGATAATATGCGTATTAATTATCAACGCTGTAATATTCAACAATACAAGGTGGGCTTAAAATGTTGTATTGTATGAATGCAATGGAAATTCGAACGAAAGAAGGAAACAATGTGGAAATTACCTCAGCAAATTTACCATCTGTAAAATATTTGAGAAGCGAACTTTTGCCCACTGTACTGTCCCCGATGAGTATCAGACGAAATTGATAGTCAAAAATTGGTTCAACCATGTTTATGTGTTCACACTGCCACTACTAATATTATCTAAAATAAATTCAATTGGGAACACTCGGGCGTTTCTTTAATAAATTTATCAAAATATTGACGTTCACTACGTTTTATTCAATTTGTTCAATTTGTGACATTATAGCCATTAATAAATAATTTAAGTTAGGTTTTAATTTATGAGCACTGAAGAAAAATTCTTTGCGTGTTTTGCAATATTTTTTTTTGTAGTTGACATTTAACAATAATGGGGCTGTCGCTTTTTGTTTAAACAAAAAGTCTCTAGTTGTACTAGATTTCGTCTATGTTACCTAATTCAGTGTTGAAGAATATTGTTAGATCACGAATCGGTTTAAACTAACCATTACAGCGTCCAATAGGGTGACACACTTATTGCATCGAACACGCCGTGACCGTTATTATAAGGGCGAGTCCCAACCAACAAAACCGAGTTGGTTGCAGGCACTATCAAACTTTTGCGGATTAAAATTTTGACATTGTCTTGAAATGATCATGGTCCCAAGGTAGTAAGGGGACGTGACGCAAGTCTTACCCGCCAAAAAATTCACAAGAAAGTTCGTAGACTGAGGAACAGCAACCTTATGAATTTCAGGTTTTTGCGTTGTTAATAACCTGCGCAGAAATAAAAAATTCAGAAAAATGTTGAAACGAGTTTAGTTAATTTCAATTTATTTACAAGAGCTACAAATTTGGTAAACCTTTCTTTCTTTGTGGCAACTTTTTTTGACATTTGTAAGGTTTCATGAAATGTATCACGTCTCTCTAGAACTGTGGCAGTTAGAAAGTTGCTTCTAAAGACAAAGTTATAGATAATTAAATTTTAGCGAACAAATGTCTTAGGGGTTTGAGGATATGTGGCCCCATCCTGGGATATGGCTACTTCTAGAATTGGGCAGGATTACCCGTATCTCTACAACCATGAGAGTTATGAAGTTGCTTCTCGAGGCGAAATTGTAGAGAATTAAATTTTAGTGTACACGTGTTTCAGGGTTTTGGGGAAATATGGCGCAGTCCCGGGATATGGTCACTTCTAGAATTGGGCAGGATGTCCCATATCTATAGAACTATATAAGAGTTGGCAAGTTGATTCCAAAGGTGAAGTTGTAGAGAATCTTTAAGCGAATAAGTGTTTCGGGGTTTTGGGGAAATATTGCTTAATCTTGGGATATGGTCACTTCTAGAATTGGGTAGGGAGAATGTATCTCAGTGTTTTGGGGGAATATTTTAATAACTTAATTAGTTAATCCGCAAGGAGGTGTGACGCAAATCTTTATGTCTGCTTACAAAAGCTGTGAAATCAGGAAAGTGTGACGCATTAATCATCTAAGGTAAAACTTTTTTCTTCCAGTCACAAAAGTTCTGAAATCAGAGGGGGGTGACGCATTAAGCTTCGATTCGCAACAAGCATTTTTAAACAAAATTATGTTGACTTCAAAAAATTGCGTCAAAAATGCCAGACCCAACGACGAAACAATTTTTCTGTACTTTCAGTTTTTACGCTGCGAAAATTTGACTTTTATTTCTTATTACATCGTTTAGGGTAAATTTTAATTTTTGCGTCTAAAAACTGAGTGTTGAAAAATTATTCCGCTGGTGGGTCTGGCATTTTGACGCAATTTTTTGAACTCAACATAATTTTGTTTAGAGAATTTCTGTTGCGAATCGAAGCTTAATGCGTCCACCCCCCCCCCCCCCCCCCTCTGATTTCAGAACTTTTGTAACTGGAAGAAAATAGTTTTACCTTAGATGATTATTGCGTCACACATTTCTGATTTCACAGCTTTTGTAAGCAGACATAAAGACTTGCGTCACACCTCCTCTGTAAGAGGTCTACAACTTCGCCTTTGGAACCAACTTTCTAATTCTCATAGTTCAGGAGATCTGGGTCATCCTGCCAAAAATTACCACAAACAAAGAAAGAAAGAAAGAAAGAAAGGCTTTCCAAATTGACTATTTAAAATTATTCGATTTGGGTCCGTTTCCATACAAAATAGCAATATTGTTTAATTCATATCTCCGGATTGGCTGAACCGATTTTAATGAGTAAAAAGACACTTCGGCCTAAAATTTTCCCTAGAATCCGGGAAAAATATTTTCCGGGGGGTACGTCGCTCGGGGGAAGTCAAAAACTTCCTATATATATGTTCCTTAATCTACGAAAAAATTTCTTGTGAATTTTTTGGCGTGTAAGACCGTGGGGCCATGGTGGATAAAAAGAAAATAAATCAATTATTTCGTGTCGTGCTATAAGAATTGCATATTAAAGTGACTGACTATGAAATAGCAAAAATTGTGTGTTTCAATGTTCTTCATATGTTTTTTTTTTATTTTTTTGAAATTAATGTTCATTAGGACAATTTTTCGATTCCATTTCTGAAGTTTGCTTTCCGAATCCTATGCTATACGCTTCCAAATTCGTATAGCTGTGTTACGAGGTCTGACTTCAGCCGCAGATACTGTAAAAGATAGTCCCCAGTGGTTGAGGGCTCCTGAAGCACCAGCTGAAAGCGTCTCAGAAGCAAGACCGTTCGGGGTAATCTCAACAGAACTCATTACAGTACTTGTGGCGATTCGGCCATTGACGTTTATCAGTCTTGGACTATTCTCCGCTTGGGTGCATCCAAATTGACCAGAACCTCCGCCCTCAGCACGGAAGAAAAGTCCAGAGTATTCAGCAGTAACCTCACTCCATTCTACTCCTGACCATATGTTTCTCGGTTCTGGTTGATAAGGCAGTTGAACGTAAATGAAACCAATGGGAACTACCAAATGGAAACAGTTGAAAAAATCATGTAATAATTAAGTGGACTGCAACATGTAACTTTATCGCTCCTGAAAATGCACTTACTCGGATTTTCTTGAAAATATTTTAATTTCGTATTTGCCATATCCAACTGCTTTGCCATTTCAGTGATTTGATCTGTGAAACCATACATAGTGTCGCGTACTTCTCTTCTCAAACCCAAAACCGCCTGCTGCAAATGTTCTGGCAACCAAATTTGCGGCTTTTCACAAATAAACCAATTCGGTAAGGTGCAAGCGATATCAACCCATTCCATATCCGCGCTTTGCCTAGACAATTGGGACCGCATCTGAACACAATTCCTACCAATTTTTTCAGTTGGATGTCCGGCCGCCCAATTTGTAAATCTCTGAACAGCTGATCCGTCATTCCAAACGAATTCAGAGCTACTACCTGGTCGTCGTTGTGCTCCAATCCAAACATTTACAGCATCTGATGCGTTGAGGATTAATTGTGTAAGAATCTGTTGTTCTCTGGGAGTCACAATGCTAATCAATGTGGAACCTTGCCCAATACAAATTATTTCAGCCTGTTCACGAGGTGTAAAAGTTTGAAATAGTCTCACACATTTCTCATCCTCGAGAGGAATCCAGCCTTGTTCACAGATATTATTTATTTCCGCTGTTTGGATGAATAGAAATGACAATGAAATACCTTCATTGCAAAACTTTGTACATACCGTAAACTGTAGAAAAGGATAATGTTACTATACCCAAATACAATAAAACTTGCTTCATTTTTTGAGTCTCTTAGGTGCAGTAATATTATCTCAAGAGCCAATTTTTCCGCATTTATACGTTTGGCTTAATCTGGAATTATTAGCTGTTGGTGTATTCTACAATAGTAATCAATGAGTGCATCTCAGAGGAAGTAGATAAAACAGCTAAGTGTTTCATTTCTTAAAATCATTGTTCAATCGGTAGTCTGATCTTTGATAAATACAGCGAATACATAAATAACTGATTAGGAGGAATCTGTGATGATTATAGCATACCTTTATCTCTGCAAGGTAAAAACGGAAAACACAGATTCAGGTGCCAAATGAATTACGTTTGAGAGGGGTATGACACTATCGTTACGGTGCAAACATTTAGTGTCACATTTGACCCTTTTTGTGTTACGGCGGCAAAATATTAAATTTTTTGATAATTTTGATTTTTTTAAATTTTGAATTTTCTTAACATTTTGAATTTTTTCGAAATTTTGAATTTACTCAAAATTTCAAATTTCTCAAATTTTGACTTTCTGCTGAAAACGTTAAAATTTCTCACAATTTTGAATTTTTTTTAAAATTTTCTGAAAAATTTTTCAAAATTTGATTCCTCAAAAATATATGTTTTGAACTTTACACAAAATTTTTAAATTTCTCAAATTTTGACTTTCTTAAAAGTTTGTAAATTTTTTCAAAATTTAGAATTTCCTGAAAATTTTGAAATTTTGTTTGAAAATTTGAATTTTATGAAACTTTGAAATTTTCTGAAACTTTCTCAAAATTTAAACTTTTCTTAAAAATTTAAATTCACTCATTTCATACATTACGATGCATGGTAGATTTTTTCGAAGCACCCCTCCCCCTTCATTAGCATGCGTACTTTGTGAATGGTCCTATGGTTCTTGGTTAGGGGACGTCAATAAATCCCGACAGCTCCAGATGTAGGAAGACAAATGAACGGAGGGAGGGGGTTTTCAAAAAGAGGACGTAACCTATAATTACTCTCGCGTCGCCACACATTTCGTCGATATAATAGATAATAATGATTTTGGAGAAAACTCGCCAATAAATGCGCTTTTTCGATTGGCGAAGCCAAAATCAACTTTTTGTGAAACGAAAACTGCTTATTTTAGAGATTGTTTTACAAAAATTTCAAATAGCTGACGTCCACAGGGAGGGAGGGTGGTCGCGAAAGTGAGACACAAGAGGATAAGGGGGGTCGAAAAGTCATTCACAAATGAATTTCTTAGGTATCTGTTTTCATGTATGCATGTAAACATAAACAGAACATGCGGCAGTCCACTAATGCAGTCAGGAGCGTCATGGGCTACGTATAGATGTGGCCTCAAAATTAATGAATTATTCTAGAAACGACTTTGAGTTTCAACATTTAAAAGCCACTCACAATTCTTCATCCTACTTCCAATTGTTCAACAAAATCGAAAAACTAAAAGTGCTGATTTCGTCGTTTACGACTCATCAGTACACCTTGTCTTAAGACCATGTGTATATCAGCAACGATGGCCATAGAATGATACCCAGACTATGGCAACTCGCCTTTTATACAATCCAGATCCTACGATTGGATGCATGTCATTTCGTTTGAACAATTTGGAAGTAAAAGAATTGTGAGTTTGTTTCGGTTATTTTTTAATTTGGATTATTCTGCTAAGCAGATTACCACAATTCAACGACTATCGAAGATAGTATTTACGTTGAATATTTCGGCTCCAAGGGGCTAACCATACCCTCTGTGTAAAGAAGTACACAAACTTGCAATCAAGGTAAAAAATTGAGAAAATTCTCGTTTTGGTACAATTGCACCCATAGAAGTAATATTTTACTATGGCTGCTGTACCTTCGGCAGATTAAAGTCCACCCGCTTGAATCAACATTTAAAAGCCACTCACAATTCTTCATCCTACTTCCAATTGTTCAACAAAAATCGAAAAACTAAAAGTGGTGATTTCTTCGTTTACGACTCATCAGTACACCTTGTCTTAAGACCATGTGTATATCAGCAACGATGGCCATAGAATGATACACAGACTATGTCAACTCGCCTTTTATACAATCCA
>CM055406.1:43476133-43564782 GCA_029228625.1 Pseudolycoriella hygida | reverse complement strand
GATGCATGTCATTTCGTTTGAACAATTTGGAAGTAAAAGCATTGTGAGTTTGTTTTGGTTATTTTTTGATTTGGATTATTCTGCTAAGCAGATTACCACAATTCAACGACTATCGAAGATAGTATTTACGTTGAATATTTCGGCTCCAAGGGGCTAACCATACCCTCTGTGCAAAGAAGTACACAAACTTGCAATCAAAGTAAAAAATTGAGAAAATTCTCGTTTTGGTACAATTGCACCCATAGAAGTAATATTTTACTATGGCTGCTGTACCTTCGGCAGATTAAAGTCCACCCGCTTGAATCAACATTTAAAAGCCACTCACAATTCTTCATCCTACTTCCGATTGTTCAACAAAATCGAAAAACTAAAAGTGCTGATTTTGTCGTTTACGACTCATCAGTACACCTTGTCTTAAGACCATGTGTATATCAGCAACGATGGCCATAGAATGATACCCAGACTATGCCAACTCGCCTTTTATACAATCCAAAAAATAACCGAAACAAACTCACAATTCTTTTACTTCCAAATTGTTCAAACGAAATGACATGCATCCAATCGTAGGATCTGGATTGTATAAAAAGCGAGTTGGCATAGTCTGGGTATCATTCTATGGCCATCGTTGCTGATATATACATGGTCTTAAGACAAGATGTACTGATGAGTCGTAAACGACGAATTCAGCACTTTTAGTTTTTCGATTTTGTTGAACAATCGGAAGTAGGATGAAGAATTGTGAGTGGCTTTTAAATGTTGATTCAAGCGGGTGGACTTTAATCTGCCGAAGGTACAGCAGCCATAGTAAAATATTACTTCTATGGGTGCAATTGTACCAAAACGAGAATTTTCTCAATTTTTTACCTTGACTTTGAGTTTCTTATTCATTCTTTTGCTTCATTTCATTGACACACATAGTCGCCTCTCTAAAAGTTCTTCTGCAATTTTAGCGGGAAGTTCTTAATTGCCCAACAACCCAATATGTCGTTAATAGTCGCCAAGGCTTTGTGGCTTAAATGAGTCCGGCTCAAAAAGCGAAACTCTCCTCAGCATTCCCAAAGTTTAGCGGCACCTAACCGTTTCCGATCATCTAATTTTTTAACATTTAATGCGATACACACTGATGCCACCAACGGAAAGAAAATCAGAAAAACTATTCTAGTACATTTTACAACGGCTGACAACACTCTAACATTGATGTTTACTTTTTTGTTTAATCAAAAACAACAAATAGTTCAATTCAAGAAACACAAGAAAAATTGTATTAAAGTTTGAGTTAGAAATAGTTTGATGTTCTTGGTTCTATTATAAATACAGTTAAATATTACTTTAAATTTGACAAAAATTGACAATAAAACGTAAGTAATGACGATTCTTTTTTGTAACTTGTGGGTGGTTTTTTTTACTTCAAAGAAAGCAGTTTCGCTCTAATTATTCGGCCAAAGTGCTGTTTATTTTTCATTATTTAATTTGTACGAAATGTACCGTAATATATTGCCTCAACAAACAATTAAATTTAAGCTCAAAAATTTAGTAGAAAATAGACACATGGCGCAAAGATCGATCGAATAAATCACACTGTTAAATTTTCGTGTAAGGGTGTTAAAAATAGTTATTAGTGTGTCTGTTTTTGACGACTGATTTTAGGCAATTTCGCGTGTTGTAGACCGAGCAAAGCGAGGTCTACATGCAAAAGTGCCTAAAATCAGTCGTCCAAAACAGATACACAAAAAATTTTTCATGCAGAGGTCCAAAATCGAGAAAAAATTTATAAAATTTCCTTCGATTTTGGCCCCGAGGCATGAAAAAGTTGTTAATACACATACTCTCGGTTTCGAAAATTCAACAATGAAACCAATTTATTGGTTTAATTTAAAAAAAAAGTGACGAAAGACCTAACTAAATAAGGAGTGTGGGAGTTGTTCACCTTCAATTGAATTTACCAAAAATATTACAAAACGACAATATCGACGGGAACTCGCAAGTAATTTACTCTTTCCATATGAATTTAGATGCTGGATACATGCCTGCGGGTTCTAATATTTGGAAATTTTTAGGGAAATTTGGTGAGTTTTATCGAGTTTTTTCCCCAAAAATTAAACCCTGCATATCGGCCATGTTATTAAATATTTAAATGAAAAGCATTTCTAGCATATTAGGTATAACAGAAATTTTCGTAACATCAGGAGAGTCGGTTTCGGATTGTTTCTTCCAACAGAAATCTTATCGATTCGGTTGTAGATTTAACAGATGAAGAAAAACGAAATAGATTAGTCAGTAAACGTGTTACATTTAAAAGTGAAATGTGGTATCTCAGCTAACCTTTTCTATTGACTAGAAATTTGTCGAATAGGAAATTTTGATAACTTTCGTCGAATGTTTGTTTCATAAACTCAGCAATTTTAATGAATTCCTCACTTTGTTTTCAGAAATTTCGTACCTGGATAATTGTTAGCAAATTGTGTGCTCATAATTGTGTGCTCATTATGTGGGTAAATTAAAGGTGTTGATTATGTAAACATTGTAAACGAACCAAAGCACGAGTTTAAAAAATGTTATCTGCTAGTTTCATGTGACTGCATTTAATTGTCAAAATGTGAGATAATTCTCGTTTTGGAACAATTGCACCCATAGAATACCGATTTTCCACGGCTGCTATCGAGGGGTGACGCACTTCTGCGGTTTATGGAATAAATGGAATAAATGGGAATAAATGGAATAAATATTGGAATAAATGGAATAAATGATAATTTTTTCAAATTCGTCAAAACCTCAAATAGACTTGATTTTGATGGCAACGCACACAACAAACCATACTAATGTGTCAAAAAGTGAAAAAATCCACTTTTGAAAACTTAAAAGAATTTTTGTTGAAAATTGGAATAAATGTAATAAATTTATTCCATTGATTCCAAAAACAAAAAAATAAAATTTAATCTCAGGATGGTTTAAATGCTTTTTAATTTGTGCAAACCTATTTTTGAACTTATTTGTCTAACTTGTGATGTGTTTGGTTGAGATATTTCGCAAAAACAACAAAAAAATTTTGGGAATAAATGGAATAAATGAAGTGCGTCACCCCTCGGCTGCTATACCATCTGTAGAGAAGAGTCCACTTCTCGTATCAACATTCAAAAAAGCCATTAACAATTCTTCCATAATACTTCAAAATTTTTAAACAAAACTGAAGAGAACAAAACTGTTGCTGATTTCTTCTTTTACGACTCGTTGTACTGATTAGTCTTAAGCGAAGAAATTAGCAGCATTTTTGTTCTCTTCAGTTTTGTTTAAGAATTTGGAAGTATTATGGAAGAATTTTTATCTGCCTAGAACGATAATCTCGCATTTTTCTCCGTAGGGAAAATTGTTTTTCTCGATATATCTTTTCTCGGCAGATAAAATAGCATATGCACCGCTGTCCAGGATGGTTTGTTTTGACGATTTGGATTATTTCCCACGCCTTCGGCTCGGGAAACAACCTCCAAATCGTCAAAATAGAGCATCCTGGACAGCGGTGCATAATCTACTATTAATGGCTTTTTTGAATGGGGACTACGTTTAATTGCGTTTCTTAGAAGGGGTATTTTGAAATATATTTTTCTGTAATGTGTGTTGGGGCAAATACCGCGTCCCAAGTGATGGGAAAATATGTTCCGTCACAACCAATACACTCTCACGTATACAGAAAAATTCTTGTACTAATTTTAAATAGTGTGCGCGCGGTAGTAATACGCCCGTAACGCAAGTCTTACACGCTAAAAATGTACAAGAAACTTTTTTCGTAGACTAGGGAGCATATATGTACAACTTTCCCCTTGCGATGTACCATTTTTTCTGGATTCTACGGAACATTCTAAGGCGAAGTGTCTTTTCCATACAAAATGTGCTCTTCCATAGAAAACAAAGTTTATGAAAATATCCTACATTAGCTATTTATTTATTATTATAACAAGTTAGCTAGTTATTCTGTTTGTTAGACTTTCGGCGTTTTCATGAAAACTGGCGGTAAGATCTTATTTAAATTTTGTAGGGACCGTCGCGTCGGGTGGTCTCGTTTGGGGGCTCCCATACAAATCCCATATAAAAGCATATTTTGTATGTTTGCGTGTGTATTCAAAGTATGGGTCAAATGTGAATTTTTAGATTGTGGACGGAGACGGAATCAGGGCTAAAGAAATGTTCCATTAGTTAAGCTTGAAAGAAATGTTCCATGTGGTTTACCTTGAAGCAAAGGCGGAATTGTGACAGGGGTAATTGGGGTCGCCGCCGCTATGGCGACAAAATTTTTTTTTATGAATTTTTAGGTTGTAGAGAAAGTGACGGAAATCATTTCTGTATAGACCATTCTCAACGAAAAGTGCGACATCTATCACCCTCGTAACGTCGATATAATGAACTAAAGATAGTCTGCTCCAAATATTAAAACTGTCAAATAAGATAGTCTGTTTCAAATGTCAATTGTATAGAATGTGCTGCCACCTATTCTCGTTAAGAACTGCCTATATGCCAGCTATGACAGCCACGCGAAGGGCCAAATTTTGTGATGAATTCTAGTTGTACAGAAAGTGACGGAGAACATTTATTCATATTATAAGTGAGGGCCGCCGCCGCCAGCTATGGCAACCGCGCCAATTTTTTTTGGACCCGTACGAAGTACAAAGGTCCTATACGTTTACCACAAGCAACTTTATTGTAACATGGGGTAGATCGAACTTCTTTTTTCCAAACTGCTCAACCGATCACCCGCTTTTTTCCTTTACGTGCCTCCCATGATTCAAGTTCAAAAATAAGCAAAATCGGTCAAGTAGTTCCGAAGATATTGTCGAAGGAGTGGAGGTCGGCCATATATTTTCGAGCGTCGATGCAAATATCTCAGCAAGTAGCGCACGGAAATTGTTCATTTTGGTGTCAAATTAAAGCATTTGATCCCAGGAAGCTGGAAATCGGGTGATTGGTCTGGGCACAAGGTCCAATGGAATGGCCGAAATTGAGTTTCTTGGCCATATGCGAAAGCAGATGGCTTTTTGTTTATATTTGCTTAACTATGCAATATGGAGATTTAGTGTCTAAAGTAAAGTTGTAGAGCACGTGTTTCAGGGGTTTAGGGAAAAATGACCCAGTCCTGGAATATGGCCAGTTCCCCAAATGGGAGGGATGACACTATGGCAGTTAGAAATTTGCTTCCAAAGGCAAACTCGGTGAGAATTACATTTTAGATAGACCTGTGCGCCGGCGAAAACGCCGCCCAAAAAAGTGTCAAAAAAGTACGCCGCCGGAGATATTTTAGACGAGCGCCGATTTGCGCCGCCGCCAAAAGCTAAAAACTTGTCGCGCCGCCGCCAAAAGCTAAAAAATTGTCGCGACGCCGCCGCCGTCAAAGGTTTTTATAGGCGCGGTAAAAAATTAATTGAAATCTTCATAGATCAACTATTATTTAATTCAAAAGATAAATAGAGACCGGAAATAAATTCTTTCAAGCTATGGCTCATTTGAAAACTCTTACAATACTTAGGAAAAAGTTGCTTGTAAACTTCCAGAAGTTACTGTGGGCGTAATTTGACAAAAAATTGAAGATCAAGAACCCAAACATAGAAACTTTAAGCACTTTGTCTTATAAATGAAATAAGTAATAAGAAATAGTTCTTTTGGAAACCAAAAAACGTAATCTTTTTATTGTGTCTGATTAAACTATTCGGACTCTTTAGCATCCGCTTACGTTGAACGGGCTAGCTCAGGGGTTACGTACTGGCTTTCCACGAAGAATGGCAGAACAATGGCGTGTCGATTGTTTTCAATGAGCATTTTGTATGCATATACAATAGCAGTGGTATAATGACTGTAGATGTATGTCCGAAGTAAATCAATCAATTATGTCCTGGACCGCATTTTTACTTGTGGAATCGGTCGTACTTGTATTTGATTGAAGTTCGTGTAGATAGTTACGTTTTGTGAAACAACAACATGGTTTCCTCGTTGGGTTGTCACGCTTATTCCTTGGCGTGTCATTGCCTGGACATTCACTTCTTTCGTGCGACAGAATGCCTTCTCTCGGATAGGGCTAGTTCGCCACCATCATACAAACAGAAGTTCGAACGGGTCTAGATCGGTATTGAGGATCTTAGAACCATATGTTGCCGACGGATAGCTGGGCGATGGCAGGCCGCTGAGTGGTGTTTCTGAATCTTGAACAGGGATTGCAATGTGGGAATTCGTTTGTTTGCGATTAATTAAACAGATTAACTGTTTCTCATACAGATGCCCTAGAAAAAGGTATCTCGGTTGTGTGTGATACACCGCATTCACGGGTTCGTTTAGAATAAGTATCTGGCTAAAGGGTCAGAAGATGTATCGTAGCATATATGGACATACGAAAAGGTTCATTTGGCTAAACGGTCTATCATGTGTATGTTGCGAATGGGAACGTATTGTGATAATACACAACTAGGTGGAAAATAACTATGGTGGAATGATAGAGGAATAACGGAGAAGGAAGCAGGGGTCATAAGACCAGTGTTTACAGGCCAGCTGGCCACCTTGAGCAGAAATCTAACGTCCTCTTGTGTCATTAATAGTTGAATCGCCATTTATACCAAAAACTATTCTCTAAACTTTCACCCCCAATAGCTTCAGCAAATTCCACTCTTTTTTCGAACAATTTTTTTCTTGAGTCGAGTGTGTCAAAGGTTTGAAAGCGACTGTTCATACCGAAATTTCAAAGAAAATCGACCCCCGTGAAACTTTACATCACAGATTTTTTTTTATTTCACTCGATTGAGCTTTGAATTAGTTTTATTTTCTGCTACATGTTAACTTTCAGTATTCAACTAAGTAACATTCACAAATATTTGATTTTGATTGCGTTACCAGTGAAAGATATGTAAGAACATTCTTAATGAATCAGTCAACCAATAAAGTCACCTTTTCTAATAAAGTAAAACTAAAAGGTTATGGGCCCAGGAATAAATAAACGCTTTGCGGAAAACAAAACTGAATACGGTAATGCGATGGCGAAAGTTACGGTTTACGGAACTGGAACAAATACGGAATTGGAACAAGTACGGAATCGAAGCAACTACGGAATTGGAACAAATACGGAATTGGAACTGAGGAATCAATAAAGAATATTGGAAAGTTATGAAATTGAAAGAAAATTATGAAAAGAAACTAAAGAAATAAAACTAAAGAATCGAAATTATTGAATGAGTGAATGAACACCAAGAGTTTGGAGCCAACCAGGTTAAGGAGGAGCTAAAGAAGAACTAAAAAGGATGAAATATTTTTAAATCAAATCTATGTAATTGAGGAGGAGTGTTAACTTTCAGTATTCAACTAAGTAACATTCACAAATATTTGATTTTGATCGCGTTACCAGTGAAAGATATGTAAGTCACCCAAAATCAGTCAACCAATAAAGTCACCTTTTCTAATAAAGTAAAACTAAAACTACAGACCCTACTGTTTATATGGAAATAATATTTTCAGTAATTTAGTCATACGACCAATACTCGTTAACATCATTAACGAGGCATTCCAATCAGGTGTTTTCCCAAGTTCATTGAAACGATCAACATTAATACATATACGAAAAAAGCCATGAATCAGTCAACCAATAAAGTCACCTTTTCTAATAAAGTAAAACTAAAACTACAGACCCTACTGTTTATATGTAAATAATATTTTCAGTAATTTAGTCATACGACCAATACTTGTTCTCATCATTAACGAGGCATTCCAATCAGGTGTTTTCCCAAGTTCATTGAAACGATCAACATTAATACATATACGAAAAAAGCCATGAACGACGAAAATGAACGAAAACAATTAACTAAATTCATTATGGATGATCAATTACTACAAGATTACCAATCTGGCTTTCGTAGTCAACACTCGTGCGAGACAGCAATTAATGAAATTCTTTACAAATGGAAAGAAGCGCTTAATGACTCTAAAATTATAATTGCAGTCTTCTTGGATTTTCAGAGAGCATGCGAAACAATTACACCAGCATTACTTTTGAACAAACTGCATAAATTGCGTATACGAGGAACAGCTCTTGAATGTTTTAAAAGCTACCTCACAGGTAGGGCGCAAGTAGTCAAAATATGTGAAGTCATCTCTGAAGATTTAAACAATCAGTTCGGAGTGCCGCAGGGATCTATCCTCGGACCTATTCTCTTCATATTGTACATCAATGACCTTGGAAATAAGCTCAGCAACAGTAAAATGAAATTATTTGCCCCGATGACACTTTACTGTATATGATATCTGACAACATTAAGGAGGCGGAATCTCAGATGAAAAATGACCTTGCAGTTCTATTCAACAAAATATGTCAGAATAAACTTAAGTTGAATGTTGACAAAACAAAAGCAATGCTGATTACTAATAAACTAATCAATGAGAAAGAGGTGAAAATTTCAATAAATGGCATAGACTTATCAATAGTCGACCAGGTGAAGTATTTAGGTGTAATAATTGATGACAATCTCGTTTTTGATAAACGAACTTGACTCACATCAGAGATTAAATTTATATAAGACGTTGATTCAGCCACACTTCACGTAATGTAGCAGTGTTTTGTTCCTTTGCAACCGTGGTGACATTTCGAGATTACAAAAAATGCAGGAAAAGTTTATGAGAAACATATTGAGAGCCAAACGTAAGACAGAATCAACGGAAATGCTGGATAAATTTAAATTACTCAGTGTAACTTAATTAATTGTTTACAATACCGCTTACTTTACAAATAGGATTGTAAAAGTCAAAGCGCCTCAATATCTGAGGAACAAGATCCGATTTAATTACGAAGGCCAGACTAGAGTTTTAAGGAACTCTTATGATATTAAATTGACGACAAATGAATCGGTATAGTGGCGTGTTTGTCTTCATAAAAGAAAAATTGAAAAATGAACACAACTTAGTTCAGCAAGTTGAAATTTTTTCGCACGCCAGCCGAAAAATGTGGCAAAAAGTGCGCCACCTCCGCCGAACTTATTTTCAACGTGCGCCGATTTGCGCCGCCGGCGAGACCGATTTTAGCCGCCGCCGATTTATTTTGACCGGCGCACGGCTCTAATTTTAGAGAAAATAGTTTCAGGATTTCTTGGAGAAACAACGTTGGTCATCTTTGTGATTTTGACATTACCTTGGATAATTTCTATGGATCTTGGAAATTCTTATAGTTATAAAAGAACATAAAACATTGGATTATTTGCTCATTTTTATATTTACATACGTTCGAGTCTTTTTGCAACATCTATTTGCCATATCTATTCTGATACGTACGGGTCTTTGGTTATGTTTTTTTTATAAATTTGGTTTGTAGGGAAGGTTACGAAAATCACATTTGCATGTATAAGTGAGTATCGCCGCCGCCAGCTATGGCAGCCGCACCAAGAGGACTATCACCACATTTTGTCCCTACTTGCAAAAGAACTGATAGCACAACAAAAACTCTTTTTAAAAGGGAAATGTGACGCAAGATCTTCTTCCAAAAAAGGGGTTTTGTTGTGATTCTTTTTACCGACCACGGTTTCGGTTGTCATACAGTAGAGAATTGTCGACAAAGAAACTAAAATCGGTGCGCTTAAAAAGATGTAGTTTTGTGCAAGGCTGCCACGCTATTGAAAAAAAAATAGCGTCGCTATCGCTATCGCTATTCAAAATTCAATAGCGATAGCGTCGCTATCGCTATAGCGAAATAGCGATAGCGATAGCGAAATTCGCGCTATTTCGCTATTGTATGTTGAGCCAAGGTACCTGAATAAAAATACTTCATTTTATTGACTTAGGACTCGATGTTATACTTTGTTAAGATGGATGTTTGGTTTAAATAATATAATAAGTTGAAATATAGAAATAAAAACAACGTGTCGAGGTTCGTATAAACCAACTACATATTTTAGAATAATTAAGCTTAACACCACCCAAGTAAGAAAAAAGTCTCAAATGAAACTAAAAAAAGACCTCGCATTGGTCTCAAGTTTATGTATTTCTTGGTCTAAAAAAATCCTTATTTTGATCCATTAAAAAATTAAGTTCAGTTAAAGTACACGTTGAGGACTTCTCATTTTAGATAATTTCGATGCATTGAAAGTGTTGAGACTTTTGAGGTCACCTCTTTTCTTCTCATATTTTTATATTTTAATTTAAAAAACTATTACTGAGACCGATGAGGACTGTTGAGTGGTCTCATTTCAAGTTCTTTGGTGATTAAGTGTTCTCACTAAAAATAGAGAATGCTCACTGTGGAAATCAATTAATGAGACAGATGAGGACCTTCGAAAGGTCTCATTTCGATATAAGCAATATACCTTTTGCGTGTTTATAGCAGGTAGTGTCTTCCGGGAATGTTTCCTAATGATTTTTCCATAGCAGAACGAAGAAATTTGTAATATTCAACATATGAAAAATAGCGATAGCGTGAAACTAACGAAAAAGTCGCTATCGCTGTCGCTATTCGACAAATGGAAACGCTATCGCTATCGCTATAGCGAATAGCGATAGCGATAGCGAAATTTTGCGCTATTTCGCAATAGCGTGGCAGCCTTGGTTTTGTGCGCCTTTCATTTCAATTACAATTACGTGTGTAAAACAAATTTTCTTCCCAACGACCAATTTTCCCGAATATTGAATAAAATTTTCACTTGGCTTTAACCGATTTCCCGATATAACGAGTTGTGCTTTTCGTGAAGTAACGTATCTCTGAAAACCCGAATTGGATCTATTTATCCGTTTTTGAAACATTTTCCCTCGCTTTTTCTCCAATGTAGAACGACTTCGCGATTTTACCCATTATCTATCTAGTTCTATTGTACGACTATTCGAACCACCTTTCCCACCCTGACGAAAGATTCCTAACATTTCGAATCCCCTCCTGCAGACGTTAGATTTTTGAAAATCCTTGAATACATATCATTGAACTGAAATGGTCTAGTCAGCGAACTTTGCGATGTCTGTAATAATATTTTAACTTAGTACATGAAAACACTCAAATTCATCTGTTGGCGTCGGTACCGTATGTTGAGCGGTCTGTTTGATGAGGTGTTTTTTGCACTTCGTTCGGGTTGCATGCGAAAAAGCCTTAAAGCCACGTCACCAAACAGACACGTACAATATTTTTCATGTGGCAATTCGAAAATTCGAGAAAATTTTAGAAAAAAACTCCATTGTCGGCCCCTACACACGAAAATGATATTTTAACTGAACAGACGAAAACACTTAAGTTCAACTGCTATCATTGGTACCGTCTGTTGAACCCTAAAACAAACAACATTTTTTTTTTCCAGAACAACAACTAAACAATCTTTTTTGGTTACACAAACATGATATGAACGAAAAGCACTTCTTGTTGAATGTGAACTATTTTTGGACTTACGAAAGCATTTGTCAAAATGGTAATTAATCAAAGAACTTATCTTATCTGCTTGTCTCACAAACGATTGTACTGCATACGAATATAGAGCTCACCGATTGTTACCCGACGAGGTGCACAAAAAGCAAAAATTCAAACCCGTGGTATGGTCAGAAAGGTCGAATCTCGCAAGCCAAGTGCTGCTTTGTTGGAAGCTAAAAAGAAAGCGCGTGAAAAATTGAATAACAGTCCAAAACGTTCATCTGGTGAAACAATTACGATCCGAGATATCTACCAGTCGGTGAGTATTTTTGTATTGTGTTTGTAAATTTCGTAGTCGAACATCAACTCAAACAATTTATTTTTAACTTTGTAATCTATAATGCGAATAGAAAAAGCATAATCTTCTTTCCACCCTCGTCCCCGAGTTTCTGGGTTTGAAGCCAAGAGTCTTTTGAACTCTTCATACACCAATCTTAGTACTTTGGCACTGCTGAGCCTCATCGGGAACCACCATTTGGTCCTGCTGAAACAGGACTAGACTGTTCGATTAGTGATGTCCACCCATGCACCATTATATTTGATTGAGTTATTATAAAAACCATTTTTTTTTTCAAATTACAATTTGTACAAAAAAATAAGCACTTAGGCCATCCTTGTTGGGTCCTTTGTACTGCGTCTTCCTTGTTTGACTTATGGTGATATTGGGTGAATTTTGTTGATGAGTAACGTTAATATAGCCGGTAGGTTGTCTATGAGGTGGCATGGTGTTTTTAAATTTATACCCATTCATCACTGACGCAGCTGCTCTGTCCAGCTAGTCGCTGTCTGTGGTTAATGCCAAAACATTAGTTAGTGGAACTACTCTGAACTCTTTTATAGTAAGATAAAAGTCCCCTAGATGATTCGTCCTCAGGCTTGCCGGGCAATGGCATAGGAAATGCTTCGATGTTTCAGGTACGTCGCCGCCCCTTCTGAAGTTCGGGTCAACATTAAGTCCCATCTTATTGAGATGGTACCCTAATGAGTTGTGCCCCGATAGCATTCCTATCAATCGCCTGATTCCGCCCTTATTCAGGCTTAGCAGAAATCTGGTGGTCCTTAAGTTACAGCCCAACAGGAATTCCTTTGCCTGCCTGCAATTTTGCAACTCTTCCCATCTACGCTGGTGCATTTCTTCAGCTTATCTTTTGAGTAGCCCTCCCACCGTAAGTGCCTAGCGTCGGTTCAGCGCCAATAAGTCGGGAGCTGCTTCCCTGTCTTGCCAATTCGTCGGCTCTCTCGTTCCCTGGTACATCTGAGTTACCTGGAACCCAGATCAAGGAGATAAGGTTATTTCTTGATGAGGTTTGCAGGCTATCTCGACTGTCAGGTACGGTTTTCGTTGAAAGTTTACAAGAAGAAACAGCTTTGATCGCCGACTCACATTCCGAGCATATGCATATCTTTTTATCTCGCACTTGCTTTTCTGTCAATATGCAACAGCTTTCACCTATGGCTAGAGCCTCTGACTGAAACACAGTTGCGTAGGTTCCCAGAGAGATTGATTCATTATATCCCTGCACCTGCGTCTTCTTCAGTCCTCGATCCATCAGTGTACATTACCAGGTCTCCTTCAAACGGGAACTCCCCTTCTCCCCATTCTTGCCTGTTCGGCAGAGCTACTTCAAAACCTTTGTCGAATCGGAATACGGTTTCGACCTGGTCACTCGGCATCTCTACTTCCCCGAAACGATTCTTCAGGTCCGCTAAGATTCCGGCGTTTCCCATTTCTCTGCCTGATGCTATCCTTACCTTACCTTACCTTACCTTACCTGTACAGTCTCGCCACTGTCGACCTGGCTTCTCTTCTCACAAACAAGTCGTTAGGGTCCAACGACAGAATCACCTTCAACGCCGCTGTTGGAGTCGACGTCATCACTCCAGTGGTACTCAGACATGCCAGTCTTTGTACCTGGGTGAGATTTTTCTCGATCGCTTGAATTCTCGCTTTGTGAGACCAGAGCGTACTTCCGTAACTCAATATCAGCCTCACTATCGCCACATATATTCAGTGTAAAACCGATGGTCTGAGACCTCAATTTTTCCCGAATGCTCTTCGGCAATGCCTTCCTTTAACGTGTTCCTTCCAAGTCAGTCGTATTTTACCTTGTCTGATAAAATTGACAGAGTTCCAAATGCACCCTTATAACTAAAGGTCCGTAGTTCTTTCCGTTGAGTTGACGAGACGGTTTACATATTTGTAAAGTAAAATTGAGGACTTAGGACTTTTGTTAAGTTGAGTCTAATGCCACCTTACCCAGCACTTATCCGACAACTGTCATTATTCTGTATTGGCGATATTTTTTGTTAAGTTGTGTCTGTCACATGTTCTACTCGCATCGATTTTATTGGAAATTTTACTGATCCTTAAAATAGATGATGGATTCGATACAAACTATTCGTGGTGCGACCGGAATCATGTATGATGATCGTATGGCTGAACATCGATGCCTGTGGGATCCTAATTTTCCAGAATGTCCTGAGCGATACACTCGAGTTGTTGAACGATGCCGTGAATTGAAATTGATTGATCGATGTGTTCAGTTATCTCCTCGTGAGGCTACAGTCGACGAAATATTAACGAAGCACACGCAGGAACTTTATGATTTGCTCAAATCTACCAGTCAGAATGAAGATGAGGAACAAATGGAAGAATTATGCACAAAGTATGATGCAATTTTCATTCATCCTGTGAGTAAAATAAACGTATGAAACAAGAGTTGTGAACTTTATTGAATTATTTTCGTGTTAATAGACCACATTCCAACTGTCAGTACTTGCCGTTGGCAGCACTATCGAATTAATCGATAACATTGTGTCAAATAAAGTTCAAAATGGCATGGCAATAATTAGACCACCAGGACATCATGCTTTGAAGTCAGAATACAACGGTTATTGTTTCTTTAACAATGTTGCGATTGCCGCTCAGCATGCGCTGGACAATCGCGGACTGAATCGCATTTTGCTTGTGGATTGGGACATACATCATGGACAGGCATCGCAAAGAATGTTTTACAACGATCCTAGAGTTCTCTACTTTTCAATTCATCGTTATGATCACGGCACATTTTGGCCGAATCTTCGAGAGTCAGATTTCGATTGGGTTGGTGAAGGCGATGGAAAAGGATACAATATCAACGTACCGTTGAACAAGACCGGAATGACCAACGCAGATTATTTGGCAATTTTTCAACAGATTCTTATGCCGGTTGCCATTGAGGTATTGTCATGACATTCGTTACATGGTTTTGTTTTTCAGTTGATTGAATCGTTTTCGTGTATTTCATTCACCACGTCCATTTTATTTTTTCATTCAGTTTCAGCCAGAGCTAGTCATTGTGTCAGCCGGTTATGACGGCACTTATGGATGCCCTGAGGTGTGTTTAATTTAACTTTAATTTTTTTTTCTTTTATAATTTTGACAGTTTTGCCCTGAACTCGTCATTGTATCAGCTGGTTATGACTCTGCATTAGGTGATGAAAAGGTACTTTTTGAATTTGATGTAAAAAAATATCCATCTCGCCAATCAAATGCTTATTGTCCTTTTATGAATCAATCAAATGCGGAGTTGTGATTGTCTGAAAAGCGAATTTCTGTTGCATTGATTTTAATGAATTCTATTGTTCAGGGTGAAATGGAAGTTACGCCAGGATGTTTCCCACATCTTCTCTCGCCTTTGATGTCATTGGCTAATGGAAAAGTTGCAGCTGTCTTAGAAGGAGGCTATTGTCTACAATCGTTAGCCGAAGGTGCTGCCTTAACACTTAAAACCCTACTCGGCGATCCGTGTCCTGTACTTGTCGAACCCCTAACAGAGCCATGCGAAAGCATACAAGAAACAATTTACAATTGTATACAACTACACCGTCCGTATTGGAATAGCCTGCAAACGAATGGAACGTATTCCTTGGAAGAGTACAATAATTTTACGCCTCAAAGTAACTTGCATAAAGTTGTACAAACTTACAAGTGGAACCAGCCGACACCAGAGCGTTTTTTAACCAGAGATTGTTATCCCGTCCAATCGCAAGAATTTTTAGATAGAGTCGCTGAACGTTTAACGAAGCTCAGTATAGGTAAGTAGATCTCTCAGACATAGTGGTGTTTTGTGGAAAATTTGTAAAAACGAGACAGGGTGGTTAGGTGAAAGAGTATTTCATTTCAGTATTTCATCTTCAATTAATTTTTTTATTGCATACGTCTCGATTCTTCCCCTCAAAAGGCAATAAAATACTGAATCTGGCGCTTCAAAAAGTTATTTCTCTTACGTGAACTTTCGCAATAAAACGACAGTAGCATGGGCGTGCGGTAGCAATGCACCTGTGACGCAAGTCCGCATACGAACAAATTAAGACAAATTTTTTTCTCCCCTCCCCCTTCCTTCGACGTACCCCCCGGAAAATATTTTTTCCGGATTTTACGAAAAATTCTAAAGCGAAGTGTTTTTTCACTCATTAAAATCGGCTCGGTGGATCCGGAGATCATTTTCAATACAAAGAATCCAAAGTTAACAAAAGCATCCTACGCTAAATTGGACTCACGTTAGTCAGATACTGGTTTCCGTTGGCACTTGCATGAAAAGCGAATTTTTTCGCTCCTACTCGAAAACGGCTCGATAACTTTTCTTGAAATTTTGCAGGGTCCTTCGGCTGGACATTCTACGCCATATGAGATTTAAAAAAATATGGAGGGGAGCTGTATCAGCCTCGTTTGGGCGCCAGGGCTCTTAGAAGGCGCCATAAAAAGCCTATATGTATGTGTTTGTGTGTGTAATGTGTATGGTTGGGTGTTCGAGATAGAGGGTTGATGTCAAAGGAAACGTTGTTGGATTCCGCGAAAAAAGCGGAAAATAGACGGCAGCTCGAAAAACAAACTATTGATATGTGGCAGAGTAAGTTGAAGGGATCATTTTCGTTCATGAAAGTAGTAGCCGCCGCGGTTCGGCTTGATGGCGGCGGCTCGAAAAAACTTTTAATATGTTGCAGAGTAGGTTGAGGGGATTATTTTCATCCATGGAATTAGTAGCCGCCGCGCTTAGGTTTAGCTGCGGCGGCGGATCAAAAAAACTTTTGGTATGTTGTACCATACATATGTTGTATGTTGTTGAGGGGAATATTTTCACCCATGGAAGTAGTAGCCGCCGCATTCGGTTTGACGGCGCGGCGCCTCGAAAAAAAATTCTAATTCGTCAAAAACAATTTTCCTAGTTCCAAAGGATTTATATTACAACAAAAACCCTTTTTAAAAGGGAAATGTGACGCAAGTCCTCTTCCAAAACAACTGATATCAATTTGGGTGACGCTT
This sequence comes from Pseudolycoriella hygida, assembly GCA_029228625.1. NCBI lineage: Eukaryota > Metazoa > Arthropoda > Insecta > Diptera > Sciaridae > Pseudolycoriella > Pseudolycoriella hygida. Next base: position 43,548,082 of record CM055406.1, on the reverse strand, counting down.
GCAGCTTCGGAACGCAAAAAATTCTTTTGAAATATTTTCGCATTTGATTAGAAAAGGCGTCACAAATGGCGGACCCTCCCAACGTAATAAATTTGTGCGCTTTCAGATTTCACACGTAAAAATTTGGCTACCCGTACTCTATACATCGCGCAAAGCTAAATTTTTGGAGTGTGAAATCTGAAAGCGCAGATTCCGAAGCTGCAAGCGTTACCCAAGTTGTTATCAGCTGTTTTGGAAGAACGGATGCTTCACATTTCCCTTTTAAAAAGTGTTTTGGTTGTGATTCTCTTAATCAAAAAATCTGGCCCAGGGCATTTTTAACCCAACTTTTCGGTTTGACTCCAAAATGGCTTCTTTTTCGTTATTCAGACACAAAAAAAAGTGTTGTCACACCTAGTATCAAGGCGTCACACCGAAAGTTGGATTTAAAATGTTCAGGGCCGGATTTGCTAATGAATAGGATACTATCCTTTTCAACGTCGTTTCTCTTACAGCTACCAATTTATTCGTTCCACCGAATCGAGTTTGCTATGTTTATGACGAAGTGATGTTGCTCCATAAAAACCTTGACGAAGAGTAAGGAAATTTTTTGGCACCAAATTGGAGTCATAAAGATATTTAAAAATTAAACAAATTTCAGTCATCCAGAGAAACCAGAACGACTGGAAACGATTGAACAACGATTCAGGGAATTCAATCTTTTCGAACGACTGCAAAAACTTCCGGTTCGCAGTGCCACAACTGATGAACTATGTCTGGCTCACACCAGACTCCACGTCAGTAGTATGCGTAAAATTGTGGAAACGAAAGAATTGCAGAAAAATGGCGAAAAGTATAATTCTGTGTATTTCCATCCAAAAACGTTCGAGTGTGCATGTGTTGCGGCCGGTTCAGTACTGCAAGTCGTTGACGACGTCTTAAATGGAAAGAGCCGAAGTGGTGTGTGTGTGGTTCGACCGCCTGGACATCATGCGGAATCTGATCTACCACATGGATTTTGCATATTCAACAACGTTGCTATTGCAGCTCAGTATGCAATCAGGGATCACGGACTGAAAAGGTATTCGACTACCAAACAATATTTATAGTCTGATCTACTAACTCGTGTATCAATGTAATTCGCAGAGTTCTAATCGTCGACTGGGATGTTCATCACGGCAATGGAACTCAGCACATCTTCGAATCAAGTCCAAATGTATTGTACATGTCGATCCATCGGTACGATTATGGAAATTTCTTTCCCAGGAGTGAAGACGCTAATTATGATGTAGTTGGTGAAGGACGTGGAAAAGGTTTTAATGTCAACATTCCATGGAATGCTAAAGGAATGGGTGATATGGAGTATATGACCGCATTTCAACGTGTGATAATGCCAATTGCGTATGAGTTTGCACCAGAACTGGTTCTTGTAAGTGCCGGCTTCGATGCCGCTTTAGGTGACCCATTGGGTGGATGCAAAGTTACGCCAGAAGGGTATGGATACTTCACTCATTGGTTATCCGCTTTGGCAAATGGACGAGTAATTGTTTGTCTTGAAGGCGGTTATAATGTCAATTCGGTTTCTTATGCAATGACTGCATGCACGAAGGCATTGTTGGGTGATCCTTTACCCATATTGCAGACGAATGGCAAGCTCATTTCCAGTTGCGTCGAAACCATTCAAAATGTTCTGTCCGTTCAACACAAATACTGGCGCTCGTTAAAATTTAATAAAAAATTGCCAAATTTTGATATGCAACGCTCGCCAATCGATGATTTGTACAAAGAATTTCATAAAGTTAGTATTAAAACTGCCAATGAAGACGCTAACGACGGAGACACAGGTTCGGGAAAGCAGAAAGAATCGTTGCCTGGATCGAGCAGAGATCTACAACCTAGTACCTCAACTGCCACTTCATCTGACAGTAAAACAGCAACAACATTGTCAGAGTATTTGGCGGAAAACTTAAATGTAAGTCGACATTCGTTTACTTTTTCAGAACGAATCCTCAAGAGAGAAATGTATTTTGAGAGCTGAAAATATTAACAAATTATTCCTCATCAAATTGCATTGGTCCTTCACTCTGAAAGTCTCTTTGTGAAACCTTTTTATTCGAATCATCTATCTAAGTCAACGTTTCTCTCTTTAGAGCCAGTTCAATAGCGTGTTCCCAATAACATATGAAGAATATTTTAGTTACGCGTGTTCGTAACTCCTTTTATTACTCCTTTTTATTGCACATTTCCAAACGAATCAAAATTTTCGTCCGATCGTTAATAGACATTTTTTTGACAAATTAAGCAGACGAAAATTATTTTGTCATTTTTGACATCATTAGTATACCTGGTCTTTAAGATCATGTGCGTATCAGCACATGGAACGATGACTACTGTGAACTTTCTTGTATATCATCCTAATTGGACTAACGACTAGAAGAATTGTTCTTTTGAACGCCTCATAGTATGGGAATTATGATTTAGATCATTCTACTGCGCAGGTTAAGCAATTTAACGACTATCCACTGAAGTGTTCTACGTCAATTCTTTGGCTCCAGTAATATAGAAAAACTCACGTTTGTACCTTGAACTTGTAGAAATTTATCAACTTCTGACCTTTTTAAAATTTGTGCGTGTGTGTGTGTGTGTATGTTTTGAATAATAATAATACTTTGAATTCATTCATTACTGGCAGAGTGTCATACTGATAAACTAATTTTTCATCAGGCCTTACAGAACGAGGAAATGTTTGCAGTGTTTCCACTAAAAAATTGTCCACACTTGAGCTCTTTACAACCGGATCTGATTGACTCAATTGATACGAGAAAAAACTGCACAGAGTGCGAATCAACAAATGAAAATTGGATATGCCTTGGATGTTCGAAAATTTGCTGCGGTCGATTTGTCAATGAACATATGCTATACCATCATCTGGACAGCGATCATCCATTGACGCTCAGTTTTGCCGATTTGTCGGTGTGGTGTTATAAATGTGACTCGTACATAGACAATCCGTGTCTATTCAAATACAAAAATTTGGCCCATCAAAGTAAATTCGGCGAGGAAATGGTGTGGTCGTATGGGGACACACTAGAATTGGATGTTCCGTCGGGTAGTAGATTGTCCTGATTAAGGGACATTTTGTTTAAATTTTTCCATTATTGGTTTTTCTGGATTTTCTAACATTTAACAAATTTCTAGTATACATTTTCGAAGTTTCTAACAAAGGAAGAATAATTGAGTATGTTGGGAGTAAAACCCAGCCTTTTCTAACTGTCAAAGTGACGTTTTAAACGTCAAGAGGGAAAACCCGTCTGCCGTCAGCGGAAGATGCGTCCGATTTCGGCAGACGAGTTTTCAAAAAAATCCCTCCAAACAAAAAATTTTTTTCGAAATATCCAAAAGCTGTTTACTTTTCCTCAATTCTATGACCCTAATAGAAACTGTCAGAAGTTGGAATAGACCGGGTTTTGCTCCCAACAGACTCATATACTCCTTATATAACTAACCAAAGAGCATTGAAACGCGTTATTAACACTCAATCAATTCGACGATTCAAGGTAGATTTATGTCATTAAAAATATTTGTAACAAATAAGAAAGTAGATATATTTTTCATTCGAAAATAAACGATTTGTTACTAACTGTTTTTACTTTCATTCGTTCTCCCCGCTCGAGCTTCTTCACTAAAATGTTGCATTACGTTCTTGCCTTATGAACAAAAGGATCAAAATATAGTGGAAGAAACGAAGACTTAGTTTATTTTGTTGATGCAGCAGCAGTATGGACTCCGCTAAAAAGCTGTTTACAAATGACGTACAGTTCCTCAAATTCGCACGGAGGGGGAGTCAAAATCGCTAAAAAAATCCGTACGTCATTTGTGAACATCCCCTTACCAAAAATTCTAATATTTTCATATGTCTTTTATTGACAACATGAAATACAAATTACAATTACAACTTCAAAATATGTAATACATCGCGTCTAATTTTTCGTTGGTGTAAGGATTTGTTCCGTGGATGCTGTTGATCTCTACCGGCAGGCGCTTTCTTGGGATAACAAACCTTTCAACCCACAGGTCCAAATGCTCGTAAGATGACGAGGTTTCAAGTCTAAGAACCATTGCGATTCGTAAAGAACAGCCGTCCAAGAGAGTTCCGAAAGCTGAAGCGACGCGACGGTCGCATTGGGATCTTCCTCGTTTTACACTTGATGCTTTTGTGACCATTACGTCTTCTGTGATGCTAAAGAATCAGAGCAAACTGGAGTAACATAGGCTTAGGTTGTTTCAGAGAGCAATGTCATTTGATTTGTTTTGAAATCCAAGAATCATTCAGAGTTGTCATTGAACCATACAGCTTCTTCCCGTCTATGGCACTGTAAAAATTTGGAAACCTTCATCCCCTTGTGCATCCACAAATTGTGTACAGACTCTAAATAGTGTAAACTTGTGTAACATATCACTTTGGAAGAACGCGATTTTCATTTTCAATGTGCTAACAGTAATACCGACGGTACAATAGTTCCACTTTTTTTTGTGGAACTGAAAAAAGTGGAACTATTGTTATGTTGCATAAATGGAAAAAGCGAAACTATTGTAATATGCAACATTACAATAAGCTACATATACCCCCTGTCACGCTGGTGAAGTAGGACTAGATAGATAGATAGAATAAGTGGGTGGAAAGCATGGCCTCCAGCACCTAAGCCTCAGATGGGCCTGTTGTGCGTTCCCACGATTGTTTAAAGTCTCTTAGTTCGGTTAATAACTTCAGAATATTGCTTGGAGCGATGCTCCAGGCTGTAGAGTAGTTAGATGTGAATGAGCCTAGGTACAATGCCCTAGCTTTAATATAGGCTGGGCAATGACAGTGGTAGTGTTCCGTACTTTCAATTTCGCCGCACTTATCGCACTCAGGATTGCGGATCACTCCAATCGTATGGGGGTGCTTGTTCAAAGGGTTGTGTCCTGTCCCTGTCAAAACGCTGGTTAATCTTTTTAAGTTGGATCTATTTAGCGAAAGGAAGTAACGTGAGTTCCTATTGTTTATTCTGATGCAGTTTTTTGCTTGCCTTGAGGTCCTTATCGAATGCCAGTGATCGTTCAAACGCTTCACCTTCCATTTTGTAGCCATACACTGGAACACGGAATAGGGTACTGCTAATCCTGATTAAGGTCCAGCTAGGCAGTTATTAGATGCTATTCTAGCTAATTCATCAGCTTTTTCGTTGCCTGGAATGTTCGCGTGACCGGGAACCCAAACTAAGGATATGTTATGGTCTTTAGACAACTTTTGTAAAGTATCTCTTCATTCAAGAGTTAGTGAAGAAGAAAACCTATCACCATTTATGGCCTTAATTGCGCTCTGGCTGTCAGAGCAGATGAAAATTGGTAAGGAGTTATTATTGTAGTGAAGTGAAATCTCCCTACAGCATTCAAAAATCTTTCGGTGATGAAAACAGTTATATACTTGCCAAGGGGTACTGACATTTCTTTTCCTGTAGATGGGCTAAAAATACCTGACCCACTAAAACCGTTACTACGTGAGCCGTCAGTGTACCATGTCATACTATCAACTGGGATGATATTTGATGATGACCAATCTTGTCGTGTCGGAAAATCAACATTGAAAGGCTTCTCGAACCTGTACTCTGGCGTAATGAGATCGCAGGGCATATTGACCTCAGGTGAGTGTTGCACCATCGAAGACCATAAAGATGTATGGCCATAATTTACGCCTTGCATCAGAAGCGATGAGTGCTTTAATCTCAAGAGAGTGGATCTCGCTTGTTTTTCGATAATTATGTGAAAAGGCATTGAGCAGAGCTTCTAATGCAGTTGTTGGTGTTGTTTTCATACCAATGAGTGCTAACCTTTGGATCTTGCTCAGGTGCACCAGGTTGCATCTCGGCCACAAGACCACAGCCGTATAGCACAATCTGGGTCTCACTATAGCAGTATAAATCCAGTAGAGCACTTTAGGACTCAGACCCCAATTTGAGCCGAAGAGTCTTCTACACTGCCATAAGGAGGCAACTGCTCGCTGAACAGCGTGGTTCAGATGAACCCTCCAAAGGAGTTTACGGTCAAGTAAGATACCTAAAAATTTAACGTAATCGGATAGTTCGAGTTGTTTGCCAAAAAATACAGGTTTCCTGAATCCTGTGGTATTTTTCCGATAAAACATAATTAATTTGGTTTTGGTAACGTTAACAGTCTGTTCGTGCGATTTGCACAACGCTTCTACTAGCTTTAACGCTGATTGCATCAAAATTGAGAGTGTAGTTGTACAAATGCCAATTAAAAGGATAACTAAGTCATCAGCATTGCGAGTAGAATCCCGACTTGTGCAAAAGATTTGGAAGGCTGTCCTTGAAGTAGTAGAGAAGGGTGGGGTGATACCACCTTGAGGGGACCCTTTACTAACAAATACACTTGCTTTCGAGGAGTTCAGACAAGAGGTGACGATCCGTTCTTTAAGCATTTTGACGATCCATATTGTGATCGTGAAATTGATACCGTGCTCGAGACAAGCTTTTCTTATAGCGTTGAATATCATGTTGTTGATATCAATGAAGCAGCCGAGTGCTTTTTCCTTAAATTCAAAAGCTTTTTCGATTCTTTGGACTAAGTGGTGGAGCGCCGCTTCAACGGAATTCCTTGGCTGGTATGCATATTACCGAGGGTGCAGTGTGAATCTTTTATGTGCACCATCTCTGAGGTAACGATCTACGAGTTTTTCTAACGTTTTGAGCACAAACGAAGTTAGGCTTATAGGTCTGAAGGCTTTTGCCAACAGGTCGGAGATCTGTCCTAGTTTAGGTATGAAAACAACCCTGACTCCTCTCCAACAACGTGGAATGTATTGGAATCGGATGCTAGCTATAAAAATGTCGTACAGGGAGATGGTTATGAGGTCGGCACTTTTTTGTAGCAGTGCTGGAAAAATACCGTCTTCACCGGCTGATTTGAACGGTGAGAACGACGACAACGCTCAAGCGATTTTTTCTGATTCAGCTACTACATTATTTTCCTCATCTGTACACGGATTGTGATATAAGAGTTCTGTTGCAGTTTTTGGTTCATGGGATGTGCTCCCAGGGAAGTGGAACTAATACAACGTTACAATATTTTACTGTCAAGAAACAAGTGAAGCTAAAAAAGTGGAACTATTATAACGCTGCAAATATGGGACGTTACAATAGTTTGGTTACACAAAAAAGTGAAACGAATAAATGTCGAACTATTGCAACGTTTTATATATGCAGCGTTACAATAGTTCCACTCTTTCAGGCTGGAAAATCTACAGTGAAAGTTTAGAAAGTGGAACTATTGTAACGATGCATATATGCAACATTACAATAGTTCCACTTTTTCCAGTTCCACAAAAAAGTGGAACTATTGGTATAGAAATTGGATCCCACCAACCGTAGTATTTATGACGCCCATATCTTAAATTTATTTCCTCTTATCGCTATTTTGTATTTTCCTTCAATATCTTCATACATCGCTTGTATTTGTTACACAATTATATCTTTTCCAAAAGCTGTTGAGATTGAGTTGGTTCTGATAACGACAATTCACAGTGAGATATGAATCGTGTATACAAATGCACGACAAGTAGTTACAAAAATACACTTTTTATTTACCTTTAACTAATAAAATGAAATAATAATCATAAAAAATAACAAAATTTAAATATTTGCAACTTTTGGAATAATTTTCTTGTAAATTTCAATGCCTCTCAAGTAAACATCTACCGGAAGAAACTCATCATGATCGTGCAACAAAACTGGCGTGTTGTAAATGGGAGAAAATCCGATTGCAGGAATATTTACCTAAAATTTTTGTTTAAAGAAAAATAAATGCGTTTCAGATAACTAGAAAGTGTGCATACTGCTCGAATAAAGCGACTATCAGTGCCTCCTGGGAAGACTTGTGGTCGAATTTTTAATCCTCTGTAATTGAATGGGTTACATATCCATGAATTGAAATGTACATTAAGCTTCTTACAATTCATCAATCGCTTCCTTAAATGCTACCCAGAACTTATTGGTTGCGTCCATTTTCGTTACTGGTGCATGAAGCTCCTTTTGTCCAATTTCTATATCAATATCACCACCGGCTTCCTTGGCTAAACGATGTACCTAAATTCGTAGAAGAGCTCTCATGATTTCATTCACGAAATATCGAATACCAAGGAACAGAAAAACTTCTTCCAATAAACGCCAATGCGGATTACATTCCTGGGCGTGTAAATATTATTAATTACCATAGATTCAAATTCTTCCAGCGAGCGATCGATTGCTATTCTGACATCGAATGTAATTGACATAAGCGGTGGAATTACGTTTGATTGAACTCCTCCATTTATCATCGTCAAATTAACGGTAGTAACATCCCCGATGGTTAAATTTGGATTTTCATCTAGTTTTTTGGATTCTTCTGAACGAAATTCGGTCATTTTGTTTAGGATATAGTTTAGCTTTACACCGGCTGTGTTATGGAGTAACAGCGATCCATGTCCTGCTGTACCATTACAATGGAATGTCACTTCTGTAACATTAACGTTACGATAAATTCAATTTTAATTTAATATAATTCCAATTACTCCAAATCGAACGTTCAGCATAGTAAACTGCAAAAACGTCGTTTTCTGATGCCAACCCTTCATCGAGTGAGAATCCGGCATTTAAATCTTTGAATTCTTTTGCATGTACAAAGACTTTCATTCCATCAACGCCACCAATTTCTTCATCTGTCAATCGATAGATTAGTTTTTTCGGTGTTGATTTCTTATTTTTTATCTCACCCGGAACAAATATTATATGAATTGTTCGCTTCAAAGTTATTCCTTCTTTCTTAAGTGCCCGTATTGCAGCTAAATATTGAACGCCAACACATTTCATATCTTGTGAGCCACGTGCAAAAATACGTCCTTCCGAATCAACATCAGCACTAAAAGGAGGGTGCGTCCATTTTTCTGGGAATACAGGAACGACATCCATATGGGAGTTCAGCACAACCGATGGCAAACTTGGCTCCGTTCCGATCCATGTCATGATGAAAATCGGTTTTTTCGGATCTCCCGACGGTGTATAAATGTTGTAAGGGAGTTCTAAGCTTTTCGCTTGTTTCTTAAGAAACTCAATGCATGGCTCTGTAAGTTAATTGAAAGTTATTCTTATTTATCTTCTGAGCAATACAACAATACTTCCCACGGTCTAATTGATCGTAGTAAGTACCAAAAAGTTATTCTTAGTTTTTTCAGTCGAGATAGTTTCCATGCTCTCAGAAAATAATCGCTAACAAAAAGCAACTACCTGTAGGAGGTAAGTTTTCTCGAGGTACGATTTCAAAATTACCCACTACAGGTAAAAATTTTACGTATTTTTTGGGGATTTAGCGATGAGCGGGTTGAACTTTTTTCGAAACCCGACCCGGACCGAACCCGACCCGAATAAATTTTTCTAAAATCCTAAGTCCGCAACCTGACGATTTCGAAACCTAACCAGACCTGAACCCAAACAAAATCGCTACATAGGAATTCGGGCTTATTGTTTGTCCGATAATGGAGATATGTTCAGTTTATATTACCATTCGGGTGAGGTCGAAATGTCATTACTGCAAAATTGTAATACTTTCCCCAACTCAAATAAACATTGTTTTGTCCATTTTCGTCAGAAACCGGTCGGTTGACTAAACCATAAATTAGTTTCAAAATCACCACGAAATGCATCCGAACGCGACCCGATCCAATTTCTCAAAACCCGCAACCCGAAAATTTTCGAAACCCGACCCGGATCGAACCCGACCCGATGAAAATTTTCGGAAACCTGTGAACACGATGAGAACAGTTCGGGTTCGGGCCGGGTCGGGCTTTTCGAAGTTTCGGGCAACCCGCTCATCTCTATACTCCTATTTCGTGTCCAATTCATTTTCCTTTTCACAAAAATATTCAAAGAGATTGAGATTTTTTTGTGCAGACATGATCATGATGGGGATCAAGTCACGGTGCCACGACAACTTCATTGTCCGAAAATTCTGGCTTTAGACCTTTTTAGAATGTTATATCTTCCTAATTGTTTGTGTTTATGTGTTGTATACTTCGTATGATCTACTATTCTGTTGTTGATTATCAAAAGTTTTATTTAATTATCGTACGGGTCTCTTAAGGTCGTCCAATACTCTAAATTTCAAAACAAAATATGCTTGGGCTGATTGCCAATAATATAATGTCGTATATGTACACAACGCTATAAAAAATGTGCATAAAAATATCTGCGGATGTGCCGCATACACGTTACCGTAGTCGATGTCGGGATGCACACTAGGAATCTGGAGGTATTCTCGAAAGATTTGAATTTCTTCATTACTTTCCCACGATGGCATTTTGTTGGCACAGAATCAAATTATTTTTCTTCAATAAAATTATGTTTTTAAAACTACGCGAAAACTTTATATTCTCTACACGAGCAATGCGCGTATACTGTAACTGATTTGACGACAAAAAACACACACAACTTTGCAAGCAAAGATTCTATTTCACAAAGCTCGTTTAACAGTCTTGTAGAAACAAAGCTGAACCAAGACTAAGCTGGTTTCCAAAAACATGCACCTATTTAAACACTGTGAGTAGGTATAAATAAATTGCCGTTGTCTCACTTCAAAGTGATTACAATTTGTTACCAATTTATTTGCAGATGTCCATGTGGTTTTTTGTCAGTATTTGTGGTTTGAAAAGGCGATTTCAATTTTAAATAACAAACACACTTTTATCTACATTGATAATAACATAGTCTTGTATTCTTGTGCATTTATGGATTAAGAGATCCGAACAATTGTGTACGTAACATCGTTACATACAATTGATAGGTGTATGCGACATGTGAGAGTCCGTCCACACAAAACGAAAGTTTGATAGCAAAAGTAACTTTAGCTTAGCTAATTTCAGACCGATCAGTCTAACATCATTCATATTGAAGACGTTGGAGAAGCTGACAGACTTTTACATCAGAGATGAAATATTGGCTAAACTTCCACTTCACATAGGGCAGCATGCCTACCAGGTAGGCAAGTCTACGGACTCTGCTTCGCCCAGTCTAGTAGCGAAGGTGGAGAAATCGTTCTCGGTGGGACGAGTGGTGGAACCATGGATCAGTAGCATGCTGAGAGATAGGACGGTACAAGCTGGCGTGTGTGGTCATAAGACTAATCTCTCGGTTGCTAGAGGTTGTCCGCAAGGTTTAATCCTATCATCTGTGCTTTGGTGCATGGTGGTGGACTTTCTCATCAGCAAGCTGAATGAGGAGGGGTTATAAGCGCAAGGGTACTCAGACGACCTAACGGTACTGATTAGAGGTTTTAAAAGTACACTGGGCGACCTAGTCAGGAATGCACTGAGAATACTCGAGAAATGGTGTTACGAGAGGGGCTTGAAAGTTAATCCCACTAAAACAGAGCTTGTGTTGTTCAGTAAAAGGAACACAGGATCAGATCTGGTGGGGAGAATTAGGCTCTTCAACGTTGATCTGGAACTTGCTCCAAGAGTAAAGTATCTAGGGGTCAAGCTTGACAGTAAGCTGAACTGGACTGATCATGTTACGGACAAAGCAAGGACGGCCGTTTGGATCTGCAGGACCTCTTTCGCGAGGAACTAGGGTCTACGGTTTTGGGCTATTCTATGGCTGTACGAGGCTGTGATCAGGCCAATGATGAGCCATGGATCTGCGGTATGGTGGCCATGGCTCAAAGTTGATTGTGCGAGGAAGGAGCTGGGTGAGGTTCAGAGGCTGGTGTGCCTCTGCATTACTGGAGCTACGAAGACCACGGCGACCGCTGCCATGGAAGCACTGTTACCTGTACCACTTAGGCTACCAGTAGAGAGGAGTGGATAGATAGCCACCCTATCCGTGACGGTCCAAGGTAGCTGAAGGGAAAGGGGCTGGAACATACGATCCGGATGCTGTGCACTTAAGTGGAACCACCAGTGTTCTCTAGGCAGAAGCTTTCGCGCTACTAATGGGAGCTAGAGAGGCACTGCCAATGGGGATAGTAAGGAAGTGATCTGGGCACTCGCATCGCTCGTGATGACCTCTGGGCTGATCAAAGAGTGCAAAGTACCTGAACGAAGTGAAGTCGAGCTCGAGATCGGGTCACGCTGGTGTGGTTACCTGGGCACTCTGGTGTGGAGGGAAACGAAAGGGCGGATGAACTTGCGGAAATAGGCTCCACTACTATTTCAATTGGAGTGGAACCTGCCAATGCCCGTCGTTGTGTGCGCAAGCGCTAAATGAATGGGTGCGGCGAGGACAGGTGGAGCGCTGGAGGTGCGGAGGTGTTCACATGAACTGCTTTTCCCGAGGCCTGACGCGAAATGGGCTAATGATCTACTAGGGATGGACCGGTGTCGCATCAGGAGGGTGATTGAAGCGATTGGACATTGCGGGTTGAATAGACACATGAGCAAGTTGAGGCTTTCGGGAACTACCGAATGCTCTTGCGGATTGGGGGAAGAAACGGGATACACTTGATTTGTGAATGCCCAAGGTTCCTTCAGCTGAGGCGTAAGATTGCTATTGCACGCACTTTTTGCATGTCTATTCAGCATGAGAATTTTCAATTTCTCGTGGCTTCCCTAAAATTTCAGATGACTTTTCCCTGCAAACTAAGATTTTTCGCCAATAATTTCCCAGTAGTGAGGTTCGCAAGTTCGCGCATTATTTCCATGTAAGGCGAGATCAATAGAGAAAATTTTTCGCAGTAAGATATTGTGAATAAAAGTTTCCTCTTCAAAGCCGCAGGCAGGGTGCAGCTTGGATCGTTGGCATCATGTGACGTCGGTCTATGTGCAACAGGTCCATAACCCACATTTAAAGATATTCCAACAGGTCAGGCACTCGGACCGTCCCTCAATTCCCTTTAAAAAAAAGTGAATTTACTGATGATGCACCATGATGCTGATGCTAGCTCTCACCTCTCGATGCTAATCTGCGCGGTTTGATCCGGTGCAAAGGCGTTAATCTGATCCGAAATCATCATTCTGATTCTTCCATGTGAGCTACTAACATTCTATGTCCAAAGTTCTTTCCTATGTTTGCAGCTAATAGACCGCTTCCAATATGGACCTAGTTCTGCGGGAGGTATCAATTCCAATAATGTTCATAGTGAATTGCCTTTTCTGTGTAAGGCCGAATGTGACTACAAGACTGAATGAACGGTGCATAACTCAATTTTCGGCAAATTAAGACTTTTTATGTACGTTTCTGTACTTAAGCCTGTTTCGAGAGCTCTTCCGGTCTTCTTCGGAACGTTTTTAGATTCTAGATCTAGACTTTTCTGAGGTAATGTTTGAGAGTACAACGTGACAAGTTAAAAATAGCTTGGTAGACATAACTATTTTATTCTTCTAAATTGATAAATTTCTTGCAACATTTTAATAGAGAGTTTGAACCAACGATTATAACTGTTGAGTTGGAAAAATACAGTGGAATGACTTCATCGATTACATCAATGATATCGGGATGTGGATTTTCAACGACTAAAATCTACAAATTCGATGTGTTATTAAGAGCAATTTCGTGAATAAAGATTGATTTATTTCTTTCATACCGGTTTAAGCATCAGCCAGTATTTTGCGAGGCACAATAGCTGTCGTTGGTCTTGATTCAAATTGTTGACTGGTTCGTCCAACTCATTTGGTAAATGAAGAACCGCTTGCCATATATGGAAGCGTTGTAACACAGTTGATAAATTGCTCAGTGATGAGTTGTTTATATTTAAAAATGTCCTACGAGAATATAGAAAAGACGCTCAAGTTGAAGTAAAACCAAATAAGATTCTTACTTGATTGACGCTCCATAAACTTGAGGATTTTTCGGAACAATTCCCATATTTTGTTGTAGTGACCACGCCGATAAAGTTGAAATGTCGAAATGGTTTACAAAGATTGTGCCAACGGTTGGAGTGAGTTCTTTCATCAAAATTGGAACAATATACTTAGAGGACCTTCCGTCAATACCTTGGAATAAATAAAATTAATTTTATCGTTGGATTATTTCATTGAAATTATGCTCATTTTACAGGCAACTTCTGCCTTTTCAAGGTGAAAGTTTTTAATTTGCGAAACCATTTCATTGTTTGTATTGACTGTAACGTCTTTGAAAGCTATTGACACGGGTATGTCTTCCTTTTGTAAGTGCACCGAACCGGAAACATCTTCTTTGGGTACAGCTTGCTTCTATTCCAACGAATTGATCAATGTTAAGAAAACAAATTCATTTCACTGATTTAAGTTTTTGGTGAACATTTGGCTTTCGCTTTTTATACATCGTGTTAAAATGTTATAGGGTGAATGCACCAGTTATCGGCCATGTAGTAATCTCCGGCCAAACAATAATATTAGTTGGCGGGCACATTTCCATTGAAATATGGCCGATTTGATTACTGGTGCTGGCCGGATACTACTACATGGCCGACAACTGGTGCATTTACCCTGCTCAACAGTTAGCGCTAGCTAAGTTTCGGGACAATTTCATACATACAACACTCGACGACGTTTACTTTCACGAAAGTCGAACTCCGATTTGCTTGTAATTGTCCTCAAAGTTAGGTAGCGCATACCGATATTTTCAGTTTAGTACCATGCGAGCCAAACACGATTTATTGACAAAGGTCGATGACGCAACTAAACGCGTCAATTTAAATAAAGCAAATAACCGGCCAAGAACAAACTGCAACTAGAAGGAAATGTTCACGAAAAACAAGAATTTGTGTAAATTTTACATACCGGATTTTCACACTTAAACAATTCTTGATTGTAGTCAGTGGTGAACCATACATCGAGCAAACTTGTCAAGCTATAGGAATATGACAAATATAGAAACATCCCAAGGCAAAAATAATACTGGCATAGTTTTGTGGGAGCACCTGCTAGTAATGCGACAATCACCATTATCATGCCCAACGCTAAATAAAAGAGAAGAATATTTGTTTATCCAAGAAGCCATCACAGAAGAAGTTAAAGGAACCGTGGCAGAATTTGTAATAAATGCGGAAAATGTTAAGAAAACCATTTACTGAGTATGATCGAAAAGCTTGAAGAATCTTGAAATTTAGGATTTTTTGTTAAAATGCAACGTACTGTCGAGATTTCCGATCGGCCAGACATTGTCTTTGTTAGCGTAGATGCACCCAAATATGATTTTTCTCCCCTTCCAAAGTTTTATTTTACTGAACAAAGGAAACTAGTGTCGTCTAACATCTGCCATTTAGTATTTAAGTCTTTTAAGCCGATGACTAACGCTCTTAACGCACGTATGTCCCGATTAGTTGGCGATACTCAAAAGTCAACCGTCCAACTAATATTTTTGCTTTCATTCCATGTGTTACACATTTTAATTTTCAGCCCTCATTTAGTAAGAAATGTAAAAAAAGTTCAAACCCCTGTGAAGTTTGCAGCCCGAGCCGAAGGTTTGAAGTTTTTTTCACTTTCGCCCTTTCTCATTCAAATTACTACTTGTGACTCGTATAGTTGCATACCTCCTTCCTTCCTTCGGCTCTGGAAACTCTACACTCGTCAAAAAGCTTTTTGCTTAAAAACACCCTCTTGAGTTTGGCTCATTTCATATAAGTGATTCCTGTGAAATTTATTTGCAGCATTTGTACATCAATTACATCTATTTACAAAACTATGTCTTTCAACCATTAAAGATAAGAGACGCCTTCCAATTTCTCTGATGGCTTGAAGCAACCCATAACTGCAGCAGCATTCCCTTTTTGTGTCGCCATGCTTACTCGTTGCTTCAAAAATGTTTTTGACCTCGGCTCTTCAGTTTTCAAGGCTAATTTCCTACCTACCACGTTGAAAAATGTTAAAGCTTCAGTACTCGTTTCTAACGAAAACGGGACGAAAAAGTAATTCCGCTCTGTGAGTTGTTTGTACTTAGATACTTTACTTTTTGCTTTTCCGTCTGTCGCTTTCCCTGCTGATTTTGTGCTGGGGGCATATGTGTTTATGCATGTTGCGTCCCAAACTAACGTTTCTCCTTTGTATCACGGGATCAAAACTCACTCCGCCCACTTTTTTACCGTCTTTTCTAAATAGTCCATGGGGTTCTAATCTGGCTGGTACATCTGCAGTAGCAATCGAGCGCTTTGTATAATATCGTTTATCTCTGCATGCCTTGACCATCTTCCAGCACTTTTCTTACATTTAAGGCCATGACGTCCTTTTCTCCTTTGACTCTGGAAGTGTTGTGTCCAGATTCAGTTGTTGCCATGTCATCAATCCATCTTAATTATCGACGATTTCTCCAATGTCAAACAAAGGTTGTTGTAACATGGTGCCTGTCATTGAAGAAATTCCATTAATCGATGACAAAAAAGCAAAGCCAAATCCTCAATTTTCCGAATTCCAAGCCTTCCACAGCGTATAGGTAGAGATGTCAAAGTCCATTGATTGTGGTCTAATGTTGAATTTGTTAGAGTTTCTAGAGTGGTCTTAATGAAGTCGTTCCTTTCTTCTACGATTTCCGGATGATTCCAGATCGGTGACGTTCGCAGTAAGAAAATCAATTTCGGGACTGCTAAACAGTTTCTCAGCAGATAGTATGCAACCTGATAATCGTCCAAGTCTACCAGCCTGAAAGAGTGTTTTCAACTGGGCCAGTTTCTTATGGAAGACATTGAGGAATGCGTTATCTGTGATTGGCGCTCTCAGGAGTGTCAATTAGCTTACGAATATTATGCCTGGAGATATTTTATCGAATTTGCTGACAACCTCTGAGTCAACTTGGGAGCAGAAATATAATTCATATTTTGAGAGATTTATGTGTAGGCCGAACTTGCCACATTCTTTTATGATCGTTTCGAAGTCATTCAAGAAATTTTGCCAATCAGCTGCCACCGTTCCGTCATCCAAATAAAATTGAATTCTGATTTGTTTTGTAAACGTGCGTGTTGCATGAACTGCTCACAACCTCCTCTAACAACGAACCCAACCTGCCAGGGTGGAAGTCTCGATGAAGTATGATGTCGAACAGGCGCACTTGCCAATTTTGCTGTGAGACGATTTCCCACAGCGATGGGTCGGACACCACCCAAATCCTTGTTCAAGGCACACAATGATTCCTTATGTAATGACTTACTTCCGTACCCCTAATCGTAATCCAATATACACATAAAAATGAAATCCAGTGGCAATAATCGCATTAGATTCTCTTCGAACTTTACTCCACTTTATAGACTATTTTCACGAACAGACAAACATTTTTTTTGTAACTTCCAGATTTAGAGGCTCCAGATTTTGAATTTTTTTGGATTAAAATGAATGATGAATGATCATTTTCCTCAATACTTACTCGTATTGGAAGACATCAAAAATTTTGCATAGCACATGACGGACGTTCTTATGAATAACGCTGTGGAGTTCACCTCAGTGTCATTGTAAAACCTTAATTGACGAAAGAGTTAAAAGTGCTAAATTAGCGTAGTTAGTACAAATTACCTACTCAAAACGAAATGTATCAACTTTGTCGATTGATTGTATGACTGCTCTTCCAGCTAATAGATTTTCCACGCGCATTAACATATCCGTCTTAGACTTCATTTCTAACTTCCCGTAATAAATTATGGTTTTTCTAAAATGAAAAACAGGAAACATCGTTCTATGTATGGCACATCAATCAACAATAAATCATAAGAAATCATAAAAACTAAAACTTAAGAACACAGGAAATAAATAAAAAAGAAAGATAAAAAGTCGAAAAGGGAGATAAAAGCATTTTGAAGAATACGACCACATGCGGAACTTGAAATAAAAGCGAAATTAATTTAGGGGGCAAAAGCAGAGACTAAGAGATGGCCTCTGACTTCCGTTCCTTGTCGTATTCAAGATAATCTTGAAAACATGTTTGATCTCTGTAAAATAAATAGAAACATTTGGTGTAATTTTTAGAGAAGCTGTCGCCACTGACAGAGTACAGCCTGAAAAGTGAAACAGGATCATTCGTTCGAAAGAATGTTCCGTGAACTTTAATCCAACTAGTTTGAATTCACAAAAAACGGAATGGGAAAAAGCAAAAGACTTATGAGTTCCGAGACATTCGATAGTGCAAAGTTTTATACTAAAGTTTTAAGTTGATTTTGACGAATTCGTACCTGTAGCGATAGTAAATTATTACAAAAATAACTGTTGTAAATACCACACCAAAGACGGTCCAATAATTGCAGGCTATTAGTAGAGCACCAGTTAAAATCGAAGAAATGTTGAACTTGATGGACGAAGAAATGTTCTGGAAAACTAACATTTTGGGTTATAGCCATAGTCATTCATTAGCAGATTACTAACTTGTAAGGTTATTGGAAGTGAAAGACTTTTGCAGTTCAAAATACGTCAATTTCCTGACTGCACGTATCGAACTGTTTAAAAATATATCCAATTTACGCTTTTGTAATTGTTTCAATGTGTGACGACCAGCTTTCAGAACAATATTTTTGATGAAAATGTCTGTTACAAATACAAATGAAATAACCGCCAACGTTATATACGTTAACCAAGGGTCGATGAATTCTTTCTGTAAAATCATAAGAATTTCTATCAAAGCAATTGGTCAAATTGGCTCGGTTGTCTTACCGAAACGGTATATACAAAACCAATTGGCAAGAGTAAATACGCTGTGGAATTCAGCAAGTGTAAAATTACCAACAGAAAACGACGTAAGTACGAAAGCAAATCGTTCATCCTCAGATTGTTGTCATCTATCGTGAATGTGAAAAAAACGTGAGGTCAGTAGAAGTCTTCGTTCTTTCGAGATCTAAGAGCCATCGCGGGCTAGAAGCAGTTCAAACAGTTTTTGTAACAAGAAGTTTTTTTCAGAGATCACTTTTCTCTTTGAAATAAATTTAAGGATGCCAATTTGACACACCCAATCAATTGGAAAATTAACTCAATGCAATTATTTTCCCTTCCTATTTTACGAACAGATACCGAATGGAGCGAATATTTAAACTCTAAGTTTTAACTTTAAGTGATTTTGTGCCGCGAATGATGGAAACTAAATTCTGAAAAAATTACCTGGAGGTGGATATATATTATCCACTTGCTTCAGATTATTAAGGATAATTTTCCTCGGCAAAACAATAAATTATTGTTTGCTAGAGGGTAATTGCCGCGAATAATAAGCAGCTGCAACGACTGATTTACACCCAGGCGGTGAAAGTGGAGAGTTCATTTTCCTGAGAAAAGTATTCCCAGAGGGATAAATGACCCAGAGAATTATGAGAAATAATCAAACAAATTATACCCGCCTGAATGCTGAATAAGTTCAGGCAGTTCCTAATATTTAAACTTTGTGTTAAAAATTTCCCGAAATATTAAGGGAGACAGACGATACCTTTGCTATTAAGAAGATTTTATAATTATTTCTTACTCATATATGTTTTCTCATCCTCCTCATCTTCTTGCTCGGATGTATAGTTGACAATCCCCTGTCTGAAGCATTTTATATAAAATTTAGAAAAGATCACAGCTTTCGAATTGAATACCTGCATTTGTTCATGTAATAGTCTTGCGTAATATCGTCGTACTCCGTTGTCATCTGTAACTCCTCAAATTCTAAACATTTAGTAATTTCATTATCATCTGCTAAGTAAATACGCTGACAATGTTGCAACAACTGCAAATAATCTTCTTGTTGTTGAGATAGAGAGATATTTTCATAAAACTTACGCTTGGGTTTTGACTAGAAACAATGACTGTTTTTCCAGCTTTCAACAGATTATCAGTCGCTTGTTTGAAGATATCTGCGATTTCAGTTTCATCTGCAATCGAACTAAGTGGTTCGTCAAGTACGATGATTTCCCTGAAAAGAAATCAACTTGAAAGCTGATCGGATGCCATTGTATCACTTCAAACCTATCACAAAAAATTGCTCTAGCAAAACATATTCTTTCCAGTTGTTCCTTGCTGAATCGAAAACTTTCAATCGGGTAGTCATCCTTATTTCCAGTAAAGCAAATTTCGTTCGACAGTCGACTGATTGAAATTGATTTATAATAACGGATGCTGTCAAAATCTGATCCGAAAATTATGTTAGCTCGAATGGAACCGTTGGTCACATAAGGAGCTTTCGGGAAAAATGCAAATTTTCCTCTCCGATAACTTTGTCCTGTTTTGATAGGCACATGTCCCAAAATACTGTACAGTAACGATGTTTTTCCTGAACCAGATTTTCCGGTGATGCCAATTATTTGGTTCTGCAGAATATTTTCCATTTTCAGAAATTTTTGTTTTGCAATTTAAGAATCAGGATTTTCAATGCGGTCATGGCAAAATATATATGAACTTTTTACTTCTGCGCAGGTTTTTGCGGCGTTAAAAACCTGCGCAGAAGTACACTTCATATCTATTTTGTCATGACTGTATCAGTAAATCATTTGTAATCGAAGTGTAGCATAATTTTGAGGAGGAAACTAGTTATATAAACCAAGAAACGTTTCATATTTACATTTGATTTTCATTAAATAAAAAATTAGGTTTTTAGGTCCTTAGTCTATTTTACTATTACACTTTTCAGCATTTCCCGAACAAGATCTCTTAGTTTCAGTGACCTGCCTGTATTACTGTATTACTATACTTACAAGTGGAACGAAGAAATCTTCTACAGTCAAATCTTTTTTGCATCCGTTCAATTTTATCATTTCACTATTTCTCTTCAATGGTTGCAGAAGCAAATCCGTTGTCCACTCGAAAATGGCGTGCGGTATGGACACTTGGAGGTTGCGGTTTGGCTTACTTTTGGATGGGTGAGGATGAGTTATCGAATAAATATTCTTTAAAAAAAAGATCGATAAATTCAGCACAGTTGTCAACATAATGGAAAATACCTTGATTTTGTCCAAGCTCGCATTGCCTTGAAAAATACATCCAATAGCTTCGAAACATTGCATAAGCAAGATTTGAATATAATGACCGTAGATAACAATGAGCACCAGAACAGGAACTGTATCCGTTTGAATGTCAGTATCACACCAAATGAGATACAAGCCACCTAACAGAATCGACGACCAAATTCCAAATGCGAATTTCGGTGTATACAATTCGGATTTAAATAAATTATTGAATTGATGTGATATGCTGGTGGCAATCATTTTTCTGAGAATCGGTTGGCTTTCTAAAATTTTAACACTTTCGTATGATTTGATCCCTTCATCCAATTGAGACATTTTTAGGCCAAGATATTGCAGAGATCGACGGTAAAAATGAGATGACATTTTTGAAAGAACTAGCTGTGAAAGCAGAATGAGATTTCAACGGTAAATTTTATGTAGCGGCTTAACATTTCCGAAAATTCAATTGCTCAATTTGGAACATAGAATGTGTCTTAAGAATAGTTCTGCAGCATCGAAACTAAATACGTCAGAAAAAGCGGACGTAACATTTCTTCGGAATGATAGTTTACCTGGGAGATATTTTCAACCGACGAAATAGTTTATCTTCTGCGGATCGTCATTTGGCTCTTCTCAGAGGACAATATCGGCGGGAGTTATTATCACTCTCGAAGACTATACATATAGGAAAATCTTCATCCCGATGGACGTCATTTGAAAACCTGCACTGATAAGAAGAGACTACCACGTATGTGTGTCTGTGTCGGAAGCTGAATCTTTGTTTTAAGGACATGAACTAGAGGTGTGCGGGCACGTCCGATTTCTCGGCCCGTTCACATGCCCACCCGCCCTATAGCGGGCACGGGGTTCATTGTTTCGAAAACGGTCGGGCACTAGCTGCCCTTTTTCAAAATCGAACGCGCAAGGGCAGGCGAAAAGTTATGCCCACCCACCTCTAACATAAACTCTAAATTCGAAGACGAGCAGAAAAAAAATTCGTAGATTCGGGAGTCGTTTCAACATTTTTGTCCAGCAAACCAATCGTTACAAAGCTCGTAGCGTCAAAATTACATGTTGACCCCTCTCTCCCATTTTCAGTGGTCTCACTTTGTTCGCTTTTGGAAACACTCCCTCCCCCATAAGTCACCTTAGGAGAGATATCGCCAAAACTTCGACCACTTCCGGGAACTTTATTTACTACGTATTTCGGATCAGGGCAAGTGATATATGCCTAGAATCGTGGTTTCAAGTCGAGAAAAATGTATTTTCCGATTTTTTTTTAATTCGATATTGTCGGACTTAGAAGCCTTAGAGTACATGGTATACACAGGGGTCAAAAAACAGTTTTTTGTCAACAACTAAAATAATACGTGACCAATTGCTTTGTATTTGTATTTATGAATATTTGTGCCGAGACATCGACCAGTTACCGATTGTTGTTAAGGAGCTAGAGCCTAAAGTGTGCTCGACTTTCAAGGGTGTATAACTCTCTGCGGCAAGAATGTGTTGGGAATGTGAGTGTACAAAATATCTGTGGCGTAGCCACTACAAAAGTGGCCAATCAAAACCCAGAAATGTTTTGCCGCATCAAATTAAAAATCTTTTTTTTAATTTCATTTTTTTTTAGTTCTGAATTTTGGATTTTTTTCCATCCAAGTGAAGGAGGATCTCAGACATGAAAGACTATGGGTCTCTGAATGTTTCTTATTCATTTACGCATTTCTTCGGTATTAGTCAGCTGAAAAAATGTCGAAAATATCGATGTTTTATTACCCCCGTGAAACATTTAAAAAAAATCGGAAAAATACGTATTGCCCGATACGAAATACGTGGTAAATCCATTGGTCGAAGTTCGAATATGACGTCATTTTTCATAGAAAGATGACATAACTGAAATGAAAGATGAACCTTTCGGGGTGTTGAAAATTTGGTCTCAATGGATAACTGTTTCCGATGAATGTTACACGTCTATTGTGACTAAACCAAACGTAATATTTTTTTGCATTCGGCGAAAAATAAGCTACGAGAACAATTGAACATGAATTCCATAAAAAGTTTTCAAGGATGGAAACGTTATGCTGCGCCTTAAGAAAATACAAAATTATGTTTGACAAAGTCACATTCTGCTGATCGCTCCAAGCAAGTCATGAATTACCACTCCGAAAAACAATCCAAATATTCCCAACAGTGGCCACATGCCTGGAACTCCAAGTAAAATAATGGAAGCGCCTAAAAACAGAAGTATTCCAATGAAGGTTGACGTAAATTGCGCTCCCTTCAACACCATGTCGAATATAAATTTCCCTTCTTCAGCGGCTAGGAGTAGATGCTAAAATATATTCATTATTTTCATATTCTACTTCCATTCCACTTTAATGTAACCTGATGCGGTGCTATTTTGTAGATAATCGAACTTTTTATTATTCTGGAAAACGTCGATGCTATGCAAGCTGTCCGCAATCGATTGGCCGTTCTTCGATACGATTTATGGGAAACGATATCATTAGGATTGTGTGTCGAAAGATAGCTAAAATACTTACCTCAAATTTATCCAACAACTTGTACTATCAAAAAAATACATTAAGAATAAGCTCGAAACTATTCCCACCGAATACAGGATGGTGTTTCTTAATGCAATTTGATAACTTTCAATGTCGACTGGATTGGAAGTTGTGTTCACAGGATTATTAAACTAAGGTAAAGCAAAGGTAATTTATTAATAGGATAAAATATCACAAATAAGGTGCAAGGTGTAATGTCTAATGGACACAGTTCTCCTAGAGAGAGAATAGGGCAAACTTTCATGCACTTTAGGTAAGGGGCCATAATATGGCACAACACACACCCACTAGAAGAGCATTCGGGTGGCTTAATTGGAATTCATCTGAAAAGATATCACCAAATGTCACCAAAAAGTCTGGGGAAGGCAAAGTTCTGTGAATACAAAATGTACATACAGAAAAATCTCATGTTTAGAGCAATTATATCGGGGCCAATTATGAAAAATTTCCCCGTCATAATTGGAGAAAACAAAACATGCATGCAGTAACCATGAACCATGACAACCATGGTTATTGCAAACATGGTATGTTTAATGCAATTATGAAGAGGAAATTTTCAATAATTGTTCCCGATATAATTGGAATAAACATGACCTTTTTCTGTGTGTAAGCATTGCAAATGTGCGAGATTTTTCGAACTTCGATGCGACTTTTAGCAGATTTGATTGAGATTAAGTTTAGGCAGATTTTATAGGCATCAGTTCAGGTAATAGCCAACAAAGGGTCACGTGAACGACTTACCATAATTTCTCTCATGTCATCCATTTCAACTAAAGATTCTAAACATAGCTTTGTGAATATACAAACTGCCAATCCACAAACGATTGAAATTAAGTGTATGATGCTAGCAATAATTATTCGTGTGCTGCAAAATTTCCAAGCTACCCGAAACATTGATCCTTTTTTACCGTGACTTTGGTGCTCATATTTGTATATCCCTGAAAGTCTAGGAACAAATGCAAGCGAAAATGTTGTTTCCCATCGAACTTCTACAATATTTGCATCACTCACCTCTTTCCATTTATTTCACAACAATCTGTTCTTGTAGATTTAGGAAGGATGGTTTGCTGTGGAATTATTATACTACCGACTCTATACTTTCGTGCCCAAGAAAATGTAGCATTCGACAAACAGCCAACTGAATCCACGATAATTTCCTCCGTTCTGAGAAATTGATGTACATTTTCAGAATTCGATTGCTTCAGAAAAGTAAATTAATTTACCTAGGCGTTATTTTCCTGAACGGAATTGAAGCATTAATAGCGTTTTGATACCTGGAGAATCTTGTATTTTTTACATATGCTGATTCTACACGAATACTTCGAATTTTTGGTCGACTTCTTCGATCTTAAAACATCAAAGTTGTTGTGTGTACCGGTTGAAGAGTTCAAAAATGAAAAAAGAGTTAAAACAGCTCCCTGGTAATGTTTCGCAAGATGTTGAATTGTATGTAACGTATTGCAAAAATCGTTGCTTTTTCACATGATGTGAAGCTTGTGACGAAAAAAAACCACTTTCGCGACTTGTTATTTTACTAATATTTCATCATTGTGAATCTGTGTTACAAATCTTTGAATAAAGTATTTCTATTTGGTTATTGTTGATAAATATAGCTTATGAATGGGCACACAGAATGAGAAACAACATGTAACCATAGTCGACAGTCGGTTGATTGATTGATTCTTTATTTCGAATATTTTCAAAGCTTTTATAGCCACCTGATGAATGGGATTGGATGGATTGTTTCGACACATATTTTATTAACAATATTGTGGAATTTGTTGTCCTCATCCGTTTTCAAGTACAAAAAAGATACCTAGATGGCACCACTAATAATAGGGAAGTGTGTCATTTGTGATAAAATCCATTGCAATTTACAATCATCTTTTATAATGACGAATTCATCATTATGAATAAAATTTTGCAATAATGACGTAACATCGACATGGACAGTTCACAATAGTAGCATAACTCCTATTTAAGTGCACTTTTTGCGTGGTGGGTTGACACTTTGAGTTTTTTAACTCCATTTACGATGCACTTTTGAAAACGCATCAAATTTCAAATTTCTTTAATTTCGCGCCTTATTTCGCATACAGAAGTATATGGGCAATTCCACGGTCCGCTTCGTTCCCACTCCCACGCTTGAAATTCTCAGTAGTTACAAAATGAAAGCAATAGAAAAGTTACTAATCTCTAGTTAAGGGATCAATACGTCTGATACACCCATTTTCTATGAATATTTTTTCGTATCAACTTGAGCATTTCGAGCGTGGGAACGGAGTTTTCGTGGAATGGCCCATATACACACGTACAGATGTGGTTAAGATATTATTGCAAAATTTTATTCAATTTACAGTAATTGTCCCTAATACTTCTTCGAGGGTCATTTTTGTCAATTGACAGGTTTTAAACATAGGAATTTTCTGTTTTTTTTTTTTTTTTTTGAATTTCTAAGGGGTTCAAAAGCTTCTTTTTACATTTTGAAGACTCTTGAGTTTCTAAGGAATTTTTTCCGAATTTTCACGAAGTAATTTTGTGGAGGATTGTCTACTTTATCCACCCCTTTGCTAATACTTTTGACCGAAGTAGAAAATAATTGTCGATTCGGCAGTTGTTCATGACGAAATCGCGAGCAAATCAGGAAACAAAAACTTTTCAGTTGTTTCTAGGATTTTTCGAATGTTGATGAAGCTTTTTCACCTATTTCCCAAACAAAGTAATGAAGGCAACCATTACAAATCCCGTCAGCACGTTTGTTCGATCCCACCTTCCCCATGTCAGCTCATGTCTCATATTTCGATAACCCCTCCCACCTTGGGACGTCAGCTTTTCAAAAATCTTCGGAAAAATAAAATTTTCAAAAAAGGAAAAATTCTGGCTATAATCGTGAAAAATTCCTTATACAAATTGGACGCTTTGGAACAAATCCAAGTGGCATTTTCGTTGTTCAAATTAACCGCTTTAAACTTGCTGGGTGATAATTCAGATTTTTTCGGTCTCACGGTACTGCGAAAGAGAAACAATTTTTTTTTGAAAAGGCATCCAAAAATTTGTTGTGGTTTTTGGAAAAGAGACTACAATAGAGTTCAAAACAGGTTTCACTTGATTCTAATCAGATCCTCCCCCATGAATCCATGCGAGATTTTCGATTTTTTTTTTCATCCGTAGGGGTGATTTTTAAGATTTTAAAAAAAAAATTCGATTTCTTCTGGTTTTTCCTACTGAAATGTTTTTAATATTTGAGAAAGTAGGAAAAAATTTTTTGTGGCTTTTTGTTCATTTTGGAGCGTTTTCGGCCACTAACTCTCACAAAATCAATCAATTCGACTTTATGATATTTTCAATGAAAAGCCACATTAATATCCTTTCCAACGAAGCGACACGCCCTACATGAGACATTTGATAAAGAATTGGATTTTCAGCGTCGATTACAGTTTCCTGATTTTTGTCACTTTTCAGTCACATGGTCTTTTGAGCTCCACTGGAAACTTCAAGAAACAATTTTTCCTGGAAAGCATAGTCCGTAACCTTTCCTCCTCCTCCTTTCCTCCAGACTTCACTCTAAAGCGTTAAATGTTTTAACGCAATTTTTCCTGGAAAGCCACTATCATCACTTTTCCAACGACACCCCACTTGAGAAATTTGTTGAAAAATTGAATTTACGATGGCCGTTTGAGTGGAGGTGATGGCTAGAGCAGCGAAATAGCAGGAAAAATTAGTTTCACTCAAATAGCTGCCGTAAATTCAAATTTTCAATATTTTTCAATTTTCCCATGGGGTTTCGTTGGAAAGGTAATGGTAGTAGCTTTCCAGAAAAAATTCCTTTAAGACATTAATTTCTTCCGACTGAAGTGTGAAGGTCGTAAAACTTCAAAATTTGCGGTAAACACGTGAAAAGTGCTCGAACACTAACAGTCGCCAAGAATCCAATTCATCACCAAATGTCTCATATCGGGTGTCGTAAGAAAGGTTAAGGCCGTTGCTTTCCAGGAAAAATTGTTTCTTGAAGTGTCCAGTTAACGGGTAAAGCGTAGAGCCCAAACACCCCCATTTGACGGAAAAGTAGCAAAAATCAGCAAACTGTAATCGACTCCGAAAATCAAATTCTTTATCAAATGTCTCATGTGGGGCGTCGTTGGAAAGGAAAATAATGTGGCTTTTCATTAAAAGTATCATAAAGTCGAATTGATTGATTTTGTGACAGTTAGTGGCCGAAAACGCTCCGAAATGACCAAAAAAGCACATTCTCCGATTGCGCGATCTCTAGATCCTTTCCAACAAATTTTTTTCCAAGTTTCTCAAATATTAAAAACTTTTCAGTAGGGAAAACCAGAAGAAATCGATTTTTTTTAAAAATCACCCCTACGGATGAAAAAAAAAAATCGAAAATCTCGTATAGATTCATGGGAAAGGATCTGATTGGAATCAAGTGAAACCTGTTTTGAACTCTGATGGAATCCCTTTTTCGAAAACCACAACAAATTTTTGGGTGCCTTTTCAAAAAAAATTTTTCTCTTTCAGCAGCACCGTGTTCTGGGGGATAATTCATGTCGCCTTTTTGAAAATAGGTGGCGACATGAATTATTACCCGCGGAATGATCACCCAGGAAGTTTAAAGCGGTACATTTGTACAGGGAAATTGCCACTTTGATGTGTTGTAAAGCGTCCAATTTGTATAAGGAAAATGCTATGTTTTAAAAGGAAAATGACATCCTGGGTGATAATTCCGGCGCGATAAGTCACCGGGGGAAAATTCCTATTTGTCTGGGGTATAATTCCCTGGGTGATAATTCTTGTTTTTTCGGTTTTTTTCAGTCTGGAGGATAATTCCCTTGGGGAAAATTCCCGTCATCTTTCAAAAAAACCTACATTTTTAATCATTATAGCAATCTGGTATCATCCGTAGTTGGGTTAATTTTACTTCTCAGGTTTGTGAACATTTTCAAAAAAAATTTATAAGCAAAAATATTGTACGTAAACCCCTCCCTCCCCGTCCTCTTGATGATGCTTGATGAATATAGAAAGAGGAATTTTTGGTAGTTACATCGATACCCCCCGTATAGAACCCAAAGAAATATAAACTCCTCTGACATACGTCATTACTAGTGAAATTTAACAAAGGTTAGAAATTGATTTACATCTGTGCTGCAAATATTTCACGTAGATAACAGTTGATAGATAGCACACTAATGCAGATACGCAAAGGGAAAAGATAGGACGTCGTCGTGTGATATGACTATGTTGTGTGTCATAATCATTTTTCCTTACCTACTGTATTTTCACTCTCCAAACTTCCGGAAAATGACAAATTTACATGTGGATCGAGGCGATCGGTGTCATCATCAGACGATATGCTGCAGAATTTAGTAGAAGTGGCGATGATAATATCGTTTCCTTTTACATTAGCTCTCACCTTTTGTTTTGTGTTTGTTTTTCAGTTAATGACGCACAATCTTCTAATTCCATATTTTTGATTATTAGATAATACTTTTGGTCATTCAGTATTTCAGTTCATTATGATTTTTGTTCCTGAATTTTTCACAATAAATTCAATAAATGAAATCTACACACCGTTTTTACAGAATTCACGATTTAGTGTCTCGCACTTTCCAAATAAAGACTTACAACTAATTCAAACTAATTTTCAATAAATTCTCTGCTATCAGCAACATTTACGTTATCTCGTCATAGCATTTTGATATCAACTCTTAATGGTATCGAAAATTATGTCAGAGTCAGAAGCAAATGTTTGCATTTGCTCGTTTTCCCCATAAAAGAACGTTCACATCAAATTGCAGACTTTATTCATCAAAAGTAAGTTTTGTTTGTAGGTGACATATGAACAAACGTTTGATTTCGAAGTTAGCTGAAGGATTCAATTGACCTTAGGAATCAATTTATCTCATTGAATAAAATAAAAACAAAAGAATGCAACTAGGACCGGAGTTATGGATTTGTAGGTTGTTTGTGGATTATAAACTTTCAGTTAACAAGATTCAAGGCAATGAATTGAATGACAAAATGAGCGTTGAAGATCTTAATATAAAGTGTTCTAAACGATACGGAAAATAATTCATATCTAACGTTGATGTGTTCGCTTACGATGTGCCTTTGAGAATGGCCCATAACGTACAGCCGGATACAATCAAAACCACTCAAATAAACCGACTAAGTTAGCTCAATCATGTGGAACGGATGGAAGAACAAAGGAGGTCCATGGCGGACAAAATCCAGATGTTATGCAGCTCTTGCTAACTTAAGCACTGTAGGAGAACCCAGGGAGACTTATAAAGACTCAAATGTGTTAAAAGCAATTCTTTATTAGTGACATAATGAGAGTAACAAAAAATTCGATGAAGTTTGTGATTTAGGTTTAATTAAAAAAACGAGAACAGCGTGGTGAAAATTTTAGAGTTACTCTATTGTTGAGTTCAATTCACGTGAATTGCTTACGAAGTTAAATGAATTATAATAAACGTTGAAAATGAAAAATTTCTTTAAAATCTACAATTCTCCTGCCGCATGTGCATCAGCATAACCTCTGCCTTGTTGCTGTTCAGGATTTAATTTGATCATGTCATCGATTCTCAGAATCGTAATGGCAGCTTCGGTGGCGAATTTCAGTGATTTGATCTTTGACATAGCCGGCTCCAAGACTCCAGCCTTTCTGTTGTCCTTAACAACACCTTCAATGAGATCCAAACCGAACCACTTCAAATCGGCATGTTCCAATTTTGTCTGACTGGAATTATGGAAGGATCGTAGTTTTGCAACCAAATCAGTTGCATCCTTTGCTGCATTCACCGCTAAGGTCTTTGGAATTACAAGCAATGACTTGGCAAATTCAGCGATGGCCAATTGCTCCCTTGAACTCTGAAAAAAATCGTTCCGAATCAAAACATATTTGGACACAACACAAATTAATGGCTCTTACTAATGAAATTGCAAAATTTTCGAGGTAGATCGACAAGGCAGCTTCAACGCAACCACCGCCAGCGACAAATTTCTTTCCTTCTAAAACACGCTTAACGACACACAATGCATCGTGCACTGACCGTTCCATTTCATCGCAGTAGAAATCATTAGGTCCGCGAAGAATTATTGATGCAGCAGTCCTGGAAATCATAACATTTAGCTAACGAATGTGGAAATGTCAACGCTGTCAATTTCTACCTGGCCTTAGGACCTTTAATCAAAATTAATTCATCATCACAAATCATTTCCTGCACAACTTCGGCTGCTTCTCCGACCATGCTCGCATCGAAACTCTCTTCACCTTCCATATTTGTCAGCGATGTTAAGAATGCGGCACCCGTGGCTTTAGCAATTCGTTTCAAATCCGACTTCTTCACACGTCGAACGGCCATCGCACCGGCCTCGACAAAATATTTCAAACACAAATCATCAATACCGCCAGAGGATAAAATTACATTGACGCCCGTTGCCATTATCTTATCGATGCGTTCCTTAGTGATATCGAGCTCACGAGCTCGGATACCCTCTAACTTATCTGGATCTGATACAAGAACCTGAACGCCCATTTTCATTTTAATTTTCTGCAATGAAAAGTCCAAGCATGCAATCTTTGCGTTCATAATTTTCTTCGGCATCTGCTGTGACGCTACGGTACAGTTCAATGCGTATCCTAAATTATATGAAAACGTTGTTTCAATGAACAATTTATTATGAATGCCATTTCACCAACCTGGAATCAATACACTTTCCCGAGCTGATTTTCCATGAGCTTTAAGTACGTTCACTGCTTGTATGGGATAGGCAGGTTGTCCTTTAGGATCGATTATCTTGACAGCCTGTGCAGCATCAACGACCATTGCGGAAAAGAAATCTGAATCTGCGCCGATGATTTTTGAGCTCATTGATGTTTTAGCTACATTTTGTAAACACGACTTGTCTAAGTCGTCGACAGGAGCTGTCAAATGTTCCGAAATGTATTTGCAAGCCTCCTTGCATGCTAAACGGTAACCAGATATGATGGAAGTCGGATGTATCTTTTGCTTGACTAGCTCATCAGCGTTCTAATTGTAGAAATTGATGAAGGAGTTTAATTTTTTGTCCATCTAAAGACATCAAGTACGGGTGGAAACTGACGCTCATTCTGTTAGCAATAACAAACCAGGAGTTTGATCTGACTGGGGAAATAAGCGCAATGCAGAGCCTAGCCTCTGCTACTCAAGTCCTGCTATAGCGATCACGACGTGACTCGTGTTAATGTGTTAAACACGGTTAGACCAGAGAGAATGAACCTGTGTGTATGTGGCAGTGCCGGCTTAACATAACACATGTTATTTGGCCCTACTGAACTATCACCAGAGTCTATTTCTTCCAAAGATTCGATGTTAGAATTCCGAGGTTTTAATGACGAGGTTGAAACGATTTAAAATTATATTTTGAAATAAGTTACAAGGTCTGCCAGCGTTACGTGAAGAAGTAACTTCAGGTACGTAATCAGTTCTCCAAGCCTATCTTGGTGACTTCAGTGGAAATCTGGGAAAAATTCCAATTCCAAACTTTTAGGTCGGATACTTTATTTAAAGAACGAATTGCGAATGAACGATTAGCAGAATATCCGTTTTTTGAAGGCCGTCCGTGTAATTTATAATAAGGATGCATGTGGGTTAACTTCCATCATTTCTTTACACAATGAGAAGATTTACAAATTTCACCTGTGGCGATAATTTGATTTCCCCCAGTAGTTAAGTACTGCCATAAGTACAGTAGCGGGTGAGTTAAATTACCTGAGGAAAAGTTACCTGACTACCTGCCACACGTAAAATTTTTTGAATTGTTTGTGTCAGTGTAGGTGCAAATGAAATAACAATTTACAAATAAATATCGAGCGCATTTTTTAAATTACCTTTAATAGCTCTGCTGCTAATATAACTACTGATGTTGTTCCGTCACCAACTTCTTGATCCTGAAGTTGAGCCAATTCAACAAGAACTCTACAAAATTTACATAAAACAAAAGTTCTAAAGGATTTTATCTCAAAAGTTACTTGGCCGCAGGATGTTCAACTTCGAGCAATCTTAAAATTGTGGCACCATCATTGGTCACTGTAACGTCGCCGATGTCATCAACTAACATTTTGTCTAATCCGACCGGGCCGAGTGAGCTCTTCACAATATTTGCTATCGAACTTGCTGCCATTACTGTAAAATATTATTGTTGTCATTGATCATTCAAAGGCACATCTCACATCTGTCATTTTGAAATGAGTCATTGTAACAAAGAGAGGATACCCAAACTCCTAACCTTAAATTTTAAGCAATTAAACGGTAAAGGAACGAATTGAATTCATTGCATTTTTTGTATTTCCTAACAGGGAAACATTTCACACCGGCCAATTACGGTCGAGCCTGAACTGTTCATTCAAAATAATGAAAATGGTTTTCATGT
Organism: Pseudolycoriella hygida; assembly: GCA_029228625.1. Lineage (NCBI taxonomy): Eukaryota > Metazoa > Arthropoda > Insecta > Diptera > Sciaridae > Pseudolycoriella > Pseudolycoriella hygida. Next base: position 43,515,236 of record CM055406.1, on the reverse strand, counting down.
GATTGAACCGCGTGCATTATTTTAAAGGGGATTGTGTCTGTTGTATTATTTACCATTTTGTGTACGAACTGGGGCGCCGGATGTTCTTGTTCCAGCAACACTGAGGGCACTTGCAACTGTCGACATTGTTCTACAGTGATTTTAATTTAAAGTATCAAAGATCAAATTAAATATTTTGCACAACACTTAAAATGAATACTGCGAATACTGCTATACGAAGGTGTTGATATTTTTCGAGAACGATTTGACAACTGAACGATAGGTTTATATCGTTACATAACGTTACCGTATCCCAATTTATCGACAAACTTGTATGTTTAAGCGCCTATTTTTGAATATATATTGGGTAATATAATAATAATAATCCGCCGTTACAACGTCAGAGGCTAGATCATTTTATTTACTAGTTCCGCAATTTTTTGTGAGTTGTGAGTTTCTGAGAGTGTTCTCTTAGAGATCCTTTCGTTACCTAGCAGGGCTTATTACTCGGAATTTTGTTTTCTCAAAATTCTTAAAAAATTCCTAAAATTCTTAAAAATTTCCTAAAATTCTTAAAAAATTCCTAAAATTCTTAAAAAATTCCTAAAATTCTTCCAAAATTCTGAAAATTCTTAGAATTTCTAAAAAAATCTCAAATCGTTCAGTTCAATTTGTTTTATTTCAAAAAGTAAAAATTAAGGAAAAAAATACATTTATTTTCGTGGTCGCTTGCTGTATTGTCTCAGTTGGACGGGCAACGGTTTTCTTTTCGTAGTACCACTCTTTGGTAACACGAATTGTGTTTACTTTTTCGGTTTGACTCTGGGTTTCATCTTCTTCATTCAGAAGGTCAATAAGTAAAGGTTGATTAACAGCTGTAGTTTGGGTTTCAGAGATCAGAACTTGTACATCGCCTAACTGACTTGTCGTCACTGGGTCACTTGTAAAATTAAGCTCATTTGCTAAAGATGCATCATTCGTTGCTGTTTGATCATCGTTACCGTTTGTATCAATTGTAGCTGTGGATGCTTCGTCTGTCTCAACAAACAATGTGTTGGTATCGGAATGCGCACTTAACAAATGATTCTGCATTCCCGATAAATACCATCTAGGCGCGGCAAGTTTTTAAGGTTTTCCAGGGGTTTTCTTTAATGAATAATACGTCGGATACGCTTTCCAGGTTATGCACAGCCTTCGACCGGACATTTCAAAAGAAACAAGGCGCTTCTGTTCCAATGAGTTTTAATGGAATCCATGTTCTCCTTGAATACCAAATTCTCTTCAAGAAGCTGCAGTGCTGTGTACGTCTAGCGTAATAAAATATGATTCCGTGTATTGCAGGTGACTACAACAAGTTCAAGGATTGGGATCGAACTGCTTCATCCGTTTATAATTTGTTCACTTGAACATTTTGATCCCACCCCGGCTATCAATCTTTGGATGTCGCAGATAAAAAAAATCTAGTTCGAAAGCGAAACAACACTCTTGGTATAAGGGAGTTTTCGAAGACAGCTGTTATTATACCGTTGCTGAATATATTTTCTTCTTAATTATCGAAATAGTCACACAGACACGCTTATCTGGTTTTTAAAAGTTTTTCTTAAAAAATTCTTAAAAATCTTAAAAAATTCTTAAAAAATTCCTAAAATTCTCAAAGTTCTTAAAAAATTCCATAGAAGTTCCGAATAATAAGACCTGTTGCTTAGTCCCATCTATGATGTACTAGGGCGGAAACTAGCAGGCCTTAGAATGCCGTTTTGTCATTCTTCTATGTATACAATTCCATGTACTACCATGTACTGCCCATATTATGATTCCTGGGTGTGCGTAGGAACGTTATTTTCATGCTATACATTGAAGAAAAATCCTATACAGGATTTGTCCCTACCATGATTGAACCCGGATATTCTCGGTTAAAGCCAGTACGTTACCACTGAGCTAACGCGTTCCGATCCGATGGGTACTTAAAGCAAAATGTCAAGTTTATACCAACACTCTAGCGTATATAGTAAAACTTTATAAGAATACTATGAAATATTTAACTATATGTAACATATGTATGCATGCAATGATCGGTGGATGTGCTCGACTGGGATGTGTCGTAGTGGGGAACCAATCTATGATGAGTATAGGTGAGAACCTACACAACGTTCACATTTAGTTATATACTTCATAGTGTAACGTACACAGTGTAGAGAGAGAATTTCGTACAGCTTCCAAAATTTTGATGTACACACCTGTACTGTACACACACACATAACAACAGAAAAACAATTGAGCCGTAAACCCTCTCAATTCGTTCGAATATTTCCGAATTCTCTTACGACCGCACAGTTGTCCGTTTGGCTCTCCGATTGCAAACGTATGCACGAAATTTAAGGGCTCGAGCAGCTTGAAGGCTTGACTCTCTCTGAGATCAAGATCTTGACTTTCTTAACTAGAAGCTGGTCGTAACTTACACTCTTTATCTATTTTCCAGGGTTGTATTAGCGTGGCAAATCGTTAGCGTCGCTAATCGTCAGCGTCGCTAATCGATCTGCTGCTAAGAGACGATGTTAATGGAAGATTTTCAAAATAATTGCTTTTTGTCGACTTTTATTTTGCCAAATAATTGAAGATTTCTTTGGTTTCTGCCAGTTAGATTGTTGTCACATTTGTCTGGGCGCCAAAACGGGGAATGTTCGTAAGAATTTTTGATAATTTTGGGCAGCAAATGATCAATTATATTTGTTGAAGGATAACACATGATTAGCGCATGACACGTGACATAACTTACATTGAAATGTTCATCAAAAACCTCTTCAAAACCTTTGATATCAGATGGACAAAGCGATGGAGGAAATTTTTCCTGATGAAATCTTGTAGACATTTTCGACTTTGCTCTAAAACTTTTCGAGCTGCTTCTTTTTAGACTTCGACTAATTGACATCTAGCATAAATTTAGGCTACCGCTCATTGTGTTTTATGTCATCCTCCTTCAATACTTCCACTTAAAACTTATATTCTAACCTTAAAATTAGCGAGAATTAGCGTCCGCTATTAGCGCGCTAATTCTTTTATGATTACCGAAAAACGTAGTGTCGCTAGAGTTTTTCTTAATAATCGTTAGCGTCGTTAAAAAATGGTTAGCAAATACAACCCTGCTATTTTCTAACCATTCCATGAAAATAACGAAGTCGACTAGTTGTTTATAGCATTTTTTGTCAGATTTGGTGGAAAGAACGAAGTATGTGTTTGTTAACTAGCCAAAACTGCACAAATTGCGAAGTCCTAAAAACGGTGTAAGCTCAAGATTTACTTTTGCATAATATCATTGGAAGACATTTTTAGATTTCGAAATTGTATTTGCTGGGACTGTTGGATTTTTTATTTACACCAGTGTCAAATAAATCGCCGCTGCTTGTTCGTTCGATACACGTACTGCCATACACGTCAAATTTCGAACTCGCTACAAGAAAGATAAATAAAAGAGTTTTTTTAATCCGGGCTCCTAGCATTTAACCACCGCGACTAGTGTAGAAGCTTTATAATAAGTGCGTCGTTATCAGGTCGATCCGAAAATGGAACACTTACAACATATTTTTCTTACATTTGCACTAATATCATGTTTCGGCTTATCCGTGTTATCTGAAATTCCTCGGCCTCGAGGAGTACCTCTATCCAAAGCCAACCTCTATTCTCCGGGTGATACATTTGCGTGCTTGGACGGGAAAAAAGTTATTAAATTCAATCAAGTCAATGATGACTACTGTGATTGTTATGATTCTTCAGATGAGCCAGGGACGTCTGGTAAGTTATAAATTGTCCATTTGAATAGATGGACCGCAATAACTGATTTAATGTCACTTCCAGCCTGTCCTCAAGGACAGTTCCATTGCACAAATGCTGGACACAAACCGAAAAACATTCCAAGTTCTCAAGTTAACGATGGTGTATGTGATTGTTGTGATGCGTCAGACGAATATCAATCCCAAGGAAAATGTGTAAATATTTGTAGTGAATTAGGTGAGTTCTATTGCTCCAAGCAGCAAGATCACGCAGCTTAGTAAATGTTTTTTTCTCAATTGAAGGGGCAATAGCCTCTCAGCGGTATCTACATTAAGTGGTTATGAGTGAAATGGAAACAGAAAATTAATTGAATAGAATGGTGTTTTTTTACAACTTCCGTCATACATTCTATGTATGACTTTTGTAGACACATGAGAGCATGGAGAATCAACGGTCAAAAAAGTCTAAATTGGCCAATTGATTTCTCACTCTTACGGTCGTCTTTGCATTTAGCATTTTCAGGGCAGGACTGATAAAAACGTGGAGTGGGGGAATACACCATACATAGGGCACACATTTAGGAGTGGTAAAATTGTTGAGCGAAGGGTTAAAGTGGGTGGAAATGATGAAGTCAAATTATTCGTATGTTACAAACATGTAGTCAAAAGGTGGCGCTAGATGCAGATGATGAAGCAGTAAAAGTCTTTGTTCATGTAACAACTCGCTAAGTATGTGCTGACCCAGATACGACCCGAGAAAATTGCATCCCGTCAAAAGAACGGTTTATAATACTGAGAAGCAGATCTTTCGTTTCGTGAATTTCGTGAATACTTCAAGCTACTAGGGCTACTGTTAGCGTAAGCTGACGTCGTTATTGCAAGGGTATGATATGGTACATTCCAGGGTCGTATTTTACATTTCGTAGAATTTTATTGTTTCTTATATTTTGTTTAAGATTTCGGACTCGGAGTGGGTGGTAAGTTGGAATCTCGAGTTACTTTGGTTTTCATTAGCATTCCTCATTGTTATCGAATTTTTGTCGACGAAAAATATGTCAAAATTTATGTATCGAGCAAGTGTTCTTTTCGTCAAAATTCATCTCGGTTTTACGGTTGTGAAGACAAAATCAATGAAAATGAACAAGTAATAATCTTATCACTTCACAAACACTTCATTTCAGATTAAAGATTTTGAAATAAATTTTAAGAAAAAGTAAATCTGAGGCAAATTAAAAAACCGATTAAGATTTTAGTACGCGAGCGCCGCCTCAATAAACATTAATACGCAGACGTTTTAAGATTAGAGACAACAAACTGGCATTCATGACCGCTTTTCCATCAATATCCATTCTTTCAACAAAATAATGACCATTTCTTTGAATCCCTTTTATTTTAGGTAAAGAAGAAAGACAACGTGAAAAGGAGTTGGCTGAACTAGCAAAACTAGGCTATCAACTCCGTACGGAAATGGCAAGTAAAGGCAGAGCTCTAAAAGATCAAAAACTAACACGACAAGCAGAACTGAGGAAGCATCAAGCCGAGGCTGAGATACTAAAGAATGAACGTTTGCAAATCAAAGACGAAGTGGAAAGTTTGGAAAAGGCAGCGCTGGACATTTACAAGGAACTGCAAGAACGTGAGGACAGAGAAAAGCGAGAACTTGAACAAGCTGAAAATGATAAAGAAGCCGAAAATACTTTCATGAAATACGATTCGAATGGAAATCAATTGGTTGAAATTGAGGAAATACAAACTCGCATAGCATTCGATAAGAATCGAGATGGTGAAGTGTGCGCCGAAGAGGCTAAGTATTTCCTAGATGATCATGAAGCGGTTAATTTTGAAACGTTTAAGACATTGTGTTGGCCAAAAATTAAGCCGTACTTGATGCTTGACTCCGGTCTGTTCAAGCCACCAGCCGATGTTGAATCTTTGAAGGAGGACGCCGATAACCAAGAGCTTACGTACGATCATACTGAGCTGGACGAAGGCGGCGATGAGCATAACGAAGAGGAAGCGGAGGAAGAAGAAGAATATGAAGAAGAAGAAGAAACTGGCGAAGGAGAGGTTTGTGTTTTTATATTAAATAGTCGCATGGTACATTTTTTTTTGGGCTATCCTTCCCACATGTTCTGATTGTCTGTAAAAAAGCGTATTCTGTGGCGTTTCATTTTTTGTCATCGTCGGGGTAACCCTAAACTCCGAAGGTTCCATTTAAACGCTGGATTGGGTTCGGAGTTCAATCTCAGCTAAGGATATTTATGTAAATGTAGCGCTGACAGAAGGTACTAACAGCGAGTTCGGTGATAATTAAATCATTAGACTTCAAACAAATCAATTACTACCTTCAGTTAATTGTCGCTTGTTTATCCATTTGCTTTTTGGGTCGACAATAAGCCCAAAATATAGCAATAAAGACAAATAAGTTTTTAAGACTTACGCCGCTATAACCCAAGAATTCCTATGATGATTCACCAATAAATCACCGATGAATCACATATGATTCACCAATGAATCACCAATAAATCACATATGGTTCACCAATGCTTCACAGATATTATCACAGGTGTATGTTTTTAACATTTTTAATTTGTTTGTTCAATTTAATGTTCTAAAGAAATAAACGATTGAAATTGGTATAGGAAAGTACTCAGTCCAATCACCAATGACAAATCACCTATGACAGAATCATGGATGATTCACCAATGAATCACCGATTATTCACCGATTATTCACCAATGAATCACCGATGATTCACCAATGAACCACCGATGATTCACCAATGATTCATCAATGAATCACCGATGATTCACCGGACAATTACCGATGATTCATCGGCAAATCATTGATAATTCACCTGGTAATTACCGATGATTCACCAGGGAATCACCGATGACTCACCGGCGAATCACACATGATTCTGTCATAGGTGATTTGTTATTGTAATTGGATTCAGTACGCTCTATCGCTACTTTTCTATACCAATTTTATGGTTTAATGGTTTTAATGGAAAATGGTTTATTTCTTTAGAACATTAAATTGAACAAACGAATGTTAAAAATACACATCTGTGATAATATCTGTGAAGCAATTTCCGCTTTTATTGGCACAGTTCAACACAGAACAGGTAAAAGAGGTTCGAAAATTTGTAAAATTCCTAAATTAGAAAATTTTAGAGGAATTTTGTACAAACATTTCGGGTTGTAAACGATAATGCGTTGGTTTCGGATCTTAGGATTTTTAACCTGTCAATTAAAAAGATAGTTGAGCAATTCCTATGGACGAAGCTCAGAGACTCAGAATATTGCTATGCTGTGCTGTCATTAAGTAAAAAGCAACGATTTGAGCGAAATGTACTTTTATAGGTAGAACTGGTTGATCGGGAATCTACAACCAACGCCCCAATCGAATATGATCCCGAAACAAAGAAATTGATTGAACAAGCGAATGGAGCACGAAATTTATTCTTAGAAGCTGAACGTGAGCTACGAGAAATTGAGACTGAAATAGCGAAGCTGGATAACTTCCTAGTGATAGACTTTGGAACAAACGATGAATTCATTCCATTACACGGAGAATGCTTCAACTACGAAGATCGCGAATATGTTTACAAAATTTGTCCATTTGACAAGGCTATTCAACAACCAAGATCTGGTGGGGCTGAAACAAGGTAATTCAAAATGTGACTTTGACAAATTGTTTCTCTCCACATTACGAAATAATTGCAGATTGGGAACATACGAGGAGTGGGACAAATCGCCAAATAAGTATTCGACCATGGTTTTCTCAAACGGTGCATCGTGTTGGAATGGACCCCAACGTTCGGCAACTGTTCACTTGGAATGTGGTCTGGAAACAAAACTAACATCCGTAACCGAACCAAATCGTTGCGAATACGTTTGTACAATGCAAACGCCGGCTGTTTGTAACATAAATTCCACCGGTGATACCAGTGAATACGAACACGATGAACTCTAGAAATTTGTTTGAATTTGAATATAGTGAGAATGTATGTGAACAAAGAGTTGAAATAGTTGCGAACAACACAAGTGTTTTTTGCATTAGTTTTATCGTTACGTTTAAGATGGTCTTGATCGCAATAAAATTAAAACTTGTGGTTACAAACGTGGTGTCCAATCGACACAAAACGCAGTTCTTAGCAAATATTTTTCCTGCAGAAAAATGTCGATTGATGAGTCTGCTAAACCCCGAGCGTAAAAAAATCGACGAAACAGTATTCAGAAGTATACCATACAGATTTGTATACTTTTTTCGCCCCATAGAAAAAAGGTGTACAATAAGTATTCGTCAATCAGTACTCGTCAATACTTATTTGTCGATTTTTTTCGCTCGGGACGAACGAAATGGAAAATTTTGGAGTTAACAGGTGATAAGGCCAATGAAGGGGGCAGGGAGGATCGCCATTAAGAGCTGCTCCCGGTATTTCTACCAATCAGTTTCATGGTTAACTTTCTAATAATTGCGACATTCCTCTCGATTCTTACTCGTCCATTTCACACCATGCAAATTATAGAGCCGTCCAAATTCTAACCGCTACGAGAGTTTTTCTTGGTGATGCTCAAGAAAATTGTTAACATTCTTACGCAAATATAAAATTTCATTCTATGTTAACGTTGCGAGTCCTTCAACGCCTCATAAATGTATCACGAAACCTTTTTACATTCGTCTATCTAACTGCTTTCAACAGGGTGACGATATTTCTAAGTATATAGTAATGAGACGGTGCAAACTTAAAAAATTAATATTTTGTGCGTCAAATTTCTCGCATCCATGGAAATAGGGTGTACTTGCATTTGTTCTAATTCTAACTTTGCACCCATCTGTCTTTCTTTCTTACAGGACTGCTGAGAGATCCATCGGAAACAGACGATCGACGGCTTCTCTTCCAAAAAAATATCCTTCGCGACGACCTGTCGTCTTAACTGCGAAGAAGAATCTGGCGTCTCAGTCAGATGAAGTATAACTGCTGCCGTCTTCGGCCAAACGAAACCTTGGACGCGGCTAACATTGTGGGTAATTTGGGTAATTGTCTGATAGCCTATATACACCGGTTTGTGGATATCGCAAATGGAATTTGGCAGCTCCTGATTCTGTCTCACATTACCTTTTTACAGAATTTCTTTTTTGATTGTGATGCATTAATCGATTCTCTAAAATATTATCCTCAAGTTTCTCATAAAATATGCACCAACGAACCACGCAGGCCCGTAGTCAGTGCGAATTGTGCCCCACCTAGCCCAAGTAAAGACACTCGCAAATTCAGTTCCGTTTAGAAAAGAAAAATCTGCGCAAAAAAGAGGATGTGATGAGCATTTTGAGCAAACTTCTTTCTTTACGTATTGAAAAACTTAGTAATAGCGTCGCAGACAAAATATTTTTTAAAATATATTTCCTAAAATACGTCTTTATGTGATGGACCATAAAAAAGCCGTAACCAGTGAGCATCGTCGCGCCTGTATGAATCAATAAAACACACTAAATCTGAAACTAATAATACTTTCGCGTGCAGTTTGTCGATCCGAGACAAAGCCAATGGCAAATAACCACAAGAAAACGGCACTTTTCACTTCATCCCGAGTTGCGTAGTTTGTTGAAATGTACCTACACTGCTGTCGTGTTAAGCCAAAAAAATGCATGGCATCAAATCTATGCTTTAAAGTTCATCGGTAGGTTTTGAGTTAGTTTCGAATTCCATTGGATAATTGGGATATTTCACTGTAATACACTGAGGAAAATATTTACAAGCTACGCGTCGCGACGTAGGAATTGTGTTTATAATATACGCCGCCGACGTATTTTATCCACCGTGCACGTATTTCCAACGCCGTGGACGTATTATGTGAGCTCATAACACGTTCGTTACGTATGACATACCAAACAATACTGAAATAAGGTTAATAATACATTCACTGCGTATATAATACATCAGCGGCGTATATTATAAACACAATTCCGACGTCCCTTGTAGTACAGTGTACAAGAGAAGCTGAAAGCTCTCGAAAGTTCTTTATTAGCAAGGGCACAAAAAGCGGTACGCTGTTTTGACTTAACACGGAAGACGAAATTTTTGGTGGCATTATTTATTTTCTGAACATTTTCTTGCAATTAGCAGAGAAATTTTCTATCACACATCCGCTGCCCTTGGAGAGCACACAGCAAATAAAATGTTTCTTTAATCATTAGTATTTTACAATCAAGTTTATTTTTATTAAGTTTACATTTATGTTACAATGATGTCAACTTTACATTACAACTCAAAAAAGAAGAGAGTGTGCGATCGAAGCGAGGAAAATTCTTTATGATAGAAATTCATGGACTGAGGAAAATATCTACAAGCGACGACGTAGTAAGAATTGTGTTTATAATATACGCCGCCGACGTATTTTATCCATCGTGGACGTATTACGAACGTCATGCACGTATTTTGTGAGCTCATAACAGGTCCGTTACGAATGGCACACGACACAATACTTAAATAAGGTTAATAATACATTCAACATGCATATAATACGTCGGCGGCGTATATTGTAAACACAATTTCTACGTCGCTTTTAGTTACGGGCCCGGCACGACTGCATATCCAAAATGATATTCAGTCCAGTTTAGTATGTTTTATTTTCAATTTTGATATGAAAGTCGCATACAGGAGCTAAAGTATAGATTACAATTACGAAAGCGTAATCGAAAAATCGGCTAACGCTAGACAAAGGACTTTTGACGTGTAGCCTATGGTTAATTCCATCGGTAACGCATACGTTGTTGCTGCTATGTCACCCGGGGAACGAATGTGTTTAGTCTCATGTTAATATAAATCACATTGAAAGAGTGAAAGAGATGAAATTCGTTAGCTAGGTGTCGGTACCGATAGAATTTGCTCTATATTTGGTTTCATCGACATACAGTCAGTAAAATTAACAGAACTGCACATTTTGTGTTTCGTTTGTTTCTCTTTTTTTCTTGCAAATGTGTATGGTCAATACGAAACGTAAAAACTCACAAAACAGAGTAAAAGAAAAATTTCGCAGTTTTGTTAATTTTGCTGACTGTATTTACTCATTTCCTTTCTTCCTATTAAATATATTTCCATTGGGATTTGAGACTTAATTTTTGACTTTTTCACATAAAATTTATTACTTATGCGAAAATATAGGAAGTCTATTGACTGTTAAAGTGTCACAAGACTTTATAATTTGATAATGACGAGCACACAAAAATTAAAAATCTCTTTGCTAAATGATTTCCTTAACTCTAAATAAAGACACTATATAATAGAAACATTTTCATAACTAGTGTTGAAAAAACGTGATTTCGCCACGCATATCCGATGCCAGTTACTCGGAGCCTCGAGTTCGTCTAAAAATCTTTCTCATCTACGACTTTAGTTCTAGAATATTTACAGTAACAACAAACAATCGAAGTAGCAGAATTATTGATATTGCACAAAGAAAAAATGACGGCACAGTTCATTATATGTGTACTTTCCACGCGTGTATTTGAATGGAGATGAAATGGTAAGATTTTATCCATAGAACTATTCGGTGATTCGAAAAAGAGTTATAATTTTGAGTTACCCTGCGTTTATTTTATTCAACATACTCTCTTGCACCAAAGTTCTTAAAATAGCATCACGAATGTTAGTTGGCGTTATTTAAAATTGAAAAGCCGAAAGCAAATCATTCATATCCATCGCTATAGTGGACAAGTAAAACTTATACCAAAATTATTACTTTGACTTAGAATCAATGATCGGAAAAGTTACTAAATTTTCCTCCGATGATGAGAAGCATACTGGCGATGCTACTTGCTTGTTGTTTTTGAACGGATATTTATATTCTGGTGGTGCCGATGGCAAAATAAAGGTTTGTCGGTTTGCATAAGCAAAATTCATAGAGTCCAACATTTTATTCCAAACACAAGGTGTGGAATGATAAGCTCCAACTTGTAAAGGACATTAACGCTCACGATTCATACATTTACGCAATCTGTGCTAACTCGAAAGGAGTGATCTATTCAAGTAGTTGCGATGGGACGATCAAATACTTTGAAAATCTATTGGAAAATCCAAGTGAATCTAACGTACTTATGAAAACCGAAACCGACGAAATAATTTCATTGATTTGTGTGGACGACGTTATCTATTCCGGTGATGATAAAGGCATCGTAATTAAATGGGTTGACAACAAAATTAAATTCAAATACAATCTCGTTGAGGAAGTGCGATCCATGGCCGTGGAGAAGTAAACAATTGTCGAATTTTTCGTAATTTGAATTAATTGTTAACGGAATATCCAGGAATCTACTTTACACAGCTCGTGATCTCGATTGTGTTATTACCGATTTGTTGGATGGAAAAACGGGTAAATATGTGACCAAAGCAACTATAGTCGGACGAGCTCCTGTTACATTATTTGGGCCTAAAGAGAATGATATCAGCATGTATTTAGTCTTTACTACTAGGGATGGAAAGGGAATATCTTTGGTGCGCAACAAACAGCCATTTGAATCGGTTTGGAACAAAGAAGTGAGTTAATAGTAGGACAATAGTTTGTTCGAATGTCTGAGGAGGAAAAAACTCCACAAACTAAAAAGAATAGCCTCAACAGAAGCGCTCCTCCTTAGGTATATAAACGAAATAAATAAGAAAATTTAGTGTCTTCGTTTTTAGGATGCCCATGAAATGATCATTAACACTGTATGTACATCTGGAACCGACTTATATACAGCAGGATATGATGGAAAAGTTAAGAAATGGGCGGAAGTTGAGAATAGTCCGCAAAATGTTGGTGAAGTCACTGTTGGCAGATTCATTAACGCCATTTGTATGGGGCATGATAACAGAGTGTACGTCGCTGACACTGCTGGCGTTATTAGTGAAGTTTGTTTTAGTCCAAAGGCAGGCTAACCAAATTGCTTTTAAATATCTCACCAATACAGAAAAAGTATAAATTATTTGCGAAATAGAATTGTTTTTATTTCATCTGATTACTATTAGCATTGAGAATTGTTTTTCAAAGCTGTTTCAAGATGTTTTCAGAATATAATTCAAATCATGCGTATGAAAAGTTTTTCTCTATTCCTAGATTGTCTTAGTTTGGGTCGGTCCATTGCTGAACCATGAAACAAAGATCTAGTGATCCTTTGTTTCGTCACCCGTTCATCATGTAAATCTATCAAACCTCCCAGTCCCAACCTAGAACCTATCCAGTGCGACAGGTCCTTTGCTAGGCACTGTTTTGGGGTGGACCAAATGACTTCCTAGAGTCCTGAGTCTCAGTAAGGAAAACTTCGGACACTCACATATTCATGTTCATGTGACCCGTCTCCTCACCGAAGCCACAGGTGCAGTTGGGATCGTTTGAGAGCACCATTTTAGCCAGATGCTTTGCTTAGTCCACGTGCCCGGTGATTGCACCCACCACCTGTTTGATGCGACACTTACTCATGCCTAGCAATTCTCCAGCCCACCTTCCATTGGGCACCGGGAAGAAATGCTTCGTATGCTTTCCACCTTCATATGTGCGAATTCCGACCGCACCCAGTCCTTCATCACTTTCACGCATGCTGAGTGTGGGATTGGTTCTGGCTCGCAACTCAGTGTTCCCGAGTCTTCCCTTGCCAGCCTATCCGCCCTCTCATTTCCCTCCACGACAGAGTGTTCAGAAAACCAGACCAGCGTTACCTGATTTCTCAGTCTCATCCGGTTCAGGGGAAAGTTAAATCAATGATTAGTTAAAGTATATATTTTTGTACCACAAGAAGAAAATTAACTGTGTGAGAGAGGGAAGAGAGCCACAAAGAAGACAACACTGGCATTCTTGAATCCCTTCCCATAGTCACATTCGAGCCCCACACAGAGCTCATACGACAACATCGTCCATATGGGGTGACTTAAAATCGGAGTTCAAAAATACAGTGTGCACTAGGTAGTTTTTTTCGAGGTGGGGTCGGGAATTCAGTGTTTACGTGGTACGAAAGGCAAAATATTGGGCACGTATTTTTTATAGACTTTTAAAATTTATTTAAGGGATTGAGAACATAAATTCATTCAAACGTGCATTGTACAAACACTTTGATTGGATCGAGACAGACTATATCTGTCTCGCTCTTATTAATGCTTCCTTATATTTGGATAAATTTGATGTTTTCCGTTCCCAAAATAAATTTTGAAACTCTATAAAAAATTCATGTGTAATATTTTAGCCTTCCGCACCACGTAGACACCGGAAGAACTAAATTTGTATTACAAACATTCCAAACTCAAAATATTTTCTTTCATAATTTGTTGGACTTTCATAGAGCTCTCGAGAAGAGGTGAGCGGGCCGCCCGAAACTCGACTAAAAACCCGACTCGAACCCAAATCAATTTGTCGGGTCGCGTTTTCATTTTCGTTTTTTTTCGGTTATTGTCGGGTTAAAAGACTTGATCTAACAAAACCCGAACCGAACCGAAAAAAAAAATTCACTCAATTATTTGCTCAAAATTGAGTTTAAAAAACATTTCAAATGAAATCTTTTTAAACACTTAGAGAAATCTCATGCTTAGCGCAACTATATCAAAGCCAACCATGAAATATTTCCCCTTCATAGTTGGAGTATAGGAACGGGTTGGCTCAGTGGTAGCGTACTGGCCTTCCACCAAGAAAACCCGGGTTCAATCCCGGTGAAGGCAAATTAGCACTGAAGGAAATCCTATGGTGTTGCTAGCCTATAGGCGTTATTCGGAATTCACGTTAAGCATGTGGTCCACACTCACCAACCCGCATTGGCCCGCGTGGTGTTTCATGGCTAAATACCCCTAATTGGGAGGCCTCATCCAGCAATGGATAATGTAGCTACAAATGTATATAGTAAAAGGAGTATTCATAACATGTTTGCAGCATTCATGTAACGATGGCAACCATGGTTGTTGCAAAAATTTTATATTTACACCAACTAATTGTTACATTTACCCTAACTATGAAGGGGAAATTTTTCATTGTTAGCACCGATCATGCTTGTCCCAACTATGCTGAAATTTTCCGTTCGGTGAAGATATTCAGATTCGGATCAGGGTTCCGGGTTCGGTTCGGTTCGGGTCGGGTTGGAATTTTTTCTTTCGGGTCGGGTTGGGTGCGGATCGGGTTTGACTTTTTTTGTTTGGATCTTTTTGAAGTTTTATTTCTGTTCGGGTCCCATTTGGAAAAAAGGCTCGACCAGCATATCACTTCTTTCGAGTAAAACACGATCTCGGAAATTTAGATAAGATTTAATTGAGTTAAACCCAACACCACCTAGGCGGCTTTGCCCGGGCTCCTTCTCGTCTAGCTATCAGGGATTTGCAGAATTTCGTCTAAAAAGCGTCCACGGGGTATTAACACACAAGTTGAGAAATGGGAATCAAATAAATTGACAAAATGTGTGGACGTCATTTTTGCACGTGTCATTTGAGAGACCACAATCATTATGACGAACAAGGACGCTTCTTTCACTTCATATAGTTCTACTCTTATACAACACTTGCAACTAGTCAGATTTGGAACCATGAAGTTTTCGCTTGAAGGTCTAAATAAGAGAAATCTGGAAAATAAATTTTGTTCGCCACGATTTTCGAGTAAATCTTGCCCAATTTTCCCTAAAACGTAGCTGAAAAAGTCAGGTGGAAGATGGTCAACCGAAAGGCATAATGCTAGACTTTTCAGGGTTTAAAAGAGGCTTTGGTGTGCGATCTAACAAAAAAATTGGTTCGCGAAGAAAATAAGCCCCAGGTCTTGTTACGTTTTCTTAGTCGCCATTGTGAGCCTGTTAAATGCCATTGATATTTTCGCAAATAAAAAAGTCAGTGTGCTTCCTCTTTGTACGACGTCACATTTTCTGTGTAATCATCGGATTCACGAGGAAATATACATTTTGAAATTATGCAAATCGCTTGTTTACTTACATTTACAACTGCAACTCTACGCATAAAATGAATGAAATCGTATTCCAAACGTATGTTAAGGAAAAGGAATAACGAAAATAAATCACGACACAAATGTACGAAGTTATAAATAAAATTGAAAATTTTTCTCTCACAACACGAAGTTAGCGAGAATTTCAATTAATCTTTTAGTTTTTACAATTTTCCACTGTGAATGGAATTAGGTGAATAAAATTTCAATATAGTTTTCATTTTTGCATCTGGTATCCAAAAACGGTAACATAATTATCGTGTGATATATCGTGTTACATTCGGTTATAATATTTCAATCAATAGAATAAGAATGTCTGAAGAAATAAATACGGAAATCGTCCAAAGTTCCGATTCACTGGAAAATGCAACTATTTCGAATGATGAAGACAAGTCAGTTGTACACACAATCGAAGAAAGTTTGCCGAACGAAAAGGGTGAGCAGTTGGGAAATGGAACTGAAAACATAATTCCAATGAGAAGAGAAGTTGATCTGCTCGAAATCGTGAATACTATGGAAGCAGATAGAAAAAAGTTTATCGAACACGTGAGATCAAAATTAAGCAATCAGGAGAAAGAGTCTAAAGTACGTATCATATGGTTTATCTTTTGTGATGAGAATTGGAGCAGAGGATTTGTTTGTGAAATTTTTAGATTGTTAAAGCAGAAAATGAGAGACTTAAGAGACTAGTCGTTGAATTGGAAAACAAACAACCAAGTACAGGAAAAAAGAATAAACAGGAAGAGGACGTGCTAGCAAAGGCAAAACTATTGTTGTTTGAAAAAACAAAAGTTTGTAAACAACAGGAGCAACAGCTAAAAGCGATCAAAAATCAAATGGAAGCGACAAAGGACGTTCTCGATATAACAAAAGAAATGTTAAATTTACGAAATGCAGAAAATTTACATTTTCAATCAAGGTTCGAAACAATGGAATTGCGATTGAAAAATGAACGCGATCGATTGCAGATAACGATGAGAAAATTGGAATTGTCACAAAAAATGTACAACGACATCAAACAAGAGTATGATATTCAATCGCAAATATTTAAGGTATTTCCATTCAACATTATTTGACCCCTTCGGAACGTACGCAATGACCATTCACTTTCTAGGAATTAAGGAAAGGATACGAAGAGAAGATAAAGTTGCTGAATCACCAAATCGAGACAATGAAGTCATAATTCTTTCCTTCAATCTCACCCGCTACACAGACACTATCGACCATATAGTTTTGTAGAATCTGCCAAAATCTTGTTGACTACCAGAAGTTACTAATTTGTTTGTAAAAAATGAAATTTAACACAACAAAAACAAAGTAAGGCTTTCTATTGGGTTGGGACAACTTTTAGCTCCTTTATGCCATCGATTGGTAAATTAGTAAGTAATTTACATTTACCACGTAGTTGTTTGATTAATATTATTTATGTGCCACAAGCATTTGACTTCGCAATTCAAATATTCACATTTCACATATGATTTTTGCTGCAAATGAATGAAAGTACAAGACTGGGACCGCCAGTACATTTGGTCTTTTATTATTTGTGGTTTATTCTTTGAGGTGGCATAGCCATATTCTACTGCCTTTGAAAATCTTACCACCTCTCGTGAATGTTACAGTGTTAGAGATTGACCAACGCCATGTCTCTGATCGTCAGTCGTGTGGTATGGCACAACTAGAGTATGGAACAGTGTTTATGGTTAACAATTTATTCCCTTGATGTAAGACAGGGACTTACGGCAGAATTGAGGTCGAATTTTGTCCAGATGTCATGTCTTGTTGTGTCTGGGATTATTTGAATTTGTCTGTGTGAAGTGATTTGTCCGCGTCGCAGCCTGTTATTGCGTATCATATTCCCTTGACGTAAATGAGAGTCTTACGGCAGAAGGGCTTTAAATGTTTTTTCTGTGTAAATCCTAGTAGAATATTGTTCCCATCAGCAGACGTTAGGCGTTTTTCTGCCGAGCTTACTTATTCGTTGCTCGGCTTTACGATGATGAATAATTTTAAATCCTAAACTTGCAACAATTTTAAAAGTAACGAATTTGTTCGGAAGTTTTCCATTCTGCGTCGTTTCCGACAATCGAACAAAATTGACGAAGTTGTTCCTGAGATGTGGCAGTATGAATGTCGGAAAACGTGGTTTTTCGGGGATTGGTGAAAATCTTTTGTATATCTCGGCAAATTCAGTATACTCGGTCGTACACTATGTGGGGAGGTATTTGGACCCGTACGAAGTACAAAGATCCTATATGTTTACTACAAACAATTTTGTTGTAACATGTGGTAGATCGAGGCGAGAGTGAGGGGGATGCATTTAATATCGTCTAGAGATCATGGGCGCGCGGTAGCAATGCGCCCGTGACGCAAGTCTTACACGCCAAAAAATTCACAAGAAATTTTTTCGTAGACTAAGGAACATATATACAGGAACTTTTTGACTTCCCCCCCGAGCGACGTACCCCCGGAAAATATTTTTCCCGGATTCTACGGAAAATTTTAGGCCGAAGTGCCTTTTCACTCATTAAAATCGGTTCAGTCGTTCCGAAGATATGAATTAAACAATTTTGCTAATTTGTATGGAAATGGACTCAAATCGAATATTTTTAACTAGTCAATTTGGTAAACCTTTCTTTCTTTCGATGTTTCTTTCTTTCTTTGTTTGTGGCAATTTTTGGCAGGATGACCCAGATCTCCTGAACGATGAGAGTTAGAAAGTTGGTTCCAAAGGCGAAGTTGTAGAGAATTAAATTTAAGCGAACACGTGTTTCAGGGTTTTGGGGAAATATGGCCCAATCCTGGTATATGGTCACTTCCATAATTAGGCAGGATGACCCAAATCTCTAGAACTATGAGAGTTAGAAAGTTGGTTCCAAAGGCGAAGTTATAGAGAATTGAATTTAAGCGAACACGTGTTTCAGGGTTTTGGAGAAATATGGCCCAATCCTGGTATATGGTCACTTCCATAATTAGGCAGGATGGACCAAATCTCTAAAACTATGAGAATTAGAAAGTTGGTTCCAAAGGCGAAGTTGTAGGGAATTCAATTTAAGCGAACACGTGTTTCAGGGTTTTGGGTAAATATGGCCCAATCTTGGTATATGGTCACTTCCATAATTAGGCAGGATGACCCAAATCTCTAGAACTATGAGAGTTAGAAAGTTGGTTCCAAAGGCGAAGTTGTAGAGATTTAAATTTAAGCGAACACGTGTTTCATGGTTTTGGGGAAATATGGCCTAATCCCGGGATAGCGTCACTTCCAGATTCCAGAGGGATGATTCATACCTCCAGAACTATGACATCTAAAAAGTTGCTTACAAACTTACAAAAGTACTGATATCCGCAAAAAAACCTCTTATAGAGGAGGTGTGACGCAAGTCTTTATGTCTGCTTACAAAAGCTGTGAAATCAGAAAAGTGTGACGCATTAATCATTTAAGGTGAAACTTTTTTCTTCCAGTTACAAAAGTTCTGAAATCAGAGGGAGGTGACGCAACAAACATTTTTAAACAAAATTATGTTGAGTTCAAAAAATTGCGTCACAAATGCCAGACCCACCAGCGGAATAATTTTTCAACACCAAGTTTTTAGACGCAAAAATTTAAATTTACCCTAAACGATATGATAAGAAATAAAAGTCAAATTTTCGCGTAAAAACTGAAAGTACAGAAAAATTGTTTCGTCGTTGGGTCTGGCATTTGTGACGCAATTTTTTGAACTCAACATAATTTTGTTTAAAAATGTTTGTTGCGAATCGAAGCTTAATGCGTCACCCCCTCTGATTTCAGAACTTTTGTAACTGGAAGAAAAAAGTTTTACCTTAAATGATTAATGCGTCACACTTTTCTGATTTCACAGCTTTTGTAAGCAGACATAAAGACTTACGTCACACCTCCTCTGTAAGAGGTTTTTTTTGCGGTGACGAATCAGCGAAAAAAAATGTCCGTCCCTTAATTTTTTTCTAAGCAGCTGCTCCGATCACCCTGAAAGGTATATATGTCTAATGATTCAAGATCAAAGATGAGCAAAATCGGTTCAGTTGTTCCGGAGATATGGTCAAAAAGGGAACAAAAATTGTTTTTTCGAGGGTCGGTCGGTGAAACTTTTTCGCAAATATCTCACGGAAATTGTTCATTTCGCATTTGATCTCACAAAACTGGGAATTTTTTTTTTGTGGAAATCTGGTTCGGGTCAGGTCGACCATTTTTCGAAACCCGACCCGGACCAAACCCGACCTGATAAAATTTTTTGAAACCCGAAAACCGAATTGTTTCTAAACCCGACCCGGACCGAACCCGATCCGATTAAAATTTTTGAAACCCGAAACCCGACCCGGACCGAACTCGACCCGATAAAATTTTTCGAAACCCGAAACCCGAACTGTTTCAAAACCCGACCCGGACCGAACCACACACTCAAGTTTTTCGAGACTCACAACCCAAATTACTTCGAAACAAAAATTATTTCAAGGCCCGACGTCTGCATTCTTCACGGACCTTAGACTAAAACAAAATCGTGTAATGTAAGATGATAAAATTTTGACAAGTTCAGTAAAATATAAAAAGACAATAAAGGATCGGGACCCGAATAAAATAATACAATAACCCGACCCGGACCGAACCCGACCCGATAAAATTTTTCGAAACCCGAAACCCGAACTGTTTCCAAGCCCGACCCGGACCGAGCCCGACCCGTTCAAAATTTTCGAAACCCGAAACCCATGAACCCGAAAAGAACAATTCGGGTTCGGGTCTTTTTCGAAGTTTCGGGAAACCCGCTCATCTCTAACTGGGGCCAATGGAATGGACGAATTGAGTTTCTTGCCCATATTATGCCAAAGCAGACGGTTTTTCGTCTATATTTGCTCAACTATGCAAAATGGAGATTTACCGTCAAAGGCAAAGTTGTAGAGAATAAAATTTTAGAGAACACGTGTTTCAGGGTTTTAAGGAAAAACGGCCTAATCCTAGAATGTGACCTCTTCTAGAATTGTGAGGGATGACTCATATTCCTAGAATTATGGCAGAGAAAAAGTTGCTTCCAAAGGTAAAGTTGTAGAGAATAAAATTTTAGAGAACGGGTGGTAGGTGCGATCACTGTGGATTGAGCAAGCATCTGGCTAAAATGGGACTCTCTAATGATCCAAACTGCACCTGCGGCCTCGTAGAGGAGACGAGCGTTCATGTTATATGTGAATGCCCAAAGTTTTCCTTATTGAGGCTCAGGACTCTGGGAGGTCATGTGGTCCAACCCGCAACAGTGACCAACATGGAACCTGCCGCTCTGGATGGCTTTCTAACCATCAAAATCAATGGTCTCAGACGAACTTCGGTAGGGCCTTTGACATTACCTTGGGTAATTTCTATGGATCTTTGAAATTCTTATAGTCATAAAAGAGCACAAAACATTGGATTGTTTGCTCATTTCTTTATTTAGATACGTACGGGGCTTTGGTTATGTTTATGAATATGTTCAAACAGAGAGATTTAGAAACTCGCTAGCAAGGGAAAATTAATAAGGTAACGCTGAGGACACATTTTTGCTCATAGAATCATAGAACTACGAGTTCGGGTTATACGGCATTATTTGATGCAAAGTATAAATTAACATTTTTGCTAAACTAATTCATTCAATAAAGAAAACTGAGCGATTTCTCCGGTATTCCATGAGAATGTTATTGTTCAGAAATATTGAACATTCTGTAAAAAAAATTTGCGAAAAAATATTACCCTCACTATTTCTTTAGTGTAAAAAGGGTAATCGGCAGGAGGGGTGATCAAAATTATTATGGGAAAACAAACTTTTTGGAAATTTTGGCCCCCAGCCGGAAAACGTTGTGCTTTTGGACGCTGATGAATAGTGTTTATGGGTGCTACCGAATCCGAGTAAGTTTAGGAGGTGCTCAATGACAAAAACCGTTGAAAAAACGAAAATCGCAAAAAAGCTCGTTTACCGAAATTTGAAATACGTGCGTAAAATATTGAGAGTTATATTATAGCAAGTTGGATCAAACCGGCTCAAAATCATCCAAAGAAAACGCTTATTTATCATTTCCACACTAACGTTGAATGACTGAGAGAATCATATAAAGTGTCCAGTTTCTTATGAAAGGCCCAGTATATCCGGAAGTTACAGTACTGTTTCGAGTGCCCGTCAAAGAGGTTTCCCACTGTCCAGGTTCATGAACTAATGCCGAAAAAGTTATGGTACTTATTGAAAAATGTTTTTCTATGAAAATTTAAGCATAGATAGTACTTCAAAGTAACACAAAAACAGTTTGCATGGATGAAATTTCGTGAACTTTCATGAGCTGCCCTTAGCGCTCTTTGGCGTGTTTCGTCATGTTTTGACTATTTCAGGATAGTGTTATCGGTAAGGCATATGCGAGTAAGCCGTTAGAGGCTAAGAGTGCAGTATGTTCTGGGAGGGAGGTTTCACGTTAAACTTGGAAGCAAGTATGAAAAATTTAGTATTTATAGGAAAGTAGATACTCGAAAATTGTTTAAAGTAAAATGACACCATAAAACAGAGTGCACTACCAGTGTCCACCCAAATTACGTCACGCTCTGGGGGGATGGGATCCAGCAAAACGTGACAGTTCATAGACATTTTTGTTAAATTTGGTCCATTTTGTGTACCGGGGGAGGGAGTCAAAACTTCTGAAAAATAGAGCATAACGTCAATTGTGTGAATAGCAAAAAAATTCGAATAGTAACAGTTCTCTCATGGAGTCATACCAAGTGAAATGAACGTAGCTTCCAATTAACGTTATTAAGTTGTCTATTCTGTGAGATACGTATCTGTTGTAAGTAAACATAACTCAAATCATTGTTTTGTGCAGAATTTTTATAATCAGTCAGTGGTCATTTGGCAACATTTAGCACACTATTGCTAGAATACATTACTACGACATCCACATGACTGCATAGTGAGAGGACACATATTGTGAGGTAATCAAGTGACATCCCCAAAAATATTCAGAGTAAAAATGATTTTCAGAATTTTTTTTATTAAATTCACGTCGGCTTTCTGATAGTTTTAATTAAGTTACTAAACATCAATAGGTGAGACAAAAACTAATGTCCTATGTTAAACGGTTTTTATGGATACGCTTAAACAGACCATGAAGAGAAAAACGCTGCAAATATTTAGCATAGCTGAATTTGGATCCGGGGTTGGACTCTCTGTTGGGATATCTGTTGGATTCTGAGTGCACTGTTGATTTGGAGTTTCCAAAAATGTACGTTCAGTGACAATCCCTGCATTTATAAGTTTTTCCAATGACCAAGCGATTCCTTCAAAGCAATTGTAACTGGATTGACCCGGACGACCACATAAGTCGTTTGGCACAGCTTCGTTTCTTAAAGTCCAAAACGTAAAACCTACTCCCCCATTTTTGTACGCGTACACTTGAGTATCCATCATCGTTCTGAACCACTTCATATCGTCGCTAGGTATACCAGATGACACCGACCATTCTCCATAGAATACAGGAAGATGAAATGTTTCTTGGAGCGTCAATCGACTACAAATGCCCTCAATAATTGCAGTTTTGTTGGTGTTGCTGTGAGGTGGAAAAGTGAAATAGGGATGGAGGTCGATAACTGCGTTATCAGTGGGAAGTAAGAAATCTGCAAAAGCTTCAAGTCCTTGAAAACCGTCACCGAACAGCATGGTAACTTTATAATCCGCAGAGTTAATTATTTCAAATGCATCTGTGTAAAAACTCTTCAATTTCGCAAGGTCGTCACTTGTTTCTATGTGTGGTTCATTAACAGGCTGAATGGCAGATACTCTAGCCTTTAATGTAGAATTTAAATTATTTATCCAATTAACGACAGCTTGTATCGTATTGCGGCTGCGTTGCTGGTTGTAATCAGAGTAGAATTCCACTGCACCGGTACGACCGCTGTGATGTTCACCATTTTGAGATCCAGGCATACCGTGCAAGTCGATAATTGCATACAAATTGTATTTTTCACAATAACCAAGAATACGCTCCAGTTGAGCTTTCTGACCTGTACTGACGTAAGGTTCACCTTCGTCAGGTTGTATAAAAGCCCAATAACCAACCGGAATACGAAGGTGATTTCCATGAATACCAGCAAAAAGTTCGATAACATCTTCTGTGACAAATGTGTTCCAGTGTTCCAGCAATGCAGCGGCAGGATCTAGCGCTTGTTCACTAAATGTCCATTCGTCGATAGCGTTAGGAGCATGTCTTTCAAAAAGGCTAGGATAGATCCATTTTTCAAGAGAAACCCAACTACCCAAATTGACACCTTGAACAAATATCGTCTATGATTTTTCATGTCCATACATTCACTACAACTCACCGAATGATTTCATTGTTCGATAGTCATACGCTGGTTGACTTTGGGCCGATGTAAGAGACATTATGAAGAGCGAATATAGAGCTGAACAGCAAATTATATGTGTGGTCGGGAAACCCATTTTGTTTGGAAAAATTTCGACCTCTAACTCCCAAGGTAGTACGAAATGTTAAGAATTGAATTAATCAACAGTACAATTTTTCTTTATCGAAGTGTGTGTAGTATGTAAACCTATATTTCTGAGTTATCAATTCGCATTTTAAGTGTCCAATTAGATTAGGAAACAAAAATACGGTGCAATTAGACGAATGAATCTACGTTATTCCAAAATATGTTCACGGTCTTCTTACATCGGTCAACTTGCGCTGTTATTCAGCGTTACTTATCTAACTTACAAAAAGGATAAATGAAAAGAAAAACCAAAACAAGCCAAAGGAAGTTACTTCACGTATATGGCGGATGTATTGCAATAAAGTGTTTTATAAATTATTTTTATCTTATCATCGCACTGTTTTGCCGGTCGTATTAAATTAAGGAATGACTCATCCTCAAGTAGAGTGACTTATGTGTTGATATGGCATAACACTTAACGCAAGCTCATATGACGAATTGGTAGAATTTATTCTCATCGCTTCATTTTTGATGAAGTACATATAGAATAGACCGTGTCATGTCCTTGTCTTGTCATCGAGTGGTGACATCTATGTTTTTTCATAGCTGATAACGTCTCGACCTAGAACTACTCCCTTTTCTGAAGTGGCTTCATCCATTCTTTCATAGCTGAATACGTACAAACATAAAACTAGTAACAAAATCTATAGAGTGGCGAGGTGCATTGGCAAAATAACCAAACGAATTCGTAATTCTTGTACTTCAAAGCGTTCAAAACACTATTTCAGCTAGTCGTTCGTTTTGATTTAGGTGCGCTGTTCATAGAAGTCACCATTCTGTGACCGAGTGTGCTGATATCGAGGGGTTATCCACACTTCATTTTTTTTGGCTGATGGAATTTTTGGAATTAAAATGGAATTTCTGGAATTATTGGAATTTGGAATTTCTGAAGTCCGGAATTTCGATGAAATTTTAGGAATTTCGATGGAATTTTCGGAACTTCTGAACTTCGGAAATTTTGTGGAAATTTTGGAATTTCGACGGTATTTTTGGAATTTCGATGGAATTTTTGAAATTTCGATGGAATTTTCGGAATTTTTTTATGAAATTGGAAATTTTGGTACAAATTTTTGACCAGTGGATAACCAACCCCTCGGCTGATATACACATGGTCTAGTAGGCAAGGTGTACTGATGAGTCGTAAACGACGAAATCAGCACTTTAGTTTGTTAAATCTAATGAAGACTTCGTTTCGCATAAAGGAATTATGAAGGGTACTGTAATGTTGATACAAGGGTGGATCTTAAACCACAGTAATTACCGCAGTTGTTGAAGACAAAGTTTCTTCAAGTGCAATAGTACTAAAAAACCTTTGGACCTTTGGTTTCCATTGGCACTTGTATGAAAAACGACTTTTTCGGCTCGTGTTCGAAAACAGCTCGATTACTTTTCTTGAAATTTTTCAGGGAGCTTCAGCTGGGCATTCTGCGACCTCTGAGATTTGAAAAAGGGGGGTATTGGCCTCGTTTGGGCGCCAGGACTCTTAGAAGGCGCCATACAAAGCCCATATAAAAGCATATTTTGTATGTGTCGTGTGTGTAATGTGTATGGTAGATATTTTGTATGAGACAAAGGCTGGGTGTTCGATATGGAGGTTTGGTGTCAAAGGGAAAGTTGTTGAGGTGGGTGGGTGTTGTACCAGGGTGATCGCCAAAAAAAACTCTTGATATGTTGCAAAAGATGTTGTGGGGATCATTTTCGCCCATGGAAGTAGTAGCCGCCGTGCTTCGGTTTGGCGACGGCTCGAATAAAATTTTAGAATTCGTCAAAAAAAAATTTTCTACTTACAAAAAAAGTGATATCACAACAAAAACTCTTCAAGTCCTCGTCTCTTCTTCCAAAACAACTGATATAAATTTGGGTGACACTTTAAGCTTCGGAATAGAGATGAGCGGGTCGACCATTTTTCGAAGCCCGACCCAGACCGAACCCGACCCGATAAAAATTTTCGAAATCCGAAACCCGAAACCCGAACTGTTTCAAAACCCGACCCGATAAATTTTTCGAAACCCGATTTGTTTCAAAACCCGACCCGGACCGAACCAGACACTCAAGTTTTTCGAAACTCACAACCCAAATTACTTCGAAACCAAAATTATTTCAAGGCCCGACGTCAGCATTCTTCACGGACCTTAGACTAAAACAAAATCGTGTAATGTAAGATGATAAAATTTAGACAAGTTCAGTAAAATATAAAAAGACAATAAAGGATCGGGACCCGAATAAAATGATACAACAACCCGACCAGGACCAAACCCGACCCGATAATATTTTTTGAAACCCGAAAACCGAAACCCGAAAACCGAAACCCGAACTGTTTCCAAACCCGGCCCGGACCGAACCCGACCCGATTAAAATTTTCGAAACCGGAAACCCATGAACCCGAAAAAAACAATTCGGGTTCGGGTTCGGGTCGGGTTTTCCGAAGTTTCGGGCAACCCGGTCATCTCTACTTCGGAACGCAAAAAATTCTTTAGAAATATTTTCGAGTAAAAAATTGCTTCACAAATGCCGGACCCTCCCAACGTAATAATTTTTCTCCGCTGTCAGATTTCACACGCAAAAATTTGGCTACACGAACTCCATACATCGCGCAAAGCTTAATTTTTGGGGTGTGAAATCTGAAAGCGCCCATGGGTCTATTAGGAAATACGTTCACCTCAACGTATGGTATAATTTTGCCTTTGGGAGCGATTCGGTTTATCAATAATCATGAAAAGCCGTGTTTTATCTTTACAACCTCATAAAACTTAATCCACTCCATGGACACTAGAGCTGGAATCATTTCACATTCAAGAAAGTCTCACAGATCCTCGAAAAGCATCTTCTTCGAACTACTATTCTTCAGCCACATCTCTGGAACGATTTCTCAGATTTTGTTCATGTTTGAACTTAGACTGGAGCACACATTTAACTTTCAGAACATGTTTGATGAAGAACAAGAACAGTCGGAAAGACATTTTTTTAATTTTCAAGTCATTTGATGGATCCTACTTGCTCCTGTGTCAACCGAATCCGTTCAAATCCCGTAGTGATAAAAGGAGACTCTATTACCTTGAATAGATCTTCAAATTAATAATAAAATTAATTAATTTAAACCCCTGAACATCCTCCACTGGCGTGTTTATCGTTGAATGACTTCATACCGAAACGTATTTGATTCAATGTTGAAAAAATCTGATTTTGAAATATTCGAGTGATTTGGAAATCATTTGAAATTATTGGTAATTTGAAGAAATCCCTCAAAATTGTCTATTTGCGTTAATTTCAAATTAGCAACAGCCTAGTCAACAAAGAGTACATTGACACAATGTAGAATTTCTCCAGTGCGCTGCAATTAACATTTCAACTGAATTGTCCACTGAAATTAGGTAGCAGTGAAAGTTATTTTAACGATGCAAATGAGATGAAAAAATATCCAAATTGGATATGAATTATTTACGATTATTTCGGATTATTATGAAGTAAATTGATCCCCCAATTATTTAAACGCAAAATATATGCGAAAATGTGCAGCTTAAAAATTGAAATCTCGCTAAGAAACAATGTTCGAAAAGTCGTCGATGTCATGGAAAGAATATCATCAGTAAGTTGTGATAAAGCAGAATATAATGTGATAATGACAGAACAACGGTGGAAGCCTTTCACAACACGACCCACATGAATTGCAAAATGGGGTCAAACAAAAGGATCAGCACAAACTTATTGGCAATGAATCGAGCAAAATTTAAGCATTAAGGAATTAAAGGAGAACTTCATACATCAGTGGATAATAAAGATGGGCTGCAAAAGAAGAAGAGTAAGATTAACGCAGTGCCTATTTTATGAATATTTTTTGCGAATTTTTACTGGTTTTTAAATAAATGAACGTTAAGTTAGCACAAAAGTTTTCCAAAACTTTTTTCCTTTCCGCTAAGTTTTGCTTGGGCCGTTAAGTTTATTAGATGCCGCTAACATTATGCGCTAAAACGACCATGCTACGCACTACGCATTCGTATGGGAAAACTTTTAATTTGGGAATTCACTAGTTCGGGAATGACTTTTAATATTGCGAATTCTCTAGTCCAGCGGATTTTAAGAAAAATTTTAATTTTGGGATTTCTATGAGTCAAGCGAATCTTGCCTTAACAATTCTAAATTCCTTCTTTTCATTCGGAAATCCGGTTTCACTATTAAAACAACTCGAACTCATTTTTTTCTGTTTATTAATTAATTTCTTCATGCAAAAAGAGACATAAAAATTGATTCCAATTGCATAATTTAATTTCAAATATTGCATTTTGTGTAGTAGTGGTGTCAATCAACAGTCTACTCCTTTGAATATAAAATACGAGCCAGTAATTTGTTTATGTAGCGGAATATATCCGTCATTAGTTCAAAATGCGGTTGTCTAAAAGGGCGATGTACTGTGTTAACTTTATTGTAATAGTTTTGTGTTATGCCAACAATTTTAACCTCCCCCTAAGCATCGTTGATGCGAAACCAAAACGATGATCGAAATTTTATATTAAAAAGGTCAATAATACACCTGCTAAACAGCAAATTGACGCGTTTAGTGTGACATCGGCTTTCCAGAAAGTATAGTGAATTTCATGATAAAATGCATGAGGTATCAAGCATTTCATGTTTCACTGGTATACGGAGTTTATCAAATTCACTTAACTTTAAACAAAACAATGACAAATGACAGTTTTCGTTTGAATTCATTCTACTTTCAATATTTTTGAAGTGCTAAAGCCAAAGTTTTGATTAGTCTACAAGTAATGGAGTAAGGTAACTAACGGTGACATGTCCGTTCGAAAAAGTGACATTGAGTTGTCCGTCTAAATTTGTATGAAACGGAATGAAGTGCACTCACCATCATATGAACCGTGATTTGTCCTATGACTTTAAGTACAACTTTAAGACAACTCACGATTTATGAATTTATATGAAATAGGACAATTCACGGTACCCCTAGGACAACTCTACTTTTTCAATAAATCATTAATTATATTAATCAAATTGGTGTGAATTAGCAAAAGAAAACACAAATCTTTGCAATAAAAGTGAAATGTTTCCTTCACATATTGAAACAAAAGAAAAAATTGCGTGCAAAGTTGACATTTGTCGAATTAGGGCATGTCACTGTTTGTTACCTTATATATTTTCGTCCAGCAAAATTATTCTTCCTTTTACAGAAAAAAAAACATTTTTATCAGCAAATTTAAACATTTCAGAGGAAAAGAATAAAAGTAAAAATTTGCTGATAAAAACGTTATTTTTGCAGTAAAAGGAAGAATAATTTTGCTGACAAAATCTAAATTTGCTGACTAAAAAATAGATGCCTACAAATAATTAACGAACAATTTACTTTTTTGTCGGTTTCTTTGAAACCTCAAGAAAAACATGAAAGCATTGAAATAAAACTCCAATAGCCGATAGTAGAAAATGAAAAAAGGAATGGCCTTTAAAAATTGGTCAACTGATTTTAAAAGATAGAGGTTACACATTCTACTTTTAACAAAATTATTTAGCATATAAATTAGCTGCCATGGGACTTTACAAAGAGCGCGAAAAAGAAGAAAATAATTAGCTCTCTGAAACCCTTTGCAAGACAAAAGAAGCGGACATGCGAAAGATGCTTTCTTCCCGGGAACGGACCAAAAGCTTCCCGGAAACGAATATTTTTGAAAAAAATGTCCCGTTTTTCGGTAAATGATTTCCCGTTTTTTAGGGGACGTCCATAAAGAACTTCCGCGGTTTATTTGAGTTTTTATCTCCAGTATAGATGCCCCCCCCCCAACTGGGAGTTTGAACCATGAACCAAATATCGTTATTCACTAGACACTGAAGTTTACACAAGACTTGTATGCTGTACGCATACCAAGACGTAGGCCCCTTCAATCTATATACAGTTATACATTTTTTGTTATACTTTCGATCGATTTTACATTTTTAAGTAAAATTTTTGATCATTAATAATTTCCCGTTTTCATTTCCCGTTTTTTTATTTCCCACTTGCCATTTTCACATCAAATTTAATCCGAAATTACTTCCCGTTTTCATTTCCCGATTTTACATTAAAGATTTGAAGTTTTGGTCAACAAGGACCTCCCGTTCTCATTTCCGGTTGTTGCATTTTCCATTTGCCGATTTTACATTAAAGTGTTGAAGTTTTGGTCAACAAGGACTTACCGCTTTCATTTCCCGATTTTACATTAAAGTTTTGAAGTTTTGGTCAACAAGGACTTACCGCTTTCATTTCCCGATATTGATTTTTTTTTCGCCTTCGGCGCAAGCCCTATTTCCCGAGCACCAGATTTTCAAAGGTTCGCGGGTTCATACACTTTTTGTATGTTCGATAAGAAGCTCAGCGTCTTATTAAGATTTCAAAATATTTTTTTTTATGTTTTCTAAACTTTTTAGGGGGATAGAGCTAAAGGAATCCAAAATTTTGAAAAATAAAACAGCCCTAATGACTCACAACTGAAAAACGTTTCAGAGCGATGGCGGGGAGTCCAAATTCGACTTTTAAAATTTTTCAAATGTATTTTCGGAATCGTGGGGACCCCTCGATCTTATTTTTTGCAGGGGAGATGCAAAAAAAAAATAAAAGGTCAAAAATGCTCCACCCTGTGCATAATAAATAAATATGATAACAAAGTAAATACGAAATAAAGAAAATATGTACGCCAATTCTGCATAAATGTTGTCGTAATAACGAGTAGATTATTTCTTTTCGGAACTATTTATTGTCACTAGTTAAAAATTAATTTTTTTCCGGTTTTCTTTGTCAAGTTGAACATTTTTCTTTTACAATTGTAGTTTTTGATACAAGTTACGCATGAAGGTAGTTTAACGCACTAGATGTGAGAACACATAGTGTGCGTTAAACTACCTACACATAACGTAAATCAGACAACGCTCTTTACAATTTACCGACAAAAAACGAGCTTTTGTCTACGTGTTTCCACTTGCGAAAATTGGTCGAAATTGCAATTATTTTTTTCGCACTAGTGCGTAAATAGTACGTTATGCAACTAGTATTGGAATGTTGATTTTTTCAGCATTAGTCCTATATTTTCCATGGAAATTTAGGACGTGTGCTGAAAAATAACATTCCAATACGTGTTGCACACAGTGCTTTCTGCAAAACCGGTGTTTGAAATAGACAAACAACGAAAATTACGATTTTCATTCAAGAAATCACTGTTAACATCACATTGCATTGCTTTTGAATAATTCTAAATCAGTGTGGAAATATATCATACAAATTTCATTTCCTAACTTGTTGTGAAATTTTGAACGTTTCGATCTAGTAATCGATATAGAAATATGTCGTATTTCAATTTCCGGTTGCAGAAAACAGTTTTTATGCACTAGTGCGATAAGACTTTATCACACTAATGCGTAAATGTGTATTTTACTCACAAGTGTGATACAAATTTATCACACTTGTGCCTAAAAGTGGTTTTTACGCACAAGAGCGAAAAAAATTCATCGCTCTCGTGCGTTAATATTAGTTTTCCTAACTAGTGCCTGATTGCTTATTTTGAGCATGAAATGTATATTTGCCAACACGAGACGTAGGCGAGTTTGGCAAAGCACATCGAGTGCTCAAAACAACCATCAGGCACGTGTTAGGAACTACTTTTCACAACAAGTGAAGAACAAAGCCTTGCAATCAATTTCATTTCAGCACTAGTGCTGAAAAAAATATATGAAAATTCATTTCAACACTGGAGCTCGACAGCAGGCGTTGTGAAAAAAGTTTTGTCGCATTAGTGCGAAAAGTGACCTCATGCGATCTCGAAATGACGCACGAAAAAGCGAGTTTCGAGTCGGTGAAATGCAAAAAATGTGTTTTTGTCCCTTATTCCTTATTAACCCTCTTTAAAGAGTGTAGCGAAACATATTTTCTTTTAACATAGTTTCGGGGCGTAAACTCGTTTCAATATTTTTATGAACTCTTTACTTCTGCACAGGTTGTTGCAGTGTTAATAACCTGCGCAGAAATAAAAAGTTCATAAAAATGTTGAAACGAGTTGAGTAAAAATGTCCTAAATATTTCCTGTTTTTAACTAGACAAATAAATATTCTTAGCTTGACATTCAGTTCGTACCCAAATCCCAAATGGCAAATGCATTACTCGCACAAGTATATTATACTTTTTGCAGGTATAGAATGAAAGCGTCAAAGAATAAAATTTAATGTAAAGTTGTAAGGGATGACGACTTCCTGGTAATTTTTTCTTTACTCGTCTAAAGTATATTATACTTGTCCAAGTATAAAGCAGCCAACTATTTTTGAGTGAAATATAGTACGTTTCAACTGAAAAATAGTACAACATAGTACATCTTATAAAATAACAGTACCATTAATAACATGAAAAACTGAATAAAAGCTGAAACATTTTTGTTTTGCATTTTTAGACGCAAATTATTAGATCCAAATGACGTGAATATATTCACAGACGGGTCGAATATAACGATGAGTACAAGCGCAGGAATATTTGCCAGCAATCCTTCCGTACGGGAATCGTACTCGCTTGGTATGGTCACATCGATAACTCAAGCTGAGACCTTCGTGATTATTAATGCTTGTTTAAAGCTAAATGAACTGAATGTAAGGCAAGAAATGTCAACAAATAACAAAGTATACCTTCTAAAATGCTCCAAGACAGCACTGAGAAAGCTGATTGGAACTATTACTGGACATTGCAAGTTGCGGAAACACATGCACAACACGAAATTGGAGAATTCAACGATCTGCAGAAAGTGTGAGGAAGAAGAAAAAACGCCCGAACAACTATTAACAAGCTATCCATCTTTGGCGTGGCACAGACGAAAGAGATTTGAAGCTGCGTTTCCAAACCAAGAGCAAATTGTAAAATTAAACATACGTGAACTACACGAATTCTTTGAGAAAAATTCATGGAGAATATGTATGAGGAGTCACAAGAACAAGTGACATCAAAGTTAGAATGGCTTTTGTTACATTGTAAAAATAAAGTAATTGTTGACTTAGAACCAATAAAACGAACGCATACGGAGTGTCATAAAAGTGTTCGTACCTTTATAGGTCGAAGGGCATTGCATGGTAACTGCAATTGTATCTTAGGATAATAATTATGTATCTCAAAAAATGTAAACAAAAATTTCGCGGAAGTCGAATCAGTGGTTCGGGCTCTAGAATGCATAGATTGAGCCTAACTCGCGTCACTCAACCGTACAAAATATTGAGTGGTCTCGTATGTGGTTCTTGATGACGAATTTAGAGATCTTATAGTAGTTTTTTGCTAAATTCACCTATGGAAAAGATAAATTTGTAAAAAACAGTACGTAAAGTACAGATGCCGAAAATATAGTACAAAAAATAGTACGCAATTCAATATAGTGCATGGACCCGAAAAATAGTACTGTACCATAAAAAAGAGTACGATTAGCCGCTATATCCAAGTAGAAATATGCTAACCCTTTGTCAAAACTTCAATACGAAAAGAATGTTGCACAAATCCTTACACTATTAATGTGTTCTCTAATATTTTCCCTTTTTTATTTTTTCGTTGTGACAACAGAAAAATGAACACAAATATTTGAATACCGTTCGTATTGACCTAGAGGTGAGTTTGTGAAAATAAAGTTTTGAAACTAATGATATCGTGGAAATATGTAAATCAAGTGCTTTAACCTCAAGACAAACTCTTCAGATGGCTTCACTTTACGACATCTTTCGGTTCCAATCAACAATTTATTGGTAGGCGGTGTCGATGAAATATAAATATAGAATTCAACGTAAAATCGAATTAAGTCTTAGAGACTTTAATGACAAAGAGACATCTTTTGAAAAATCTTATTGCAAATTGTTTATGAGGATGATAGATGCAATGTTTTTTGATGAATGTAATGTAAACAATGATACTTATTTAACTTAAATATACAATTGGTGTGGAAATGCATGGCCAAAATTGAATTAGTTTTCCACAGACGATTTATCGTTGGAATCACTTGAGGCGTCATCATTGGTCGAAGAGGTTGGTATACGAGCTTTTTCCAATTCAATTCGTTTAACTATCTCTTTGTGCAGATTTGTTATATCATCTGGACGTGCCTACAGAGTCATTTGAATTTAAATTTTAGATCGAGAACTAGAATGAAAAAAGGCGAAGTTTTTTGGAAATTGTATTTTTATCATCTAAAACAATCGTCCTCAATATGTCCTGTAGAGAAATTAGAGTTTGTCGTAGCTAGATGTCTTGGGTATTCGCGTGTACTAAATTAGAACAGAGGGTGGTTTTTCAAAAACGGGTTTCTTGATGACTCACGGAGGAGCAAATAGCTCAAAAAAATGTCCTTATTTTGTCCTTTTAGTTTTCGAATGCAGAGGCTGACCAAATTTTTTTTTTTCGTTTTTTGATTAAGACGAAAACATTCGAACCGCGTTCTAAATGTTTCCTGAAACAAAGGCTAAGCATGGCCATACAACGTGGCAATGCGGCTGCGGCCATGGGTACTTTTAGAACAGGCGAAAAGATGAAGGAAATTTTTTATCTACTGTGATGTGTAAACATTGAATAACAAATTTTGTACAAATGCTGAAAATAAATAAAGAACTTTTTTTCTCGTTTTTCGAAACGTCTTTCGAAAGGACAAATTGAGGACAATTTTTTCCGAAACATTTAATTTCATTTAGGAGTCTTTGGAGAAAAATATTTTTACAGTCATAGAATTCGGGTCACTGTAAAAATATTTTTCTCCAAAGGCTCGCAAATGAAATTACACTCACGGAAATATATTTTTGCATTAATAGAATTTTGTTCTGCGCAGAAGTACAAAATTCTATTTGATGCAAAAATATATTTCCGTAAGTGTAAATGTTTCGCAAAAAATTGTCCTCAGTTTGTCCTTTCGAAAGACTTTTCGAAAAACGAGAAAAAAAGTTCTTTATTTATTTTCAGCATTTGTATAAAATTTGTCATTCAATGTTTACACATCACAGTAGACAAAAATTTCCTTCATCTTTTCGCCTGTGCTAAAAGTACCCATGGCCGCAGCCGCATTGCCACGTTGTATGGCCATGCTTAGCCTTTGTTTCAGTAAACATTTAGAACGCGGTTCGAATGTTTTCGTCTTAATCAATTTGCTGAGGAAATTAATGAAATCTATCGCGTCCTTGCTCCAGTAGTACTTTTGGTCTATCAAGGACTCGTACTTCTTGACTTTCCTCCGCGCTTTGTCTTCGGCGGCTCTACCGGCTTGACTCGAACTGAAGCGTAAGTCTCTTGGTGCCAGATTGTCAGTGCATGTGGCGTCCCATATTAGGGTGCTCTCTTTTGCCACCTTCTCTCATCAATTCCGTTAGCTCCAATTTCGCCGGTATGTCGGCTGAGAGTAGGGCACGCTTGATAATTAAATTCATCTCAGAATGTTTTGCGTAACGGCCAGCGCTTATCTTACATTTCAAGCCGTGGTGGCCTTTTTTGTCAACCTGTGTCCCACAGACACACAAGTGTGGTGATCAGATGTCCAACCCTAATCGTAGACCAAATGTTATACGGAAAACGTTATATCCAACAATGTTCGCAGTGATTCAGCCGGTAGTTCGTGCAGCCAAGCTCCAGACTCTGGCCTTCGGATCGCCAAGAATCGAGCTTTGTCTTCTTCACGGACGAACTGGAAGCTTTTCAGCGTTCGTCGGACCACAATCGAATCCCATTTTTCCTGCGACCCTTGAGCTTCTGGTAGCTTTGCTTCAGGATGCAACCGATACCATGCGCTGAGACTATCCTCATAGTCGGCAATTTCAGCGATGTTCAGCGTTGGTATGTTTAACATGATACTGACCATCGGTAAAACTGCGTTGACAGAAGGTGGAAATGTCGGTAAAGCTATGTCGCAAACTCTACGAACTCCTACGCCGCCAGCGTTGATTTGTAATGATGACAAGGTCCATGTGTCATCGTCCTAATGCGAGTTTGTCAGGGTTGTTAATGTCGATTTAATTTCGTCGTCAATTTCGCCGATGATATTCATGTTGGCGTTGTTCTCAGAAGAAACACTAATTTTGGAATAGCGAAGCAATTCTTGAGAATAAAATACGCCATGTGGAAGTTGTCTAGTTCACATAAGCGTTCAAACTTAGTTTGTCACCGAACGTTTTGCCAAATGCACTGTCTGTTATTGGAGTTCCGCGGTGTGTTAAATCGTTGAAAAAAAGTTATGTATCAGCCATTGGATTCGAACACAGAGCAAATTGCATACAAATGCGATGTTTTCTATCAGGTTTGTCAACAGCTATCTCCAGTAGTATAATTATGCAACTTTTTTAGGACAAATCAGGAAATTCTCAAAAATATTTCAACCTTAAGTTTTAGTACTCGAACTTACAACATATGAAATTCGAGTCATCTTAAAAATGCAAATGAATCTAAATGTATTTGTAAAAAATTGTCCTCAATTTGTTCTTTTGAATGACGTTTACAAAAACTAGAAAAGGAAGCTGTGTATCAGCCCCTAGATTCGATCGCTTAGTAATTGGCATACAAATGCGATGTTTTCCAATATCAGGCGCTTTATCAACTATTTCCAGTACAAAGTTTTGCATTTCTGTTAGGACAAATTGAGGACATTTGTCTACATCACGATATTCTCAAAAATATTTAGTTGCCAAGTTTACGTAATTCAATTTTTGAGCTGTTTTAACGTAACATGAGCACGTCACAAAAATGTGAACTGTCACATTTGCGATGTTTTTTTAGAACAGAATCCTGCGTAAATAACAAATCATTCAAAATTATAGCTCTGAAATAACATCGCAAATGAACTTGGAATGCGATGTTTTTTAGAGCAACTTTCGACCTTCATACTCAAACTTTTTAAGTTCTGAGACATCTATTATTTGTGTAATGGACATCCTCTCACAGTACGTGAGTTAAAATTTCTAATAATTTGTTATTTATGAAGGATTCTGTTCTAAAAAAACATCGCAAATTTGACAGTTCGCATTTTTTTAATGTGTTCTTAAGCGGCGATTTCTATTGATAATAAAACTTTTCACAACAACGATTGTAGATTTCGGAAGGACATTTTTTACTCACTTTTATATTTTGCTAAATTAGTTCCCCAAAAATAGTATTTATATTTTGCAGTAAAATTACTGTTAAGAGCACGTCACAAAAATGTGAACGGTCAAATTTTCGATGTTTTTTTACAGCAGAATCCTGGATAAATAACAAATTATTCAAGATTATAGCTCTTGTACTGTGAGAGGCTGACACCCACACGACAAAAGTTTGAATATAAAGGTCGAAAGTTGCTCATCGCATTCCAAGTTCGTTTGCGATGTTATTTCAGAGCAAATTTGTACCTTCATACTTAAATCTATTGAATTCTGATTCATCTATTATTCGTGTAAGAGTCATTCTATCACAGTACGTTAGCTATAATTTTGTATAACTTGTTATTTACGCAGGATTCTGTTCTAAAAAACATCGCTCTTAAACCAAATATGTAAAGTGTTCCACTAAAAGGACAAATTAAGGATATTTTTTGGAGCTATTTGCTCCTCCGTAAGTCATCAGGAAAAGCGTTTTTCAAAAACCACCCTCTGTTCTAATTTAGTAGACGCAAATTTCTAAGAAGTCTAGCTACGAAAAATTCTAATTTCTACAGGACATAATAGGACGATTGCTTTAGATGATAAAAATAAAATTTCCATAATACTTTGCCTTTTTGTTATTTCACAAAACCATTTCACGAAAGATGAACGCTTTTTTCGTGAAATTACTTTACTGTCTTCTTCGGCTACAGCTTTCACTTACCATGGCTAGAAAGATTTTTATATGTCCGGCAGAATCAATGGCTGTCAGTCTCAAACTCTTTTGGTTAGCTCTTTCTACGACCATACCCGGCCAGATCTAAACGAAATTTGATTCAGAAATGGTAGCATATCTACAACAAAATCATTGAAATCACCTTTGTATTTAATAACACACGTAAATTGCCCGATGTCCTAAATACAACCCGAGAACTCTTGCTTTGATCCTTGGAATCGTTTAATCGCAAACTTCCTGGTCCGCGTTGTTCATAATTCGAAGAAACGAATGCAAATAGTCGACTATTTACATCCAACACATTTGTTTCATCCTCTTCACCAGTAAAGGTTTCCACTTCTTCGTATTTACGTTTTTGGACTCGGCTCTGTTCATAGGCTCGCGTTGCTTCTGTTAACATTTCCACACTAGCTTCAACTGGCTTATCATTATTTTCTGATGACTGCGATTGAGCGCTTGCTATAGCAAATAGTTCCCCTGAGCTACTCGGTTCATTTGTACTATCCGGTGTCTGATCTGATACTGATTCCTAGACAAATATTTGTATAATTAGTGACGGCATTCGATTATCATTTGTGGACCTATAAGGTTGAAGTTGACGACTCAAAATACTTATAGTGACTAGCAGAGCCTATTATTTGGGAACAATTTCCTAAAATTCACTAAACTTTCCCAAAATTTCCCAAAAATTCCCGAAATTTCCAAAAAAAAATAAAAAAAATTTCCAAATAATAATTTAATAGTAAACTTTATGATGAAGGGCATCTCTTTCCAGACAAGTTGAAAGTTCGAAATTTTGGATTGTCTGCTCAGCAAAATTTTTATTTTCAATTTTAAATTTCAATCTTCATTAGGCTCCCTTACCTTCATTTTGGCACTAATTTGTATTTTCTGCGAAGTGTGATGGCTGAGAGATGCACTAGGGCTACCCTCGTAAAGGCCCTCCTAGCGCTCAACAAGAAAGGGGTAGAACAAATGTTTCTCGTATCGTATAATGTAACATAATGGCATTGTTTTCAATCGGTTATGAGCGTTGTGAGGGACTGAAACCAAAATTTCCCAAAAAAGTATAAAAAAATTCCCAAATAATAGG
>CM055406.1:43347536-43475633 GCA_029228625.1 Pseudolycoriella hygida | reverse complement strand
GTTTTGAACGTGCGGTATGTAAGTGAAAGGATCATGTGGGTTTCCATTAAGCTGACAGGAGGTATTTATCGGCTGGTTAGTGTTTATAGCCCGTGCGAGGGTAGCAGTGCTGGCGATCTTGACACCTTTTACGAGCAGTTAGGGGATGTTGTCAGCAAAAAAGGTAGTGAGTGTGTGATTCTGTTGGGGGATGTCAACGCGAGAATAGGAAACAGTAAGACCAGTGGCGGCTATGAAAGGGTAGTGGGCAAATTCGGGGAGGATGTTTTAAACTCAAACGGAAAGCGGTTGTTGGATTTCTGCGATTTCAATGGACTGGCAGTAACCAACTCGTTCTTTAGGCATAGGTGGATCCATCGGTACACTTACGTTAATAATAGTTTGGGGCACAAGTCAATAATTGATTACATGGTTATAGAGCAGGACAGGAGGCAGGAAGTCAGGAACACACGTGTTTTCAGGGGTTTCACATTTGGCTCAGACCACTACCTTTTGG
The DNA here is from genome assembly GCA_029228625.1 of Pseudolycoriella hygida. Taxonomy (NCBI): domain Eukaryota; kingdom Metazoa; phylum Arthropoda; class Insecta; order Diptera; family Sciaridae; genus Pseudolycoriella; species Pseudolycoriella hygida. Next base: position 43,475,137 of record CM055406.1, on the reverse strand, counting down.
GTACCCATCTCTCTGTTAGTAAACTCTGTCAGGCTAAAAGGAAAAGGTGGTGGTTCGGAAATTTCGTGTGGGAAAATTCAGGGACGAGGAAGTTAAGTCTCGCTTTATGTCAAAATTCAGCGAAGCTTTCGAAAGGCTTCCTCCGGACTGCGTAGACATTGAGGTTGAGTGGGCAAACTTTAAGGAAGTTGTCTTGGGCGTAGCTGAGGAATGTCTAGGTAGTGTCTCTAGTGGGGGTAGAAACAAAAAGACAGGCTGGTGGAACGCAGATATCAAAAAGGCGGTATTAGAGAAAAGGAAGCTGTATTTGATTTGGTTACAGGGTAAGACGGACGAAAAGCATGAGGCTTACAGGGCTTGCAAGGAAGCGAAGGATCGGTCGTGGAAAAAGTTTGGGGAGGAATTGGAAGAGGCTGGTCAAGGAAGGGGTAAAAAGTTTTGGTCGGCAATCAAGGATATTAGGCGTGGTGGTGAAAAGGAGGGCTGCGGTAGCATTTTGGGTAAAGATGGCGAATTAGTTACAGGTAAGGGTGAGGTCCTGAAAACCTGGCAGGATTACTTTCAGGAGCTATTCGCCTCTGTCAATCCCGTAACAAGCCTTGACAGGGAAGAGGGCCGTAGCTTGGAGGGTGAGGAGGGAATTACATTAGAGGAAGTGTCACGAAAGGTCAGCAGGCTGAAGGCAGGAAGATCCGCAGGTATAGACGAAATTAGGACAGAATTTATTAAGAATAGCGGGCCGGGTGGGGTTCAATGGCTTTGTAGGATTTTTAATTTAGCATTGAAGTCCTCAGTAGTACCCGCTGACTGGAGCTTCGGTGTTATTGCTCCGATCTTCAAGAAGGGTAACCGCAAAGTCCTTACCAACTACAGGGGGATTTCACTCTTGAGCGTGGTCGGAAAGGTTTTATACAAGTGTGCTAGTAGACAGGGTTAGGGTTATAGTGGAAGATGTTCTTGACGAGGTTCAGAGTGGTTTCAGACCTCTGAGAGGTTGTCAGGATCAGATCTTTTGTCTCAGGCAGGCTATAGAAAAGCTCTCTGAGAGAAATATTGATTTATATTTGTGCATCATCGACCTAGTAAAGGCATTCGATCGGGTACCGAGGCAAAAGCTGTTCGAGGTACTTGGCGAATACGGGGTTAATGGAAGTTTATTGGGCGCTATCAAAAGCATCTACTCAGGGAGCAAGGCTGCGGTACGGATAGATGGTGAAATTAGTGAGGCTTTCGAAGTTAATGAGGGAGTTCGTCAGGGTTGTTGTCTCTCCCCTCTTCTGTTCATAATTTTTATGGACAAGATTATCAGGCAAGCGAATTTGCAAGGGAATGTGAAGGTGGGGGAAGTAATCATGAAACTCCTGGCCTATGCGGATGACTTAACTCTATTAGCAGATAATGCCAAGGATTTGCAGGAGAATTTAGACTGCCTGAATGCTGCATGTGAGGAATACGGCATGAAAATAAGTGTCAGTAAAACTAAAGTTATGCATATTGGCAAATCCCGGAAGGATGTAGTTTGCAGTTTAAATGGGGAGCATTTGGAACAGGTCTCTGAGTTTAAATATTTAGGAGCCATTTTTTCGGAGAATGGCAAGTTAGTTAGGGAATTTGAAGAAAGGAGAAGAATGGGGAATGCAGTGGCCAGTCAGTTGAGGTCGTATGTGTTCAACAAAAAGGAGTTAAGTAGTGGCACAAAGCTAGCTATTCACAGGTCAATCTTCAGACCAACGATTTTATACGGTAGTGAAAGTTGGGTGGACTGCGGATACCTTGTGCATGACCTGGAGGTTTCTGATATGAGGGTTCTTAGGAGCATAGCAAGAGTAAATCGGAGGGAACAGTGGGACAATCATATTAGGAACGACGACATCAGGGAAAACTTAGGGGTTACATCAGTGGAAGAGGCGGCAAGGATTAGTCGTCTGCGGTGGTACGGGCACGTTCAGAGGATGGGTAATAGCAGGCTACCAAAGAGGATATTGGATGCTCAAGTCCCGGGTGTGCGTCCCAGGGGTAGGCCAAGGAGAAGGTTTATAGACTCAATTAAATCCGATTTAGAAGTTAGGGGACTTTCTCTAGGCGAACAAACCATCTCCTTGGCACAGGATAGGGGAGTATGGAGAAGGGTGGTCCATGATCAGTAGTAAAGACCTCACACCGAAAGGTACAAACGGTCTATAAAGTGTGATGATGATGATGATGATGATGTTTTACTATGACATGCATTCGCTAGTGTACACTGTAAAAATCCATTGTTTGGGTGCTGATTTGACGCATATACCGTACGTAATTACGCATAATCGTTCAAAATTCGATTGTAACGCAGAGAAAAGTTGAAAATTGAACTGCACTAAAAGGATATTTTCTAAATTACAACTCATTCACATATTTATTTTCATATTCTTTCAAAATCAACGTTTCGAATTATTTTATCATTGACATGACACTCAGTCATTAACACATCTACAACAGTTGCGTTCAATAAAATCAGTTCAGTGGAACCGGAGATATGACCTTAAGAAAATGCTCAGTTTCAATACAAAAACTGCATTTTCATAGAATCTAAAGTTAATGAAAACGTCATACGTAAGTTAGCTAGTTTTTTACTGGCTTCCAATGGCACTTGTATGAAAAACGACTTTCTTGTCTCGTGGTCGAAAACGGCTCGATACTTTTCTTGAAATTTTGCGGGGACCTTCGGCTGGGCATTCTACGCCATATGAGATTTAAAAAAAGGGGGGTATGTACCGGCCTCGTTTGGGCGCCAGGGCTCTTAGAAGGCGCCATATAAAGCAAATGTTTGTGTTTGCAATGTTTAAGGTAGCACATTTTATATGAGACAAGGGTGTTCGAGAGTTTGGTGTCAAAGGGAAAGTTGTTGGGTTGGGTGTGTAGTGTAGTGTATCGGGGTGACCACCAAAATGGCGGAAAATAGGCGGGGGCTCAAAAAAAAACTTTTAATATGTTGTAGACGAAGTTCAGGAGATCATTTTCAACCATGAAGGTTCCAACAGAACTGATATCACAACAAAAACCCTTTTTAAAAGGGAAATGTGACGCAAACCCTCGCCCCTTCCTCCAAAACAACTGGTATCAATTTGGGTGACGCTCAAAGCTTCGGAACGCGGAGATAGACTTCGTGAGGCGGTTTGAGACTGCCGTGCCCAGCAGGTCAGAATGGCTGGAAGGCTGGTCAAGTCACATCTCGGGTGAAGAAGTTGTGAGCTTCACTGACGGCTCTAAAACTTCGGAAGGCGCGGGAGCAGGTTGTTGAAAGGTGATATCACCTAGGAAGGTTAGCCAAGGTGACTCAGGCTGAGACGTTCGCGGCACTGATGGGAGTGCAGGAGGCAATCCCAACAGAGGCCTGTGGAAGAAAAGTCATAGTCTGTTCCGACAGTGAGGCTTTGATTGGGCCGCTCATGTCGCCTGTCGTGGCATCCAAGCTGGTGATAGAGTTAAAGGATACCCTGAATCGGATTGGACTGAGAAATCAGGTAAAGCTGGTCTGAGTCCCCGGACACTCTGGCGTGGAGGGAAACGAGAGAGCGGATGAGCTGGCGAGGAAAGGTTCGGCCACTTTAAGTTGTGGGCCAGAGACTTTCATATCCATACCACACTCGGAATGTGTAAAAGCAGTAGAGTGTTGGGTTAAGTCGGAATTCGTTAACCATTGGAGCACCTATGAGGGAGGAGTGCACACAAAGCGCTTCTTACGGGTGCCCGATGGGAAGTAGACTAGAGAACTGCTAAACATGGACAGGTGTCGCATCATGCGAGTGGTTGGTGCGATCACCGGGCACTGTAAACTAAGCAAGCATCTGGCTAAAATGGGAGTCACCAATGATCCCAATTGCACCTGTGGCTTCGGCGAGGAGACGGGCGTTCACGTGATATGTGAATGTCCGAAATTTTCTTCACTGAGGCTTAGGACTCTAGGTAGTTATGTGGTCCAACCCGCAACAGTACCCAGCATAGGGCCTGCCGCTCTAGATAGGTTCTTGGTTGGGACTGGGAGGTTTTAGGAGATTTACATGATGAACGGGTGACGAAACAAAGGATCACTAGATCTGTGTTTCATGGACCAGAAATGGACCGCCCCAACCTGATAAATCTAAATCTAAATCTTCGGAACGCAAAAAATTCTTTTGAAATATTTTCGCATTTGATTAGAAAAGGCGTCACAATTGCCGGACCCTTCCAACATAATAATTTTTCTGCGCTTTTTGATTTCACATGCGCTCACTTCAGACATTTTCACATTCGTAAAATTCGTTTTGAAGTGCAATTATCATATTCAATAGTTAGTACAGATAAATCTGCGAAAGTTTTTACACATCTGTTAACGCTTAATTGCTTAAAATTATCTTTTGAAGAGTGTCCAAAGACACAAGGAGTAGCAATAATCAGTCGACTATCAATTTGATAGTCAACTATCACGATAACCTCGTGTTACAATGCTAGTAGTGAGCGCAGCTAACTATTTCACTAGGCAACATCGTATATATCTAACTATCACGTAGATAGCTAAATATCACATAGATAGCTAACTATTACATGTAAAGCTAACTATCACATGGATAGCTAACTATCACATGGATAGCTAACTATCACATGGATAGCTAACTATCACATGGATAGCTAAGTATCATATGGATAGCTAAGTATCATATGCATAGCTAACTACACTTAAAGAAAGAGGAGCGTTAATAAGTGCCATAATCAAAGCAACAATCGAAGATTGTAAAACCAACAATTTGACTATGCCTAAAAATTGCGTTTCCTGCAATTTCGAATAGTTGATTTGACTTTTCGCAATTGTAGAAAATGCAACTTTCACGTGTAGTCGAATTGCTGATCTAACAATTTTCAATTGTTGCTTTGACTATGACACTTATTCACTCTTATTCTTTAAGTGTATACATGGATAGCTAACTATTGTGAATTCAAGCGCAGAGAAAAACAAAATTGCAGGCAAAAATTACAAAATAAAAGCAAAATTGTAAACCCCGAAAACGAAACGATAAAAGTGAACGCCATGAACGTTTAACAAAAAAATAATGTTTGTAACGTTGGCAGATCTTTCTCACTCAAAAGAATTACCAACAAAGCCATTTTATTTGACACATCCAAACGTAAAGAGAATTTATTTTCGTGTGATTTGTAGGAAATAATTCTCATTTCGAATTCAATTACGTTTTTAAAATGTCTTTATCGAGTGTTCTACCGGCCCCAACGAATGTGGTTTGGGACCGCGAGGATGAACGAGAAATGCTGGCGAAAGGAGCTCCAAGTTTAGGAGCTCTTGTGAGTGCGAAGGTTGCTGCACCTCCTTACGGACAGAGGAAAGGTTGGATACCACGGGTAGAAGCTGATTTCGGTGATGGTGGAGCTTTTCCGGAAATTCCAGTTGTACAGTATCCCCTAGGTAATTTGTACTTTTTCCATTATATTTTTGGTCATTTTGTTCAATTTGTTTTCTTGCTATTTTAGGTATGGGTGCACCAGCGAACATAGGCAAAAAATCAAATGCTATTGCCATACAGCTGGATCAGCATGGCAAAATCAAATACGATGCAATCGCTCGGCAAGGGCATGGAAAAGACAAAATTGTATATTCGAGCATAAATCAATTATTGCCTGCCGAGGTGTTGTCAGAGGACGCTGAGACATTGCAACGACCGGATGAAGAAACAATAGCAGAAACAACTGAAGCCACTCGAAGAGCGTTGGAAAAATTGACCAGCCAGAAGATTGCCGCAGCAATGCCAGTTCGGCATGCCGAAAAGGCAGCACCAGCCCAATACATTCGCTACACACCATCGCAGCAAGGCGATGCATTCAATTCTGGTGCAAAACAGCGAGTGATACGAATGGTGGAAGCACAAGTTGATCCAATGGAGCCTCCTAAATTCAAAATAAACAAAAAGATTCCACGCGGTCCACCGTCTCCTCCTGCGCCAGTGTTACATTCACCATCCCGTAAAGTAACAGTCAAAGAGCAAAAGGAATGGAAAGTTCCACCTTGCATTTCAAATTGGAAAAACGCTAAAGGTTACACCATTCCATTGGACAAGCGATTGGCAGCTGATGGTCGAGGACTACAACAAGTTCACATTAATGAAAAATTTGCGAAAATGGCCGAAGCATTATACATTGCCGATCGAAAGGCTCGTGAAGCTGTTGAAGCTCGTGCACAACTAGAGAAGAAATTAGCGCAGAAGGAAAAGGAAAAGAAAGAAGATATGCTCCGGCAAATGGCTCAGCGTGCGCGTGAAGAACGAGCGGGTATTCGTATGCCAGATGCAGAGGCAAGCTCTCAAAGTCAGGAGACACGCGAACGAGACGAATTACGTGCAGAGCGACATAGAGACCGTGTGCGTGATAGGAATTTGGCACGAGCTGCTCCGGACAAGCGTTCGAAATTACAACGTGAACGTGAAAGAGATATTTCTGAACAAATTGCCCTTGGAATGCCTGCGAAAACAAGCACCGGTGGGGAGACAATGTTCGATCAACGACTGTTCAATACAACAAAAGGCATGGACTCGGGTTACGGTGACGATGATGTTTATAACGTGTATGATAAGCCTTGGCGTGAGAGTGGAACATTAGGTCAGCATTTATACAGACCCAGCAAAGCTATTGACAACGAAGCTTATGGAGCAGATCTTGAAAAGCTTGTCAATACAAATCGATTTGTGCCAGACAAAGAATTCAGTGGGACTGATCGCAGTGCTCAAAATGCCAGAACTGGTCCTGTTCAGTTTGAAAAAGAAGAAGATCCTTTCGGTTTGGATCAGTTCTTGACTCTGGCAAAGAAGGCATCGAAACGAAAAGACGATAAACAAATGGAAAGTTCACGAGACGGCTATAAAGATCGGGAAAAAGATCGCGCAAGCGAAAAGAAACGTAGAAGGGACTAACCAATTATCGTCTTTTTTGAAAATGTAATTGTCATATAAAAAATATTAATCAATTTATTGATTCTTTGAACTTAATAATGAAATGTACTCCGATAAACGGAAAATTCAAAGAATTAACGTCAACTTTTCCGCGAAAGAAAGGAAAATGCAATTTTCAAATATAAAAGAAACTTTTTCTGCACATAAAAAATGGACCGAGCTTGAATATGGGACATCTTTAAGCATCGACATGACAAAAATATCGCGAAAATTACCAGCTGGTTTTGTTTCCTCATTTAAAGATCGCATCTGCCTGACTTTTCTTATGATTATTGCCGGTCGGATGCAGAAATTTGTCGTACCTGAGAATGATGTGGTCTCGGGTTTTTGTTTTGCTTAGTTCTGCGACCAATTGTGGAAAAATCAATGCAAGGAATCAAAACAAAATAAATTGGTTTTTCTACAATTGGTCGCAGAAGTAGGCACATCATTCTCAAGTACAAAAAATACACCTTTCGCGCATCTGCAGGCTGCAAAGTTGCACTTTTCCTATAAGATATTGTTTATGGCTATTGTTCATTAGAGCTATTAGGCATTGTTCCTCCTCTCCACAATCATTTTTTGTCATCCGACAGGTGACCCAGGCTCATCCCTATGTTGTAAATACTGCATTCTGTCGCATGGAGCATTTTTCGATTTGGTTGTGGAGTCTCCTTTCTTGCTATTGTTTCATCTCCCTGTATATTAAGAAAAAATTCCATTCCCATTCGCTAAAGTCCTTTCCTGTCCTCAATAACAAAACCGTGATTGAAAGATTGAAATTTCAGAAATCGATTGACAAATAAAATGTACAAATAATAAATACATTTTTTGATTATTAAAGGGTTTCTTGTGTCAACCTGGTTTAAAAAACGCCTACAGCGATCTTTTACACGAGCCCTGCTGGCGGCCATCATCAGTCTGCGATAGCAATGTGTCCGTGACGCAAGTCTTACACGCTAAAAATTGATAATTAACGCATCTGCGGGAAAATTTACTTATCTTCGAGGAGGAAGCTTATATCCCGAGCCGAAGGCAAGGCATATAATCCTCCGAGATACTGAAATTTTGTACGCAGAAGAATCTCCTACCTGATAATCAATTCGGGTTCAGAGGAAAACAATCAACAGTACATGCCCTCATAAGGTTATTTGAGGAATGTGTCCTTGGTTTCAACGATAGTAAAGTAACGGTCGCTGCTTTTTTAGATATTGAAAAAGCTTTTGACACGATGTGGATTGAGGGCCTGATCTACAAAATGATTAATGTGAAATTTCCAAATTATCTGATAAAGATCACTCTATCATACCTCCAGCAAAGAGAATTCAGGGTAAAACTGGCAAATCACCTGTCAGACCCTGTGCTAGTAAGTGATGGAGTTCCGCAAGGCTCTATTCTCGGACCCCTTCTGTTTATCATATTTATGGCTGATCTTCCCATGCACACAAACACGACTCTATCTATTTTAGCGGATGACACAAACACTTATTCCAGATATCGCCAGATTATCGCCAGCCAGGGCCAAATCTAATGTGCATAGAGCCAACTCTACAGGCTCCAAGATTATTACCACAAATGGAAGGTGAAAGTGAATGCAAGTAAATCTGAATCACTTTACATTAGAAAACATGATCGTATGGGTAATAGACCTGGGGACTTACCGAAGTTAGAAATTAACGGCGAAAAAATTCAATATAAAGAAAGCGTTCGTTACCTCGGTTACTATATTCAACCAAATGTGAAACATAATGAGCATGTCAAAAGATCGATTCTTAAGGCACATGCTGGCCTTCAGGACCGACATGAGGCCCACTTGAGCCTGAAATATTTTTCCTTTCCTTTTTGAAAATCGTTGAGTTTTACTCGAGTTATCGTGTTGACGGACGGACATTTTTTTTGCTGCTGATTCGTCATCTAAGGACCATGAAAGATACTCCCCCTTACTCCCGGGTCGAAATTCGACTGGTTACAAACGTCGTAGTAAATGCAATAGACCCTTTTCGGAGCATTGCGTTCTTTGTACGGGTCTAATCACAAGTCCTACTCGTTTTCGCGTGACGTTTTGATTTTTTCATGCTTGCTTAGAGAACCGAAAGTATTTTCGGTACTCTTAAGAGGACCTCGCGTGATGTATTGAGTGAAAACATCACGTGAAAACGAGTAGGACTTTATAGGAGTTTATAACTTTTTGACCACAAATAATGAAACTCAATTGTTGCATATTCTTATCCTGTAGACAAAATGGACGAGAATTACATTGTTCTGGCGCAATTATATTTGCAGCGAATCGCCAACATAAAAATGACGCCATTTTGCGCCATGATAGATAAATTGACATTAATATTTACGGCATAACAAAATTTAATTCCATTATGATTGATGCAGATTGATTTATATCAACGATTCCATTGATACACGAAGGCATCATACCATGGGTATACCATGGACGATCGGTGTTTGCACCGAGGCATTACTAAGCCTGTACGGACCTGCATCATACACATTGCTGCTCTACACTGCACATCGATTCTATGGCAGGTTGTGGTATTTTGTAAGGTTTCAGAGGCTAAACCTAAATTCTACGTAGTGTTTTTTGAATCACAATTTTTTTAGAACTGAACGTTTTGAAATATAGATACTTTTTAGATCCGATAAGAAGAACGTAGTTCTTGGAAAAGTGTCTTATGCGTTTACAACGACGTTTGTAACCATTCGGATTTCGACCCGGGAGTTAGTTACTTTTTCATTTCGTGATATAAATGAGAGAAAAATGAAAAAAAAAAAATTTGTCCTTCCTCCGCAGCGATAACTCGAGTAAAAATTGACCGCTTTTCGAAATCTTTTTTTCCGTGAAAGGTAATCGAAAAATACTTTTTTGAATCGAATCTTGTCGATCCGAGGACCGCTGAGTTAAGTGGTTTCTAGCCTTTTGTAGATAACTCGAGTAAATCTCCTCCGATTTTCATAATTTTTTTTGTTTGTAGGGTCTGGGCATGCCTCACAACTTATAGAAGAAATTTTTTTGATTTTGAGCTTTTGGACTCATTCAGGGCCCTAAAACTGCGTCCTCTACTAGGGCCCAACGTGTTTTTCTACATAAATCGGTTAAATCTTATCCGATTTTCAAAATATTTTTTCCCAGAAAGATAATTGAAAAAATGACTACGGGATTGACTTTAGGCGAAATCGGTCGAAAACTTTTGAAGTGACTGTCGAAAAAGTGGTCAGAAACGTGGTTTTTTGAAGATCGGTGAAACATTTCGACTTATGTCTCTCAGAAATTAGAACGAAAATCGCTCTTGAAGGTTTCAAATAAAAGATATGGACATCAGAAAATCACGAAAATTAAATTAGTGAAAATATGTTGAGTTGTGTAGAATCCTAAGTATGTACGTTACACGACCCAATACGATATTTCGTGGTTTTTCGTGAATATTCCTCTAATGATGAGATTTTTTGTGCAGTTTTTCAATATTGCCCTTTCCGCAATTTCCAGTCAAACCTAATGTGGACGTAATTTCATACACTTAAGAGTTAAGGCAATATTTACGTTCGAGTTTTTCTGCAGCATCCATTCTGTTGGCCACATCTATTCTGATGCGTACGGGTCCGTAGCAAATGACAATTCAACTGGCGCTGAACTTATTATCCCAAACATTTGCTCACTAACTATGAGAACTTATACAACAAACTACAATGTGCTTCCCAAGTTTCGAATTGGAGTTGATTCCTTTAATACTAAACGGACATTTTTCAAATAAGTTGGCATTGACTTTGTTATTGAAGGTTTTGAATAATCTACACACGTTCAATTGTAATTCAAAATTCGTTCTCCAAAAAGTTTAATAAACTGAAAGTTAACATACACCCATTTTATTAAAATTAGCCCTAGAAATTAAGGTCAATCTGACATGGTCATGTCAGGTCACATTCAATTTTCATGTAATTTTTTTGTGTCAAAATCTGAATTTTACGATCTGACCTGAAACCATTTCAGGTTGACCTGACCTGATTTAGAACCTTAGCCTCACGTAATTCAGGTTAATTCATAGACTAGACCTGATTTTGAAGCTTAGTTTTATAAGGGGCCATCCATAAATGACGTCCAGTTTTTTCAGTGCTGCCAGCACATTTAAATTGTTAATAACTCGATAAAGATGCATTCTGGCGAGTCAAACGTGTGTCCATTTAGGGGGGTAGTTTGGGGGGGTCGGCCATACATTTGACGTCTCAAAAGTGAATATTTTTCAAGTTATTGTTGATTTAAATCTGCTGACAGCACTGAAAAAAGCGTACGTAATTTATATATGGTCCCATACCTGTATGGAACCCTATGAGCGACTTTGAGAGATATCCGTTGTAGCACTTCAAGCTTGTTCATGAGAGTTTCATTAGCCCCCCCCCCATGCACCAATACAAAAGATCAGTCTACTGTGTACTAAAGAGAAGTATAGTTTCCTAAGGATTTAAGGATTTCCTTGGGCAACATAACCTTAAGCCTTCTGATAATACCTATTTGGCTAGAAATAGTATTACACAAGCTAGTAATATGTTCATTCCAATTAATGCCCTCGTCCAAAATCACACAGGCAGTGGCATGTTTTTATTCATGAATGATCTAAAATGTACCATCTTGCACTTTGCGGTGTTCAACGTCAGCCTGTTCTCATTAAAATATCCTACGATAATCTTAATCTCGTTTAATACTATCCTCACTATCCTCACCATGTCACTTTCCACTCCATTCACGCTAACGTTCTTAACAAGAGGGGCATCACAAGCTTGATGGGCGAAGAAACTCAATTTCGTCCATTCCATTGGTCCCAGTGCCCAGACCTCTGACCCGAATCCCACAAAAAAATTTTCCCAGTTCTGTAACATCAAATGCTTTCATTTGACACCAAAATGAGGAATTTCTGTGCTATACTTGCTGAGATATTTGCAAAAAGTTTCATCGACCCTCGAAAATTTCACGTCCGGCCTCCACTTCTTCGACTATATCTTCGAGCTCGATCTAGCCCATGTTACAATAAAATTGTTTGTAGTAAACGTAAAGAACCTTTGTACTTCGTACGGGTCCAAGAATGGTGGCAGGCGGCCATTTTGTTTGGACCTCAAAAAACACTGCAACGGTTATACGATTTTCCGGCGTGCGTTCTTTGTGAATGGCCCCTTACACGAGCAATACTGCCATCATAAAGAAAAAAAGCATATGTAGGGATCAGAATAGATGCGGCAAACAGAGTTAATGTTATGAAAAGACTGGAACGTATTTAAGTAAATATTGCGTTCACATTAAATTGCATTGGAAATTGCCGATAGGGCAAAATTGAAAAACCCTTCCGAAGAAACGGTGTAAAAAAATTTTCCGAAAGCACAAAATTGACCTTCAAATAGTGAAAAATGTTCTCCTCAATTTTCTCTACAACATAGCAAAAAACCATTTTTAGGGCTAGGGCCGACCTTAGTACTGACCTAGAGCCCTAAGTAGAGGCCTCTGGCACATACTTCCATAGACAAAAATGTTTCCCTCAATTTGCTCTGTAACACAGAAAAAAAACATTTTTTTTGGTTAGGGCCGACCTTAGGACCGATATGAGGCCCATTTGAGCCCTAAGCATAAATAGTCGGCCGTGCCGAGATCTTTTGAAAATCTGAAGAGATTTACTCGAGTTATATACAAAAAACACATAGAGCCCTAGCAGAGACTCGGTTTCAGTGCCCTAGCTAAATCCAAGGACGCAAATCCAAAAAAGTTTCTTCCAAAATTTGTCGATCATGCATAGATGGCCCAGATCTTTCAAACAAAAAAAAATTATGAAAATCGGAAAAGATTTACTCAAGTTAGGCACAAAAGACCGAAAACCACTTAAACGGCTAGCTCGGCGGCCCTTAAAATATTTTTCGATTACTTTTCAGGGAAAAAATGTTTTTGAAAATCTGTTGAGTTTTACTCGAGTTATCGTGTTAAAGGACGGACGGACATTTTTTTATTGTTGATTCGCCATTTAAGGACCATGATCGATGCTTCCGGGTTGAAATTCGACTGGTTACAAACGTCATGGTAAACGCAATAGACCCGTTTTCGAAACACTGCGTTCTTCGTACGGGTCTAAAAATATTGGAGAAAATCGGCGAATTTCGCTGAAAAAAATCAAATTAGCGACAAAACTAAACAAAACAATCGCCGAAAATCTTTTGTTTACTTTTGTCGCTAATTCGACTTTTTTCGACGAAATTCGCTGAAAATCTTTGCTGATTTACTCTAAGTTTTTTTTAAGGTGGTTGAACGTAATAATAAGTTAGTTGAACGTAATACAGAGCTAATTTGATTTTTTCGGCGAAATTCTTCGCAAATTTTCTCTAAGATATTTTCCATATGACGGCAGGTCATGTATCCAAAAAGGAGCGGTATGGTACCATGTCAGATTTACAAAAAAAACAACATTTCTGTTAGTTTCACTAATTCGTTTTTAGTAAAATAATAGATATACAGTTGGTATAAAGAATTTTTTTTTGCTTAATTTTATTTCGTTTTTACATAAATATTTTATTGGATTTGCTTAAAAATAAATAAACAATTTTTTCAGCTAAATTAAATTTGTTGTTCCATTTATTCAAGTAACTACATAACATTTTTAATTATAAATCATAAATTTCATTAAAAATATTTATTTCCTTTTTTTAGATGCCCATACTCGTAGGTCTACTAAACGTTAAGCTTATTTGGCATTTTCATTTTATGATTGTATTTACATTGTAATTTTAAGAAGAACATTTTTAGTATATTTTTTTAGGTTGTTTTTAGCACCAGAGTTTGATTTATGAAAGTCAGGTGATCTTCATTATGAATTTTTCGAGGAAGGCTTCTTACAAAAAAAAAAAACTCAAAAGTAAAAATAACAAATGAAAAGCTTTGGAAAATATAATTAACTTGAGAATTATAGGAATCAGACCAGATGTTAGGAGGACGCATGAGTTCCTTCACAGTAAAAACTTTTATTCTTCTTCACAAAATAAGTAGTTGACTTATTGTAAGTAGTAACTTATTGTATACTTGCACCAAAACGGTTTTTTTATAATTAGCTGACTTCAGCTTTTGTCTGTCTATTTCGATCATTTTCTTTGTTAAATCTTTAAGTCCACTTAAAAGTCCATTAAAATTATAATTTTTATTATCAAGTATGGTGACCGGATCAGCATACTACCCAAATTAAACTAAAAACTTTACATTAATAAAAAAATGACAAAAAATTTAAAAGCTTAAAAACTTAATAATTTTAAATTTCCTTCTTTTTACGCACAACCAATAAGCAATTCTCGCTATCTTGTATGTACTTTGGAAAAAAAAATTAATTTTCATATCATCATATATTCACATACGTAAACTTAATTTGATTAAAGAAACAATTTTCGATTTTACTTAATACTCCACAATTATTGTCTTGTTTAAATCTAAATTTATATTTTATGACTGATACTTTCACACCATGTTTACCAATTTGCTAATCAAAAATTCTTTTGTATAAAATGAAGGTACTACAACCGAGTCTGACTTTAAATGAGCGATGCCACGGACGCAATGTAAAAATAGTGAAAGCAATCTGTTATGGTCTCCACATCTACGAACGATTGAACGAGAAGAACTAAATTAACTCCGGCAGATCAAACACCCACTTCTATTTTTTATGCTAACCGAATTTTCTATCTCAGGTTCTAAACTCGTCTCTCCGGTTCGTTCTGGGTACACTTACGTCGCCAAAAAGTATTTCTTCAAATACATTTTGTCGCTCTGCATTTTTGATTCACAGTCGCAAGATTAAAAATGTTTTTGTTGGCTAAACGGACAAAGCAGGACAGGGGGGAGGGGATGTCGAAAAAGTCGCAAAAAATGCGGACGTCCTTTATGGACGGCCCTTTATGAGTTATACATTTTTATGAGTTATTAGTTTACGTTTTAAGTCTGAAATAGTACTGATCAGTTCTAAAACTTATAACTTAAAACTTATAAAAATGTATAACTTAAAACGTAAACTTATAGCTTATAGCTATATGTATATGTTACAAATATAGCGATAAGTCGCTTCGCCCAGACTCTCTATTAGTTGAGTTTGGTACCGGAAAAAACGATAAGGATGAATTTTTGTGGGATTCCACGTATAAGTCCTGGAAAAGGTGCTTTGAGTAGGATTTCGTAGGAACTCACGTTGTTTTAAAAGTCAGATCATAAAATAGCATACATTTCACACCCAAAAAAAAAAGATTTTGCAATGTACATTTTCGCCGTACATTATTCAACGTTTGAGTCGTACTTTAACGGCTAATACGAATGTACGTCAGAAATGTTCTATGTAAATTTTAAACGTGAAATGTTCATTTGAGTAAGCCATTGGTCTTCTCACCGATTTTATATTTTATCCGTAGTCGATGTACATTTAAGACATCGAACTTTTTTTTTCGGTGTATCGAAAAAAAAAAAATTTTATTTGGAATCTCACTCACTCACTCTTTTTATTGTTAGCTCCTCTAACTACAGTCACAGAAAAAAAATTCAGCATTGATTCGGAATTGATTCTTTAATTAAATTGGTGAAAATTGTATTCCGTGACTCAGTTCTCCATTCCCCTGAAGAAGTACGTACTTTATGGATGCCCTTATGATGATTGCGTTGGTGATTTTAACTACGAACACTCGTTGCATGTAAGGTCGTTCATAAATTACGTTACGCAGGGGAGGAAAGGTATGAGGCTCTAACAAAAATGTACCACAATCTCTCTACCTGGAGTGTAGAAATCCTGATTATTGCGTTATGTAATTTATGAACGACCCCTTGCATTATTTGTACGACTAACGCCAACAGAAAAACGTAAAACAAACTGGCTCAAACACAACCAGCTGTTGATGTTTGTTACGAAGAGTCGATTAAATCAAATCTTAACCAAAAAAATATTTCGCACAGTTTACCTGCTATATTTTTCCGTTTCCAACTTTGTAGAAAGATTTTTAAACGGCCATGAGCATAGCATAAATGAAGCAGTACTACTTGTTCAGAACATAACTCATCCATCGGCTGATATTTTTACTTTCACTGAATTAAATGATTTTCCATGCGCAACTGGCTGTACTCACATCTATGCGCGTTCAGACTCGGCATAAAAGTTATATTAACGGAAACAAAAAAAAAAAAAAAACAAAATTAAAACGTTTTGCTACAAAATATACAAATCAAACAATTTGCAATAATGTAAGACTATGTCGATGAGGTATTTAATGTTGTCGTATTCGAAGATGTGGTAGTTAAAATCGGCTGTGATAATCCGAAGTCTGGATTGACAGCCACAGATGATCTGTAAAAAATGGATTTAACTTCAATGGTAATTCGTGTTCAATGCGAATAGAATTTACCGGTTATGACGCATATGACTTTTGACTAGATCACTATTAACCAGTGCAGCCATTAAGCTCAATTCACCGGCCATCACAGTTGCGCAAATTATTTTCGCTAAAGTTTTTGCATTTTCGGCTGGATGTGTCTTATGAGCGCCCCGAACGCCTAGCATCCCCAAACAAGCACTTTGTCCAGGCAGACCGGTGCCACCACCGACCGTACCTACTTCCAACGACGGCATAGTGCAAGTCAAGTACAAATCCTCTCCACTGTCACCATACAATTCCATGCCAGTCGAGCAATTACTGCTTGTAACATTTTGGGCTGGATCTTGTCCACATGCTATGAATACAGCCGTTACCATGTTAGCTGCATGAGCATTATTACCACCAATGCTACCAGCCATGGCACTACCGGCCATATTTTTCAGTTTGTTACATTGTACCAAAGTTTTAGCATCCGTCTTGAGTATTGACTTTAACTTATCCGCTGGAATGATACATTCGCAAACCACACGCTTACCGCGTCCTTTGATCCAGTTGATAGCGGCTGGTTTCTTATCCGAACAGAAATTGCCGCTCAAACTAATAATTTGCATATCAGGAAATGCTTTATGAATGTATCGCAACGCCATTTCAGCGCCTTTCGACACCATATTCATTCCCATCGCATCGCCAGTTAGCGCACGGAATCGAATGTATAGTTGTGGACCATCCATTGCGATTAAAACCTCTTGCAACCTGGCAAATCGACTGGTTGAGTCAAAGGCGATTTTAATGTTCTTGAAATTATCCACTTGCTCTATCCACCTTTTCGCCAAGGAAGCCCGTAGAACACTTGGGAATTTGACACACGGTGCTCGAGTCATTCCGATGTCCTCTACAAAACTGGAAACTCCACGCACCGATAGAGCTTTACAACCACGATTAGTACTTGCTACCAAGGCACCTTCAGTCGTTGCCATTGGTACGAAATACTTACATCCATCCAACAACAATGGGCCAGCGTAACCAACCGGTATTTGTACATAACCCAATACATTTTCGCAGCACGCATTCATAACTTTTGTATAGTCGAAATGCTTGTAGGATAAACTGTTCAACGTGTCCAACGGTAAATTTGCATCGACTGATACAATCTGACGTCTAACCTTAACACCACGCTCTGGATCGTTGATGATCGATTCAATTTTGTATAACGGACAGTGTCCACCACCATGTCGAACAATTTCTGTAATTTCTTCATCCGTCAAAGCACTAGCACCATCATCTGAACTCAAAATCAACAAACACTCTTCCAATTTCCGTGGTGGTAGTTTGACCATTTGCTGTTCCACATCGACTAAATCATTTTCAAAAGTTGTAAAATCGGTTTGAGTTGATCGATCGACAAATTCGATGTCAGATATCGTAAACATTGGCATTTTCTTTGGTACATTATTTGATACCTCGGCACTTGTGGTTTCAAGTTGAAGTTTATTGGCATCGACTTGAGTCGAAGCAGCTACTTGCTGTTGTTGCTGTTGCCGTAACTGATCCGCCAAATCTTCGCGATCCTCAAAGAATATAAATTTGACCAGAAGCGCTATCAATAAGATTAGGATCACAATTTGATCTGCACTCATCGTCAGCCATCTGAAAAGAAATGGAAATTTAATTTTGTTAAATTCAATTCTACAAACCAGAGTTACGACGTCGAATACGTGATGAAAGTATATGTACAAATGAATGATCTGTTAAAATAGCATTGACCGAAAGAGCCTAATCGTAATGAAACCCCAACACATTGGTCATACTTACTTCATGATATACCCAGACACATCGCTTGGCTCGGTACGGTTCATCGAAATGGAATGTTGCTGATTAAGATGTAAGGGACCACTGGTCGATACTGGGTCTTTATCGGTGAACACAAAGCGACTAAAATTAGCCACGAACAAATGTTGTTTTTTATATTCATAACAAACACTGAGAAGCAAATGGCATACCTATAGGCATGAACAAGCATCAGTCCGGTGGACATAATGACTTTGACTCTCTGAACGACCGGATTCGGTTTGTGATCTTCTTCAGTAAATGAGTGAAGAGCCAATGAATCCTTGGCACGTTCCTTGACTTTGGATAATTCGACTCCATTTCTGGATAAATCCATTATCAACGACAAACAGGCTGGATAGAAGGTCATGAACACGACGTAATTTACAACAACTGACATTACGGCAAATCCGCATAAAACTTCTAATCGATGTACTCCGGACAATGTTCCAACGCCAATCACCAATGTTTCAACTAGTGTGTCCAGTGATATTGCCGGTCCAAGCAGCTCCATACCACGTGCTATGTTCAACGTAACTTCGGACGGGTTGGAGCCACGCAGGGCTAGTTGGGCCAAATAACCAGCTTTGGATAAGTCGATCAGCAGTAAAAAGAAAAACAGCGCATCTCTGTAAAATTGCATTTTGATGTAAGTCTGCTATTACGATTTGTTTAAAATTAATTTTACTTGAGGTCAGATACTTCGCTGCCGAGGAAATTAATGACGCTCGATGTGAATATAAAACTTGAGAACACAGTGAATAGACCGGCTATACCTGAAAGAAGAAAAATCATT
Organism: Pseudolycoriella hygida; assembly: GCA_029228625.1. Taxonomy (NCBI): domain Eukaryota; kingdom Metazoa; phylum Arthropoda; class Insecta; order Diptera; family Sciaridae; genus Pseudolycoriella; species Pseudolycoriella hygida. Next base: position 43,456,192 of record CM055406.1, on the reverse strand, counting down.
ATTTCTTCGGTGTCCAATGGCCGCTTTAAGTGTTAATGGGAAATCATTTCGGAAAGAGTATGTCCGCTTATGATAAGCGGCGCAGCGTTGGTGAGCGCTCTGTGATGGTCAAAATTAAATCAACTAAATCAAACTCCCTTGTTACTTTTACTTTGAAATTATATATGAAACCCCCGCCCTAGGGGCTACGCAGGCTTTATCATTTTCGCTTGTTGTCTATTCAGAGAAAGAAAGCAAATAATTTTTCTTTTTAAATAATGATGCGTAATGTTGAATGTCGTTGATATTACCGCTAATAATACTAAAATCGAAGTGGGCGCGAAAGGCACTACAAATCAAAATACTTTCTTTGCCGCAAAATTACTGCACTTCCCCCCTATACCACTTCCCCGGTATTCAACTTCCCTTGTGTTGGATTTATCACTTGAGGATAACTTACACTCAAGAAATGTGTTCTAATCGAGTATGTTAGGAGTCTACATTTAAATGTAATAATCTAGTAGACACAGTTTTTAGTATAAATACAAGTTTCTGTGCATAGTTTAAGTCACTCTCTAATAAACGTTCAAAGTGTGAACATTGAGTTTTATTGGGGAATCCGTGAAATTCCAACAGGTTATGAGCCCAGACACATTGAAACTGTGGCAATTAATCTATAGCGCTAGTCTTAGACTAGAAGGGGTGTCAATAACACTCGCTATAATTAATTGTAATTGTGGCAATTAATCTGCAGCGCCAGTTTGCACTGGAAGGGGTGTCAATAACACTCGCTGTAGGATTGAATTGTAGCATGTGTTCTGCGGATAGAGAAGGGTATTGGTGGCGATGGTTGCTTAATGCCAATGGTGGTTGCTGATGACGAAGGACGCAGCAAATGTATTTTCATTGGTGGCAACAGCGAGAACTGGGTGAGCAGTGCAACCTCACAAGACGCTGGATGGTATCGTATTTCCGAGAAGGTGGATAGCATTTAATGTTGTAAATCCGTGAAGGTTGGTCGAGTCGATGATTTGTCAATTTAATGGTCGATTCGTGTAAATGGTCAAATGGTAGAATCGATAGTTATTGTAATTCCGAGAAGGTGGAACGTTGGTTAGTGAAATCGAATGATTCTCGTCGTAATTCCGAGAAGGTGGATTGAGGCAATTAGTAAAAATAAAGTCGTTGACGGTCTTCGTAGTTCCGAGAAGGTGGATCGAGGCGACGATGGTTATTGTAATTCCGAGAAGGTGGATAACATTGGTTAATGAAATCAATGGTCAAGTCGATGGCAACGGTCAAGTCGATGGCAATGGTCAAGTCCATGGCAATGGTCAAGTCGATGGCAATGGTCAAGTCGATGGCAATGGTCAAGTCGATGGCAATGGTCAAATCAATGGCAATGGTCAAGTCAATGGCAATGATCAATAACGTTGGTTCGATGGTTAGTCAAGAGAAGTCGATGGTTAAGAGAAGTCGATGGTTAAGAGAAGTCGATGGTCAAGAGAAGTCGATCAAGAGGATCAAGAGAAGTCGATGGTCAAGAGAAGTCGATGGTCAAGAGAAGTCGATGGTCAAGAGAAGTCGATGGTCAAGAGAAGTCGATGGTCAAGAGAAGTCGATGGTCAAGAGAAGTCGATGGTCAAAAGAAGTCGATGGTCAAAAGAAGTCGATGGTCAAAAGAAGTCGATGGTCAAGAGAAGTCGATAGTCAGGAGAAGTCGATGGTCAGGAGAAGTCGATGGTCAGGAGAAGTCGATGTCTAAATCTATGGTTAAAAGATTTTGTGAATCATAAACATTTGAGTGGGAGTCTTAAGTTATCATCAATTGAGTGGGAGTGTTGGATTTATCACTTGATGATAACTTACACTCAAGAAATGTGTTCTAATCGAGTATGTTAGGAGTCTATATTTAAATGTAATAATCTAGTAGACACAGTTTTTAGTATAAATACAAGTTTCTGTGCATAGTTTAAGTCACTCTCTAATAAACGTTCAAAGTGTGAACATTGAGTTTTATTGGGGGTCCGGATTGGAATCCCTGAAATTCCAACACCTTGTATTCCAGTTCGCACGTATTCCACATTCCCCGTATTCCACGTTCCCCGTACTCCACTTCCCCAGTATTCCACGTTCACCGTACGCAACATTCCACGTTTTCAACTTTCCCCGTTTTCCAAGTTCCCCGTATTCCACTTCCCCCGTGTTCCACGTTCACCGTATGCAACGTTATATTAGATTAGAGTGGGTGGATCGAAGTCCCGCACCTAAGCCTCCAGTGGGCCTGTTGTGCAAACCCACAATTGATTACCTAAATTCGGTTGGTACGATTAAGGTAATCCAAAATGTACTTCGGCGGAATGCTCCATATGATGTTATATGGTAGTATATATGCTCCGATGGATTTGACTCTGGCTGAGATATATGCAGGGCATTTGCAGAGGAAGTGCTCCGCCGATTTTATTTCACCACACTGGGAACAGAAAGGGCTATTGATGACACCGATGGTGTGAAGGTGCTTGTTGAGAGAGTGCCCTGCCCCGTGTTCGACTTTCCCCGTATTCCAAGTTCCTCCTATTTCACTTCCCCCGTATTTCACATCCCCGTATTCAACGTTCACCGTATTCAACGTTCACCGTATTCAACGTTCACCGTATTCAACGTTCACCGTATTCAACTTTCACCGTATTCCACTTTCCCCGTATTCCAAAATCCCCGTATTATACGTTCCCCGTATTCAGCGTTGCACTTGCTACGTATTCTACTCTGACACTTCTCCGACCAAATCTCTAACACGACATCATGATTGACTTTTGGCCGATTTTCAATTTTGACCCGTTTTTTACCCAAACCTCCCTTATTTCAGAACAATATCCCACTCCGGAACATGTTTTCTCGACGTTTTGGACCATCCCCGACAACATATCAAAAATTAATTTTTTGGTAATTTTCGGGCGGCGGAGCTAATTTTCGTCCATTTTCCCTCATTCGATCGACCCTGGACACCGAACCACTCAACCGATTTTGTTCGCTACCTTCACACTGTCGAAACCTTTCATTTGACACCTCACTGGCCTCATTCCGGCAACTACCGGCCGAGATAAAGTTATTAAGTGCTCCCGTTCTGGACAAAATCGCTGAAAATGGCCTATATCTCGGGAGAGGGAAATTTTTTCTCTAACACAACATCTAGACTGCCTTTTGGCCGGTTTTCAATTTTGACCCGTTCTTTACCCATAACTCTTTATATCAGAACAAAATCCCACCCCGGAACATGCTTTCTCGACGTTTTGGACCATCCCCAACAACATAAACAGACATTTAGATAGATAGACGTTTATAATCAGTAATAATATATCGAATATATTTCGAAGTAATTTTCCCTTGGGTCAACTCTTTGTATAGATACTTTTATGCGGTAACACCTTGAACTTTTGTATCGGAGTCTTGATGCGTATTACGTACATGCGTGCGTAATTTGTAGCATGACACGCAAAACAGGTGTTGTGATAACAAATGTAAAAACAAACATTTCAAGCAAACGTTTCAAAAAATAGTAAAAATATTTTATTGATTTTGATGATTATTATGATAGTTACAAATAAAAAATTTGTTCCAATCCAGTGGAAGACGGGATTGTACTCAATATTGAGGAAACATTAGCTCTTTGTATTGGTAATGAAATCCGCTGCGTTAAAAACCCGTGTGAGCGACGATCACCGCTCACTTCGTTGAGCTTTAGGCCAATTTTGTTGATTAGGTCGATGGCCTCGGAAGACCAAAGGCCAAGAGTCTCGACGGCTACGGCGTTGAAGATGTAGTTATTTGCTTTTAGTTCTCGGTATTTATTATGTTTCGTTCTGGATGCCAATTCGGCGGCGTTTCTTGCACCTTTGGAAGAGATTTTGAGGTAACTTGAGGCTAAAGTACCAGGTAACGACCGTTGGGCCAAGGGACCATAGTCAACCCATCGCTAGTATAATTTATGCAAGCCACTTAAATTCTAACAAGCAGGTGTGATAGAGCCGACTTTCAACTTTTATCAGCTATATCATTGCATCTGTCAAATCTATTGTATGATATGAAGACTTCGGGAGAAAAACAAGATATGTTCCTTCTTGCTGATAAAATATGCGAGTCTTCAACCTTTGCAAAATACGAAATAAAAAATTGTGTGTACCATTTATCACCTTTCTTATCTACCTATAGACCTCGTAACGTAATATGCAATTATTGAGAAGTCTCTGGTAAAATTTAAAACATTCCACAGCCATCTAATCAAGTTTATTTATCCATTGAGATGTTATTTAAAGATTTACTCGTTTTTAACGTGTGCCCTGCTTTTGGTTATAAAGCAGAAATAATACACATTTCCTGCCACATGACCTTAGCCCGTAAGAAGAAAGCACACACCAATAACGTGAATACCATGCTCATAAATGGTTTCTTTTGTAAAATACTATTTTTAGGCAACCTTGAAAAACAGATATAGCAAACTTAAGTCGATTTTCAACTATTTGCATTCTTCAAAAAATACTACTCTCTTAGAAATTCGTTTTTTTTGCGTTCATCATTTTACTAAAATATTACTTGCGAATTTACGTATAAATACGTAAACAATAGTATAATTCTCGCTTTCCAGATACAAAATGCCCACTTGTCTACACAAAATTTTACAAACAGCAAAACATTTCATGAATGTGGAATGTAACACGAAAAACAACCTCCAAGGTGATCAGTAATTACGTGCTTACATTCCAGAAACGTGTAAAATGAATTACTTCATCAAAAGTTCATTACCATTACCGAACAGTCGTTCTCTGTGACATTCGTTTTTTAAAAATGGAAAAACGATAAAATATAACAAAATTGAAAAAAGACGTAAAGAGACGTATAGGAGTTTTATAGTAAGTAAACACTCGTGTGGTAAATAAGTATTCTTTTTCAATCGCATAAAAACACAGTTCAACTCGCCGTTATTTCGAAAAATTTTTGGCTAATTTCCATACGTTAAACTCTTTTCCTTTATGTATAACTTCCACCTTTGCTCTGTATGTTAAATTGACGGACATGAAATTACAGATTATAACATACAGCAATTTACATTATGATCTCTGTTGTATAATCTGGTTACGATCACGTAAAGGTATAATATTAATCTACAATTTAGTGAAAGTCAAGTTTGAAAATGAAATCGGTCGGTGAGCCATTCATTGGTTTGATTGGCGGCACATCTCATTGCATAGCATGCCTTTGTTTTTATACCTGAAGAATGGTGTTAAAATTTGAATTCGATTAACCTTTCTCAGTCGAAATGATTAAATGTGAGCTTACGCATTATCGGCAACAACAAAACATACGCTTTTCAAGAGCATAAATTTTTATGACAAAATTATCTGAACTTTAAATGAAATCATTGCAATCATTGATTACATGCCAATATTTCGAAACAAACGGCGATAACGCACTTGCGAAAGATCATATCATGTGGACATAAAAGCAGAATATAAAAGTAATTGAATTCAACGTTTTATTGCATTTCAGTTTCATTTTTTTAAGTTTTAAAATAATTAGCAATATAATTTGAAAGTAGGAAGAGGAAATAAATTAATTGAAATAAGCTCTGCAATTGCAATATTATTGCTTGTGGAACATGTTTACAAAAATCTTGGAGATTTTCGCAGAAATATTGTACAATCTGTTTAATTGAATTGATACAAGCAACAACATCTTGAACGAGTTTATTTTTATTTTTATTCGTCACAAGCTAAGGGAAAGACATGGGATGTTTCAATAAATTTAGCACAACAAGGAAGTGTGTTAAGTTGAATTCTAGTTTTTTGTAAAGATGAGCATTTTTATCAATAAGATTACACTTTAAATCTTAATGTTTTTAAGCAGATTTTTGGAAATTCAAATTACAAGCACTTTGAAGGTATGTAAAATACGTATCGCTACTTTGATGGATTTTTCTCCGAAGAATAATTCAAAATTTCAATTAATAAAATATTGGAAAAACTAAGTGTTTGTTTGACCGGTTGTCACACACCGATAGATTACGAATGTGTTAGAAACGCAGCGCCGCACAGTGTCTTTTTTGTAAGGGTTTGGGGCTTGGGCTTCAACTCGTACAGATTTCAAAATTTTGATGATATTCTATTTTATTTGAATCAAGAAAAGAATATAGGACAGCTGTAATTCCTTTCGATCAATAAATTTTCAGGACTCCCACGTCCAGAGATGAAAACGTTTGTATGGTCAAAAACCAATTTTTTTTTTGAGAGTATTGCCACTTTGGCTATATATTGCAAGGAATTTGCTTGAAATGGATCAATATTTTTTTTTTTTTTAGACCAACGAAAACGTTCTTCCTCTGACCATTTATAGTAAGGCAGCCTGGTGCCAAAATTCTGTTTACGCCCGCATCTCGGCTTTACCGAGAAATATTGATTACAAAAAGTTTCAACTTGGCACCAGCCTGATTCCCTGAGTTCTAGAACAAAGAATGCCGAATCCGTATGACAGCTATAGGAAGGCAGTCTAGTGCCAAAATTCTTTTTAAGCCAGACTCTCGACACCAACATGGATATTGTTCCCAAAAAGTTTCAACTTGGCACCAGCCTGCTTCCTTGAGTTCTAGAACAAAGAATGCCGAATCCGTATGACAGCTATAGGAAGGCAGTCTGGTGCCAAAATTCTTTTTACGCCAGACTCTCGACACCAACATGGATATTGTTCCCAAAAAGTTTCAACTTGGCACCAGCTGCTCCCTGAGTTTCTAGAACAAAGAAAGGGCCGAATCCGTATGACAGCTTAGGAAGGCAGTCTGGTGCCAAAATTCCTTTTTACGCCAGACTCTCGACACCACATGGATTTGGTTCGCGCAAAAGTTTCAACTTGGCAGCAGCCCTGCTTCGCTTGTTGAGTTCTTGACCGAAAGAGGGAAATCTTGAAATATAGTTTTGATTTTTTTTGAAATTTTGTTTCTAAACCTACAACACGTCGCCAGGCACACTGATATATTGTTTTTAATTTTCAGAAGTTTGATTCTCCTCAACTCATTTGTTCCCACGGGAGTCAGAAGATTTTTCGAACCGAAAAGGAAATACGTTTGTCCTTTAATCTTTCCGATTAAAAACGAAAAAAAAGAAACGTCAAAATATTGAAAATTGTACAAATTAAAGCCCAAGTCCCAAAACCTTACAAAAAATACACTGTGCGCGCGTGAACATGATATTAATTAGGAAAAAACGGAATTGTGTATCGCTATATTGTTGGACCTTAGCGAAAATTTCTGCTTCATAAAATAAAATAACCCCAAAAGGCAGTTTTGAGTATAATTTTTGAGAAAAGCATAATTTGATAATGGCAAATATAATATGATCGTTGTCGTAAGTATATTGGGTTCAAACCCAAGTAATATCGTTTAACCGAATCAAGGCGCAGCCGAGGACCTTGTTGACTCCACCGAGATCCGAAATATATTTTTGCTGTCCATGGGTCACACATACTTTTGTCTACAGAGAGCTTCAAAGATTTTCAACAGTACTACATAGTAGGCAAACAGTACCACAAAGTTACTCGATGTACATAAAGAAATAATTGAAATTTCGCAAGTGGAAACACGCAGTGAAAAGCTTGTTTTTTGTCGGTGAATTGCAAAAAACGTTGTTTGATACACGAAACGCATGCTGGTAGCTTAGGAATCGTCCACAAATTTTAAATCATCGATCCCACTGGAATAGAAGCACTCCAGAGAGGTCAAATGTATGGCCGAACCATGGGGAGTATATAGGAGTATAGGGAGTATAAAAAGGGGGTTGACCATACATTTGACCCCTCTGGAGTGCGTCTATTCCGAGAGATCGATGATTTAAAATTTGTGGTAGGACTGAAAAAGCGTTACGTAATTTAGGGACGATTCCTTAACGCACACGATGTGTTGCCGAACTCACCTTCGGCTCGTATCGGCAATCTCACATCTAGTGTGTTTAATTACCGTCATACGTAACTTGTATCAAAAAACATATGCAAGAGACCCGAACGCATCAGCATATTTATGTGCTAAACAGAATAGATGTTGCAAAAAGATTCGAACGTATCTAGGTAAATGTTTCCTTAACTCTTAAGTGTATGAAATTGTGTCGATATTAAATTTGATTGGAAAAACCCGTCCGAAGAAACGGCGCAAAAAACATCTTCAATAATTAAAAAAGCGCAAAATTAAAAAAAAATGGAGAAAATTTGAAAAAAAAAATTTGCACTGGGCCCGATCTTAAAACCGACCTAGACCACTTAGGAGAGGCCTCTGCTGACCACTTTCACGACCAAAAAATTTCGCCTTTTTTGTCTCTGCAACACTACACAAAAAACCTCTTCATTAAAGAAATATTCACAAGAAACCAAAAAATATCGTGTAGTATCGCGTAGCGTGAGTTGGGCTCGCACCGGGGACTCTACAGCCCGAACCACTCAACAGATTTTGACTAATCTAATTTTCGTGATTTTCTGATGTCCATATCTTTTATATTAAATCTTCAAAAGTGATTTCCGCTCTAATTTCACTGAGATATAAGTAAAAAGGTTCCACCAACCTTCAAAAATCCACGTTTTTCACCACTTTTTCGACCATAACTTCAAAAGTTTTCGACCGATTTTGCTAAAATTCAATCCCGTTATTAGTGTTTTGCATATCTTTTAGGAAAAGAAGTTTTTGAAAATATGATAAGATTTATCTGATTTATGTAGAAAAAACACGTTGCGCCCTAGTAGAGATTCAGTTTTACCTGGCTGAGTCCAAAAGCTCAAAATTAAAACATATGAAGGAACCCGTACGCATCAGAATAGATGCGGCAAACAGAATAGATGTTGCAAGAAGACTCGGACGTAAAATATTGACTATTGAAGTGTTTGAAATTTATGAAATTACGTCGATATTAAATTGGATTCGAAATTGCCGAAAGGACAATATTGAAAAACCTGTCCGAAGAAAACGCGCGAAAACCTCTCTAAAACCTTAAAAAAATCTCAAAATTTAAAAAAAATTGCACTAGGGCCGATCTTAGAATCGACCTAGAGCACTTAGAAGAGGCGCATATATTTTCTCTGCAAAACCGCACAAGAAACCTCATAATTAAAGAAATATTCACAAAAAACCACCAAATATCGTATGCGGTCGCGTAGCTTGAGTTGGGCCCACACTTCAGCCCGAACCACTCAACAGATTTTCACTAATTTAATTTTCTTTATTTTTTGGATGTCCGCATCTGTCATTCAAAGCCTTGAAGAGCGATTTCCGTTCTAATTTCGCAGAGATATAGGTAAAAAAGCTCCACAAACCTTCAAAAAACCACGTTTTTTCGACCGTAACTTCGAAAGTTTTCGACCGAATTTGCCAAAATTCTATCCCGTGATCAATTTGGTGACTACGTTTCAGGAAAAAAAAAGTTTTTGAAAATCGGATAAGATTTACCCGATTTATGTAGAAAAAACACGTTGGGCCATAGCAGAGATTCATTTTTAGGGCCCTGGCTGAGATCAAAAGCTCAAAATTCAGAAAAGTTTCTTCCATAAAATGTCCGGTATGCCCAGGCATACAACAAACAAAAATTTTTTTTTGAAAATCGGAAAAGATTTACTCGAGTTATGTACAAAAGACCAAAAACCACTTAAACGGCCCTAGCTCATTGGCCCTTGGGCCGACAGTGTATAGATTCAATCCCAAAAAAGTTTTTCAATTACCTTACCAAAAAAAAAGTTTTTGAAAATCGGTTGAGTTTTACTCAAGTTATCGCGGTGACGGACATAAGCACGGACATTATTTTTATTATTGGTTCGCCATCTAAGGACCATGATCGAAGCTCCCACTCCCTCTACTCCAGAGTCGAAATTGGGGTTACAAACGTCGTGGTAAACGCCTAAGACCCCTTTTCAAAGAACTTCATCCTTCTTACGGGTCTAACTACTATCAATCAATTTGTTATTATATACACAAGAATATAGTGGTTACATACAATTGTGTATCTTCAGACAGAAATGAAAAATGTTGTTGGAGTTTGAAGAAAACGATGGCTGTCTCTAAACGCGGCGCGGCGGCGAATGTTCTATCATGACTTCAAGCCGTCTTACAATAGCGATTAACACTCAAAAAAATGTAATCAAAAAGCAACTGCAAAAGTTTCTTCAAAAATTTTCACTAGCGGTGGATGGTGTTGTATTGGACACGAATGATATTTGTGATATTTTCCTTAGTATTCGTAATGGACACACGACGTTATTAAAGAAAGAGAGCTATTCTCATTCCTCGTCTGATTTGAATAAACACGATTTTTCGCACCTTCAATGTGAAAAAGAATTTCAAACCACTTTCGCATCTCCGTTAGATCAGAGAGTGTTTTAAAAGAAATTGTTAAAATCGTTGAACCATGATTTTATACAAACAAAAACATTAATAATGGAAATGGTTTCCAGACAGACAGACGACTGGTAAAGGTTAACGAAAAAAGTCTTTTATTTTTTAGTTGTTCCAAGAAAATTGAATTATTTATGAACTTATCTCGGTAACGTTTTGCATTGCTATACCTTTTAATCTTTAATCCGTTACGTTAACGCGATTCAATTAGTTAAATTGAATGATTTATTTGCTTATGCACTGCACAAGTTTGATCATAAACTTTTTCAAGTATAGCGCTGATTATCGTAAAAGTTGAACGGCCGACTCAACTATAAAAGAAATTTAATTTGAAGTTTACTCTCGTTGAAATAATTTTGTTACCCATTTAACTCAACTAAGAGAAAAATTCTGTACACAACAATTTTTTTATTCGATTATTGAGGTTGACCAAAGTTTTTATTTAATTGACGTTCATAATCGGAAACATTTTGATCATTTAACCCATTTAACCCCCCAATTGTGCGGGTTTTTTTTGCCTAAGTTATATTTTAAATCCTTGTAATGGTGTCACCTTTATTCCTGCCTTTAATTTCACTACAAATCCCTTCTCAATTTCTTTCGTATCTACTAACGCACCAGGGGTCGGCTCAGTCCACAAAAAATTTCGCTCTCTATGCTCGCATTTCTGACTGTTTGACCACTTAGTAGGAAAAAAGTACTTTCTGGGTAAAATTTACTCTGGAAAAGAGGTTTAGACGCGGCCCTGATGTCGTGATGTCATTACAACACGAGCCCCTCTTTGAAAATATTCGCAAAAAACATTTATAAAAAGGAAACTTGTGAAAATAGATAAGTAAATAACAATAATTCAACGAAAAGTAGGCAATTAAAATCATATTTCATGGAATAAAATCAAAAATTCACCACGATAAGAAGATAAAACTCGATAAGAATTTCCCTCCAAGTAACACATAATTTAAACTAGATTATAATGAACTTGAACAACTTAATCGTTCGGAAACATAACCACTGACTCGTGAACGCAATATTGAATTAGCTATAAAAGGTCATTATGTAATTAAATTACTAAACAAATTGTTAGGAGCAACACATTCAGTTGACCTTGTGTGAAATCTGATTTTTATCTTGAATTTCTTATTTATTAAATTGTCTGTTGACAATATTTCTTTCACTAATTGCAAATTCACTTTCGATTTTTACGAATAAGAGTGAATTCAGAATATTATAATATCTCATGAGTCAAGCCATTACAACATGTTGATGTACTCTAAGACGGCGGTCTCACATTTGGAATTAAAATTATAAAAACTGGTTCCCATTTAAAAATATGCTCGTAAAGAAAACTTTAAATTGATTGATCAAACTTCAACGTTCATAACGTTACGTAGAGAACCTTGGTTTATGAGGTAAACAATGGTATTTCCAACATGTGCAGTTTTGTGTACGTATTTGGCATAAACTTCGATTGCATTTCACATTTGAAATGTACGGTATCTTCATACCGAGAAAACGTAGCAAGATCTTATGACATTTTTGGGTATGTTGTTTACGGTAGTCGGCACAGATTGCTTTTTCTTTTCGCTAAAATCTACCGAAATACTAAAGAAGACAAGCCGGCACATAATATCACATAACAAACGAAACAGCAATAATATTATGTAAATTGAAAATAAAATCTTTTCACACGTTAGTAATGAGTAATATATTAAAATAAATCGGGTATAGTTCTATAATGTGACAAGAAAATAAGTGTGGAAATGCTGAAATTATTGATAATTGTGTAACATTTAATTTACATTATAAAGAGGATCTTGATATTTTTTACTAATTTTCTATTTCTATTTTTATTTAAATAAAGGCGGATCATGTCAATAAAATGAGATTTATAAATATAATTTACATTGGCAAATAGAAACAACTAATGACCTCAACGAACTTATAGAAAATTAAACGACAAATATTCTTGAAATCATTTTTTTTAGAACTTTATCTTTGTTGTAATAAACAGAACTACCTGACGCACTACCGGGGGGAAGTCTCTGACGAGGACGATTCATAAAGTTCGTAATGGACGGGTAAAGTATTAGCGTCACTTTAAAGAAACTTTTTCGGTAACGAACCGGTATGTTTTAAATATCAAACGATCGTTCTGTTAAGCGAATCCTAACTAAACATACGAATTTAATTCGAATTGGAATCAAATCGCGTTTTATTTTGGTTTTCTTGGAGAAGAAAATTATTTGACTGACCGTTCATTTTGCAATGATAACTGGACAATGACAAATGTAACGATCGCTTTTATATTGATTTGGATGCAGAATGGAATTTTATGTTTTGTGTAAAATGGGCAATTATAGGCCCCGATGTGATAAAATATCGTATAACACAAGAGTCTCGGTAGGTAAAATTTCACGGGGCTGACGCTCATCGAAATTTTACCAACCTCGACTATAATTACGCGATTATAGCTCTAGTGTTATAATATACTATTAATGAAGTCTATAAACCTTCTCCTTGCTCTGCCCTTTAGCCGAACTCCAGGGACACCACCATCTATTCTACGTGCCTCTCCCCTTTGACCCCTCGTCCCCGCTTTTTTATTATTCCATTAAGCTTACGGCCTCCAGGGTGCAACGCGGTCGAGTAAACATCGAAGTGTTGATAGCTAAGCTGTTCCACTGATAAAGGCTGAAATTGGCCGAAATTTTTAATTTTGTTTTATTGCCTGAGTTTTAGTTTAGTGCGATTGACCGAATTATAATTTTGTGCTATTTATGTGCCTTATTCAAGTGAATATAAAGTGGAATGTTTTGCACCGCATTGACATGTACATGGCAGTGTGTTACCATATTGTTTGTCGTGAATGTGTGTAGCGGAACTTTCGCTTTTTGCTCCTGAAATTCGACTTCAGGAATCAAACTGCCAGTTTAAATTTGGAAATCATCTGGTATGTTTATCACGTTGAAATAATTTCGAAAAGACTCATGATTTTTCTTGAAATTATTTCAGCGAAAACACATTGCTTTTGTGCATGAATAGCGATTGAATTCAATCTATTGTTACGCATGTATACAATGGCAGTTGTGTTATGAACTATCCGTGATGTTCCGAGGTAAATCAGTCAAAGTTGCTCGTGACTGTGTTTGTACGTGGAGATACGGGCTGGCTTGTATTTATTTCGGAACTCAAGACAGTTGCACGACTGAAGCAGTGCTTTGCCTAGCTGCCGTCCTACTCGGCTGTTATGTCAAAGCTCTGATACTCTGTTGCCTCGTGTTGCCCGCCGGATAATGGTTCAATTCGGTTTGTGGACCAGATGATTTTGCTTTGAATGTGGCTCGATAATTACATTGGGACTAGTTCAATGGGCGAAAGCTTTTGGCGCTGCAGGGAGGCCGAGGTCGACGGGTGGATGAGTGATGGCAGACCGCAGGGTAAGGATGACACGTGGCTTCGTTCCGTCTAAGTCGAGACCCAAACAGGAAGATCTTACAATTTACAGTATAAGGCTAGACCTGGACTGGACTCACCACCCGTCCTCTTGCGGGTACTAGTTAGTTCAATAGGGTAGCATCTGATTGCATATGAATATGAATTAGGAGCTCGGGTCATATGCCAGATGTGCAACTGTTCAGGTGGTGTCAAACCGATTGCTGGCTCTTGTGAAAGGCCGGCGATGTGGACACGTTTGTCAAGTGGAGAAGAGGTCCTAAGCAGGGCTTTTTAAAGGATTTTAATGATGACTTGGGTAGTACAAAGGATCCGTTAGTGATCTGTGTGCATCGATCAGAAATGGTCGGCCCTAAACTGAAGAAATCTAGAAAAAAAGCTTACGGCCTGCGGCGCAATTACATGTTATGAGTGTTCTTTTGTATTTCAACTTCCACATTAAAATTTTTTTCTTATAACCTGATTATGTCATAGTCCTGATTTTGTCTCCGGATCTCCGGATTATGTCCGTCCTGATTTTGTCTACAGCCGTATTTTGGCATCCGGATTTTATCATTAGGGATTCTGTCCCATCACCCTTACAGCGCCGTATCTAGAGGGGGGGGGGGCGAGGGTGGACCCCCCTGAAATTTTCTCCGCCCCCTGAGGTTTGTTACTTCCCTACTGATATATATTAATGTTCGGAAGAAAATCTGACCGTAATGAAAGAACGCTTTTTTACTTTTTTCTTGAGTATTGTTAAGTCTTCGACTACCTCTGAATCACAGCAAAATTTCTTTTATATTTAATGAAATTCATGAGAAAGATTTTGGCGCGCTCTATGGACCCTACTACCTAAATCAGGGAATCAATCTTCATCAACTTTTTTTAGTTAGTTTTTTGAGATCCATATCTTTCATTCCAAACCTTGAAAAGCAATTCCCGTTCGTCGGAGATATAAGCAAAAACGTTTCTACGACCTTTAAAAAACAAGGTTTTGACAACTTATTCGATCGTAACTTCGAAAGTTCTTGACCGATTTTGCCCATCTTCAATCTCAACATTCCTTTTGAAACTACCTTTTAGGCAGACCTGATTAAAGTAGAGGAATGGTTGTAAATCCTTCGGGCCATCCTATGGCTGAAAAAAAGAAAAACGGATCCAGATTTTCAAAATTTCAAACACCTTGATTTAGTAAACAAAACTAGTTAAGAGCCTAAATATTTTCGCCTGCGGCGTTAAACAAATACCAAATCTATCAATTATTGAAATTCTTACTTGTAAGAAGTCCTTCAACCAAAAACTTTCGCCTGCGACAATTAAGTCGTTCTTCGATTTACCTAAAAAACAATAGAATAATAATAATAATCTGCCTCTACAACCCATGAAGGGTTAGGGGCTAGATCATTATTTACTAGTTTCGCTAATTATTATGACTCGTTTTTGAGATCTTTTCATTATCAAAAATTTTTTTAGTGTGTCAGTGGTAAGCTGTGCGACAAACCCAGTGCCATCTATGAGATGTGCTAGGAGAGAAAACTAGTAGAAGTAGAATACCGGCACCTGCCAACAATGCCTTCCACCGGTAAGCCGTACGATAGCGCTACATTCAACTTCACTTGTCTTGAACCGATTAAGCCAACTTTGTTTTGTTTACAAATCTAACAATCGGAACAAATCTGTCCGCAGTTGAGTTTTGATCCAACGCACTGGCAACTCAATTTCATAGTAGCAAGCAGACGTATTAACCACTGCGCTTACCCGATGCGGCTATTGAGCAATTTTTTGGAATTATCTAAAAAACGAGGAAAAGCGGTCCAAAGTTTTTGCCTGCGGCGCTTCGCTCGATGCGGCGATTAAACGGTTTTTCGATGATTTACCTTAAGAACGACAACAGGCGGTTCAAAATTTTTGCCTATTGCGCTTTGCATGAAAACCTTACTTACAACAGTTGAACACTATAATCAAAAAAAAAAAAAAAATGCCTGCGGCGCTTGACTTATCGGCTCCAGGTCGGCTTCGGACTCAGTTATCATCTTAAACACTTTTCACAACACTATGACATACATTGATACTTCATTGAATTACAAAAAAAAATCTGTGGCGCCCCCCCCCCCCCGTTTTCCTCCTATCCCCAAATTCCTCGACTAACCCACAATTTTTTGGAAAAATTGTTCCTCAGGAAGCTGCTCCAATGCTCACCATTTAACCTACAAATTTTCTCTTCCCCCTTGCGAGTCACCAGCATTATCTGTTGTAAGGATTAAGTTATCCGCATAGGACAGAAATTTCATATTCGCCCCAATAACATCAACATTTCCCTGCAAACTTGCCTTGCATTCCTATTGATTTGGTCCATAAAAACTATGAAAGCAACAGTACTGATGAGCACACTTATTAATTTCGCAGCCTAATCTTCCTACAATCTAATCTTCAATCCCGCATAGATGCATTTAGTTGCTGCCAGCTTTCCGCTAAGCAACTCCAAAAGGTTTCACCTTGGTACAAAAACATAAATCCCTATTCCCTAAGCAGACCATACGAGATGTCTAATCGTATAAGCCTCCACTTGAAAGTATATTCCTCTAAGAGTTTTTTTTGTGGACAATTAAAATAAATCATGCCACCAGAACAATGGACCAACAGTATTCAATTGGCAGCAAATGGTGATGAATCGTATGAAGTGGAAGGAGCTACGTCCAGCAGTGGATATACATGGGCTAAGAAAGAAGAAGAAGATGTCACTACAAAATACATCCCAAAAATTGAGTAAGGAATTACTTAAATGTTCGTTCCTATCATTCCTATTGAGCTAAGAGGTTTGGAGACAAGACACAATCCATACTTCATTCAAAAAAAATTCTTAAAATCAATTTATTTCAACTCAACAAATGAATAAATAAAATTGTAATTGTTTCACAGAACTTTTGCTAATTTTGAATTGGTTTTTACCAATTTAAAAATCATAAGAAATATTTATTATTCGAAAAACTGTTCACGTTCATCTTCTTTGCATATACAACCCTGTCTTTGTGTCTTAGTCGGAGATGATAAACATTTTGCATTTTGAAAACATTTGAAGTATAGTTTTGTTTAGAATAAACTTTTGTAAATATCGGAACGAATTGTGTGTTGAATAGGACGAACATTATCATGAAATGGGCTACGTGCAATGAATGTGGTATTTCACCTAAAAACTTTTCAGGATAAGTGGGAAAAAAAAATTTCTTCGAAAAAGCAATCTTTAAATTTGTATATATGTGGCTATAAACCGTGGATATTATGACTTAGACGCGATGCTTAACTAACAAACAATGTAAATAATATGAATGAATTCCAATGCGTCGCTCATATACATACTCGAAAGGAAATTAAACTAAATAATAATGAATGGTGAACGAAGTCATGGACGTTTGGCAAATTTGTTTAATAAGCAAAGCTAAGAAAAATGTTGTGTTTATTTCAATCATTGATTATGATGTTTATTCGTCTATTATTAAATAGTACAACATTACCTAAAGAGCTGAATTGCAAGCAGAATGGTAATATCATTAAATGTGTCGTCAAGACTATAACCTTCAATGTTTCAGTATCATAATATTTCAGTGATCGTAATTTACCAAGTCGTTTACTTAAAACAACAATAATTTTTACTTGAAAATACCTTCTGAACATAGGAACAATTTTTTTAGAAGATTTATTATTGTAAACTTCCTCAACCTTAAGCGCGTATTTGCAAAAGATAATCAATTAATGATTTCGTCTTTCTTTGTAGGCAGAAGGAGTGTTGTTAGTATTTCTATTTAAACATTTTTACTTTTCGAATGAGGTTTTGAATATTCAAATAAAGAACATAGAATTGATTAACGTCGGTTAACACCGTGTAAATATTAGCATAATAAATCATTCATACACATGGCGAATAAGAACAAATACTCGAAAAACACTTACCCAATATATACTTCGATCCAAATTTATGTAAATTTAAAAATTGATAGTACGAATACAGCACTGCCGAACATCTCACGATAGTCATAAGAATGACATCAGCCGCATTATATTCGGCTTCAAATCCTTCGCATGAGTCTCTCCATCCTTGACATTGTCGCTGTCGAGCAGTAGACGTATTCTCACTTGTTTTGTCTACCGTCAAAATGCAGGCCGTTAATGTTAATAGCGCCACAATGACCTCCCATGGATGTGAAGCACAGAATTCGCCATGCGCTCGAAATAATCGACAAATCATGATTTTTATTTTATTTTAATTATTTATCTATCGATGTTGGGTGAATGTACTTTTCTCGTTTTGCTAATTTTTAGCTGAAAATTGGAAGAAAAATGTTTTAGTGTTTAGAACGAAAACAAAGTGGTATTTTATTCAATCTAAACAAATGGGAATATTTATTTCAACATTGTAGGAATTGATTTAATAAATTGAATATTTTACGATAAATTTGTAAATGTTTGGTCTACATAATCATGGACTAAAATTCCTATAATTTGAATAATGTTACAGCACCTCTTTCATAATAAAAGATATTTCTCGCACTCGCACTAGTGGCTTTAACATGCAGTGCTTCAAGTCTGTCCTGTATTAAAATAAAATTTGGAGCCATTTTATGAAGCGAATGATTTATCAAACAATTAAGTTAACTAAAATCGAACGTGCGGAGATTTTCCAAAAATTAAAAGATTTCCCTTACACGCTTTTCTTTTTCTATTCGACACTATTCATGAAAATACTGTTGAATGCAAAATATTTATCTCCTTGGAAAAACGAAATCATGTGAAATATGCGTCATTATTAGGAAAAATAATTTTTCTGTCACATTCGCGGGAAAAATCACTGACGCAAATAATCACTTTTTCACGGAAATTTGTTGTCAGTTATATCGGATATTAAGAATGAAAAAGTAAAACTAACTATTTCAAAACATATGGAAAGATGAGAATGAGAATAGATATTGCAGAGACATGTGTGCGTATCAGAATACATAACTTTTTTAAAATATTTGCACGAGAAAAATGTGCTAGTGTCCTAACTTTAACTCTCTCTCCTGCTTAAGGACATATTCATGAAAACCCTTCGTTGTTGGTGTACATTCGTATTGACCCTATAGCCCGAACCACTCTATTGATTGTTTTCACCGTTTTCTGAGATCGATATAGTGTCAAATGATACAGTTAATATGTAGTTTCCATGAAATACTTCAACGACCCTCGAAAAACCATGTTCTCGGACATTTCTTCAGACATAATCTCCGGAAGAAATTCAACGATATCGCTCATCTTTCAACTTCTGACATGTACCCTCGGACATGCAAAAGATGTTTTCTTCCCGGGAACGAACTAAAAATTTCCCGGAAACGAACATTTTTGAAAAAAAATCCCGTTTTTCGGGAAATGATTTCCCCTTTTTTTAAGGCACGTCCATAAAGAACTTCCGCGGTTTATATGAGTTTCTATTTCCAGTATAGATTGGCGTTTTCAAATCAAACTTAATCAGAAACTACTTCCGGTTTTTTTCATTTCGCGATTTTGTATTTTCCATTTCCCGATATTACATTAAAGTTTTGAAGTTTTGGTCAACAAGGACTTCCCGCTTTCACTTCCCGATTTTCAATTTTTCCGCCTTGAAAAACTTCCCGCGAACGAGGTTCGCAGGTTCACGAAGTTTTTGCATGTCCGTGAACCCTTCCGGGAAAAAATGTGATTGGTTCATTCTTTTCCTCACTCCCACCATAGGAACTTCGTCATTTCGTCGGGGTCAAAATAAATTCCCGGCAACAAGATTCTCAACTGGAAAACTTTCAAAAAAAAGTAAGTTCCACACAATCTTACTGACAGCGCAATGGAATAATGAGAAGAAAAACTGTTTTAATGCCAATCAAACCACATACAGTACATACATCTATTATAGCGTTCAAAACAAAATATATTCGATTTGTAACGGTGCCTTTTAAATTCAGAGTCATAAGAGTTTGAGTTTGGAAAGAATTACGCGGCTTCCACGTCAGATGAGTCATTGTAGATATACGCGAAATGGGCCAATGACCTGCTTAAAATGGACCGAAGTAATATTATAAGGGTAGTATGGGCGACCACCGGACACTGTGGCCTAAACCGGCCCTGAATACGCTACGGCTGTTAGAAACCCAAGGTGATCTTGCGAATTAGAAGAGGAAGCAGGCAGTCACGTGATATGTTGGACGCAGGACTCTTGAGGATTTCGTTGTGCCACCTTTAGACATGTTCTTCGAAAAATTTCGCTTTTATAGTTGAAGTATCTATAACATGTTGGCAGCAATCATGTAACCATGGCAACCATGGTTGTTGCAAAAATGTTATATTTACCCTAACTATGAAGAGGAAATTTTTCGTTGTTAGCCTCGATCATGCTTGCCCCGCCTCTGCCTCAATAAAATTTTCCATTTAGTGAACACCAACATTAGGTCGTACCAAACTGATAAATCTACTGTAGTTTTACATAGCAATACGAAATTTTTCGAATTAGGTAAGCCCGAATTACATTCATAAATCGAAAGTTATGAATGAAATTTGGTGTTGCCGTATTAGAAAAATTTCGCATCTGTCACTTTCGCATTGCTATATGTAGGCAGAGTTAGTTTTTAAAGCAGCACGAGTATATTGTACACCGTATTGCACAAAGCGGATTTTTCTAGCATCAGTCCAAAGTTTCCCTTACGAACGGAGAGTAGCGAGTAAGGAACATTAGAACGCGTGCTACAAAATCCACGGGGTGTACACTATAATTTTTGCAAAGATGTATCGTAATAGACAAACACCAAAATAAATCAAAGAATCGTCTTTGTAAACACTTGAAATTTGTACGACTGATCAATTAGCATACCACCAGTCAGTGCGGAAAAATATATATGAAATTCCACTGTGTATGTCTAGACCAAAAAAAAATCCACATTTCGTGACTTTTCAACAGCAACAAAACTTTAGGTTCACACTTTTTCATTAATTTTCTTAACGTCCAGGGTGTCTTTGCCTTTAATTTAAGAGATTACGAAATGTAATAAACGCTGCAAGTGATGTTAAAAAAAAACAAAGAAAGTAATCATAAGTCTTATATTGGTTTATGATATTGCATGTAGGCAACATGATGCCAATTATAGCACTCAAAACCACTGAAAATAGAAATATAATGTGACTATTATAGTCGAGTTCCATACATCGGCACAGTAACATAATAATGTTATTGTGGTAGACTCGACTATAATCAGTGTTATTATAGTCGAGTCAAAATTGACATTTTGGCTAAAATTGAAGTAAAAGATGATAATGCAGATATGATTCGTTAAATGGCTTTCTCGATTAGGACGAATGAGACTGAAAATATTGTGACATAGTTGTGATCAAAAATGTTTTGTTTACTACTCAATAGTATGAAAGTGAAGAAAGTAGTAGTAGTAAGAAAGTTTAGTTTGAGTGTCAGAAGTCCGTGAAGAGAAATCCCATGTGTACGGCATCTTGCCAATTAGTAGGTTCAGACGCACCGTGTACTATTAAACAACAAACGTAAGCAGGTTACATATATGTATAAACTGTTTGTCCGGAAGAAAGTCAATAAAATTTGGTTGTTGTAGGCACTGTCAAACTTTTGTATGGAAATTTTGACACAGCCTTCAGAGTAAACCTTTGCAGTTTACACGCTAAATACAATCAAAAAGCTAGTACGTAACCATCCTGTTCCAACGCTGAATTCGATATACATACGTTGAACAAGAGATAGTTTACAATCTCGTTAGCCATCCAGAGTGGTAACGCAATGTGCGTCATCGCCAGCATACCGAAGAGCAACACTCTTGAGGAAGTCTACTCTCTGTGATATTTACATTACTTTTCTGTTTTAATTTTCAATTTTATTTACCAATTTTTTTTTTTTTGTCTCTTCTTCTCTTTTTTTTTAACAACGGACTATGTAAAATGAATTGTAATAAATAAACGAATTTAGATCATTAAAGTATAGGGCAATAAAATACGCCATTACATTTACGTGGGATATTTCGTACTAGTAAAAAAGGAACGAAAATTGATGAATAAAAATGTAATTTAAAATTGATTTAAGAAAAGCTGTAACTGAAGTGTCCTTGCCTACGTTTTCCGTAAAAAATAATTTTTACAGAAAAAAAACACCGAAATTACCAAATTCTCTACTTAAGGGGAAAATTTTGATGTTGATGTTGCCTCATGACAAAAAATTAATTTTAAACAATTTTCACTTAAAACGAATGTATCATTTGAAAGCATGAGTCCTATTTTTAGAAAATGTTTTCTTTCTAGACCAACACCAATTATTAGAAACGCTTTTAGAGTGTTTGTTTTCACAATTTAAGTAAACATTGAATGTTTTAGGAATAAAATCGAATCATCATCTAATTTACCGTCCTATTTTAATGATCTATTTTTGTTTAAAAAAAATTGCAATGAAAATAATTTCATGTTTATCATTCGATTGTTTATGTTTCATTTAGCTCATGACCAAACAAATTTTAATGGAAAAATCCTCAAAACATTCTATCTAATAGAAAACATACGCTCAATTATCGTAATTAATAGGTAATTTGATTTGATTCCAGATCTGAGTTCCTCGTAGCTCGTACGTAATTCATGTAGCACCCCTCTTTTCTATCACCCAACGCCTATAACTTAATTGATTCTGTAAATTTACAACGTAAAATAAAAACCGGTTTTTCACATATCGTGCTGTGTAGCGACCAATAATTTCATCGAAAAGAATTAGCATAACAGCATGGAAACAACGGAAGTAAAAGCACTTAGCATGCTTTTTGTTTATCCTAGGAAAGAAACCGACTCTTATAATGAAAGAACTGTCAAATGGAAAAGGGTTTTTACAATAGGGAAATAAACAATTAAATAAATGAACAATTTTGTGAGTCAAAAAGAGGATATTTTCTTGTATTACGAGTAAGCTGATCGCTCATAAAGAACTAAAATTCTGATGTGTACTTCGTAAGGACATCTCAATACAATTGAACAAATTAAGACAATTAAGAACTCGCTTAAGAAAAACTTTTTTTCGATAAATTTCATTTTTTAAGACATTCGTTCTTTTAGGACAAATGGAAATAATGCGCTAGTTTTTTTTATAAATCGATTTTAAGTTTCTGATTACAAAGAAGAAAATGACTTCCTGCGATTTTTCAGTCATTCAGTGATGAACGAAATTTATCCGAAAAAAAAATTAGCTAAAATTCCTAATTAGGTTTTGGAAAAAGTTTGCAAAAGTTTCGAAAAACTTTTAGACTCAAAACTTTTAGAGCGACATGTTTTTTCACTTGAAACTAGGCTGCAGTTTCATTGCATTCTCATCTATTGAACTTAAGCGGGCAATCTAATATAAAGTCAAGAAGTATTATGTTTCAGTTTATTCAGTTGGAATAGTGAGACTTTTGTACCAGTCTGTTTGTCATCTACATTTCTTATTGCGTTATAGTATTTGCAACGATCTTCCTTTTGAAATGCTCATATTTTTAGATAAGTTGTAGTTGAAAATGCGACTAAGCTAGGATAATTTTTGTGGACAACAATAATCGCAAATCGAAAAATAAATATGTGGCTTGATATGTACATATAATCCGCCGTTACAACCCGTCCGGGTCAGAGGCTAGATCATTTTATTTACTAGTTCCTCAATTTTTTTGTGAACTTTTGCGCACATGGATTCTCTCTTAGAGATCCTTTCGTTACCAGCATTTTTACCGTGTCAGTGGTAAATTGCACACAAACCTAGTATCATCTATGATGTACTAGGGCGGAAACTAGTAGGGCTTAGAGTGCCGGCTTGCCCCATCAATGTGTTTTACCACATGCTCAACGTGAATTCCGAGCCACGCCTAACGGTAGCTAGCATTTTACCATTAGGATTTCTTCTGGTGCTAATTATATCTCCGTCCAAAGTCAGACTGAGATGTTTGTACACAGAATTCATTGAATGTGGGTGATGTCATATTTTTGTCATTCTTCCATGTACGAGAATTTGTGTCCACCAGGATTGAACCCGGATATTCTTGGTGGAAAGCCAGTACGTGGCTTGATACGCTTATCTAATAAAATATAGCCCTTTTCCCTTCACCCTTAATTTATATTTTTGTAAAAAAAAGTAATATTTTTTATCTTAAGTGATAAAAAGCAGAATTTTTTAGGAGTAGTCCCAAGTGTGTCCTAACGAGGCGAGGACAAAAAACAATTGTCAAAAGTCAATCTTAATGATAATGTCATCAGTTTATCTAGATAAATTTTTATATGAGTACGTTTGATGCAATTTGACAATTTTATTTTGATTTAATGGAACTACCGTTCATATTCTGTGAAAGTACAGCAGATTTTACAACGTCTTGTTCGGTGACGTCCACAAACTTCACTCTAGTTAAGCAATTTTCCATATCCTTCCACAGTTGTAGGGCTCGGAACAGGGCATTCTGGTCTGATCTGAATCTGAACACTGCCAATCTGATATTTTCAGATTCAGATCAGGTTATTCCATGAAGAAATCTGATTGGAAAGATTCAGATTGTAAATTTACAGTTTCAGATCAGATGAGATTTCTTATCAGATCTGATTTCAGATTTGATTCAAGTGAGATGTTTTCGAAATTTTGTAATCTAAACGAGCTGTTTTAGGTGATAAACTTTTTATTAAGTAGCGATAGCTACTTTACGTTTTCGCCTTTCCCGTCCGTCCGTCTGTGAAACAATTCTGTTATGTTACGTCACATCATGTGACGTCAGGCTACGTCAAGTTACGTAACGTCACAGTAGGAGTGCACAAACGAGCGGCAGTGACGTAACCGAATTAACTTCATCATTCAAGCTGTCAAAAGAAAAGTATGCTAGACACTCTGGATTAAACAAGGTTTTTTTTGTCGGCGCTCGCGGCGCTCAGAGTAGCAGGCTTTTCAAATAAACTGGAGCCACGCGGACTGTCTCGTCGGGATGGCAAGCGACCCGACGGCTTAACAAGCTACCCTTGGAGCCATGGCAAATCTTTCTTGTGCGACATAGCGATAAACATAACAAATGCGTCGACTTGAAGAGTCAGTATATTTTCACACCGCTGGCTCTCGAGACTCTTGGTTCAGCAGGCCCTGGAACAACAATTTTCTTGAAGAAGCTAGGAAAACTAATGACAAGGAACTCCGGTGAGCTGCAGCGGATATCAATAGCTATACAAAGGGGAAATTCTGTTTGCATACAGGACACCTTCTGTGATTTTTGAGATTGTGATATGTTTTCTTGGTTCTCTTAATGAATTATTTGTATTTGTATAACATTTTTTGTACTCGATAGCGTAGTGGTTAACACGTCTGCTTGCTACTACGAGATTGAGTTGCCAGTGCGTTGGTTCGAAACTCAACCGCAGACGGATTTGTACCGATTGTTAGATTTGTAAACAAAACAAAACTGATTGAATCGTTCAAGTCAAGTGAAGTTGAGTGTAGTGCCATCGTACGGCTTACCGGAAAAGGCATTGTTGATGGCACTGGGTTTGTCGCACAGCTTACCACTGGCACAGTAAAACTTTCCGGTAATGAAAGGATCTCAAAAAAATAGAACCACAACCTGCGAAACTAGTAAATAATGATCTAGCCTCTAACCCTTCATGGGTTGTAAGGCAGATTATTATTATTATTACAACATTTTTTGTAGATGTGTATTGTGTTGTATTGAATAAAAAAAATTAACTTCTTTGACTACACTCTATCGCTACTTTCCTATACTCATTTCAGTGGTTTATTGTACAGCTTAAATTTATGTACATAGGAGGATCACGGTGGAGCTGAGCGTATTTAATATAAGAAAGTGGACATCTTATATGATTCTCTGAGTCATTCAATGTAGTGTGAATTCGACCCGTCGCAATTTGTTTGTGTGTGGCTAATGTTTCAGGCCGTTCAGATCAGATGGAAATTTTTCAGATCAGATAGAACATATTCAGATCATTAACAGATCAGATCCACATTTTTCAGATCAGATTTTAATCTAAAAAATTTCAGATCAGATTTTAATCTGAAAAATTTCAGATCAGATTTTAATCTGAAAAATTTCAGATCAATCTGAAATCTGATCTGTTTCGAGCTGCTCTAAGAAAATAAGTAAACGGATTACCTTGAAAAATATGTGGTACTTCTGCGAAACTTTCAAAGGAACACGTGCGTCAGTTTCGGCTTGTATATTATTTGCGGTTTTTTATTTACGCAGCTTTTGCAAATTGAACCGCCGCCAGAATATGTGTTGAATTACGGTCGTGTGCTTATAAAATTACTTGTTATCAAGCTTCAGCTGTTTTCAAGGTCTGCTATAGAAAAAATACATTGAAAAAAGAGTTCATGTCGATAATGTTGAAAACAGCATAACAGGTAAATTTCAAAGCACGTGTTTGTATTTAAATGTTCAATATTAAAACGTAAATTAAACAACTTCTAGAACCATAAATCATTTATTAAGTCATAACGAATAAGGTCTAAAAATTTTTTCCCTGTAAAAATTATTAAACTAACAACCAGAAATTATTAACCAGCTGACAATGACATTTCTCATCCTTCTATGTTTGTTTCCTCTTATTTGTTTTTACATTTTCTGATCTTTAACCGCCACTAGCTTAATTAGTTGCGGTTAAAGATCAGAAAATGTAGTGGTAGTTGTCAGCGAGCAGAAGTTCAATTTTTGTATGGAAATGAACTCGTGATATTTTCAATATTCGTAATAGTTGCTGAGCAAATTTTAACCATTCTGTAATCCGCGTTGAGTATTATAGAGCGATGCGTCTTAATAAAGTAAAATAGTGTATAACTAATGAAAATAAAATATGAGATGTGACATAATTTTCATAGTTTTCAACCTGATTTTCATGCCGGCAGTGCGTGTGATGACCACAAAGGACCATGCTATCAAATTTAATTCATCGCCTACCTCAAAAAGGATTCAAACTGATTGAAAATCATATGGCGATGATTTCGGTTTTTGCAAACGAGAATGAAATTTGTATCAATTTTATTTGCTTTAAGATAAATAATTAAATCTGACGTCTCGGACCTTTGTCATCATTCCATCCTTCACACTGTCAGCATTAAAATCAAGTTGAAAATGATTGTAAAACACAAAGTCAACCTCGTCACTACACAATCACATATTTAATTTTGACACCCATTGAGTAAAATTGCTTTACATATTAGGGTTTTTTATTCGAAAATATTCCCCTCAGGCTACCGTGCATGCAACTTAGGGAAGTCATCGGAAATTTTAGGGACGTCATGAGAAATTGTGAAGATTTATGTTGAACTTGGGAAATCTTACTGGTGGCCTAAAAAAAAGATCATCACTTTGCTAAAAAACTCAAGTGTAATTTAGGTGTCGGGCACATATGACGTCACACTTCCTGTAAAAAATTAGTATCCATAAAAAGGTCAGAACTCAGTCAGGACAGTATATAGCCACACCCCACACAATAGGAGGTCTGTTTGGCAGGGTAGCCGGAGTACTATAAGCAAAATCTCTGACCAGTTTGCAGCTATGGACTTTTTGAATTTTGTAGCAAGTGTGGCGTCATGTGTGTACGACCCCTTAGCAAGATTGTTGAGAAATACTGGGAAGTGTGCGTTGGGAATCCCAACTAAGGTTTAGGGAAATCGCAAGCTGGTTTCTGGTTCCCAGGAAATTTTGACTCGGTTACCGGGAAAAAAACATTATTTCCAGGCACGCAGGCTACCGAATATACAAAATTTGCTCAACAATTATTAAAAATAGGATCGTATTAAACGTCAGATAATAAAATGAAAACTTTAGATAAAAAATTCAAAATTTCAGTTAAAAAAACGAAAATTCAGCTTAAAATTAGAAATATTTAGTTAAAAATATTGAAAAAGTCAGTTAAATGATCCAAGCTTTTAAACAAAAAATACTAAAAGTCAGTTAAAAATTACAAAATATCAGTTAAAAGTTCAAAAACTTAAGATTTCAACTTTTCTGCTATCTGTAACTTTATAGGTTTTACCCGACAAATTATTTATTTTTATATAAATATTTGAATTTTTTCAACTCTAACATGGACAACATTTAACTGAAAATTTGAAATAATTACCTAAAAACATGGACACTAACATGTTTTAATATTTAATCTGAAAATTTTATTTTTTTATCAAACAAAAATATTTATTTTTAACTAAAATATTCATATTTCGGTAACTAAAAATTTGTTATTTTTATCTGACAATTTTGATTTTTTAACTGATATTTTGTATTTTTTACGAAGCAAAAACATTTATATTAATATTTTCGTCTGAAATCGTATTAAAAATTAACTTACATTTTGAATTTTTGTTCATACGGTTTAATATAATCCTTAAAAATATTGTAAATGGGTCATTCCACGAAAACTCCATTCCAACGCTCGAAATGCCCCGTTGTTATAAAATGATATTCATAGAAAAATGTGCATCATAAAGGTTGATCCTTTAACTAGAGGTTAATCACAGGAAAGTGACTATCATTTTGTAGCTACTGAGAATTTCATGCGTGGGAATGGTGAAGTCCTCGGAATTGCCCAAATACAATTTCCATTCAAAAATCGAACATCGATTAGCTGAAAGTTCATATCTTTATGTCTCTTTGTGTTGTTCCGGCTGAAAGTGACATTAGATACAGGCGCAAAAATTACGAGGATAAATCATCGTATCGCCATTTGAGAGGAACTTTCGGCGCACCTTAATACTTCTCCACAAATGACAATAATATACTTTTTCCGCATTGGTTAATAATTATAGTCATTACTTTTACTGTTAAAATGGCCGGCGAAATTGTTGGCATTCCCAAAGACGTCAAAAGACTAAGTCGGTGAATAATTCATGACCTTAAACAAGTGAATTGTTTTCGCACCTTATCTGAAGCGGATTTAACACCATCCCATAAAAACTTTTTCGAATCAACCGGAATGTATGGAACGAGTGCGTTAATGTGTAATTACTAATTGAAGTGACCTTATGTGTTTGAACAAATGGAATTTACAAACCTTTGGGAGTGTTCATTTAGTTGTAAAATGTATATTTGTTATACAACCGATAGTCTCTTTCAAACACCCACAATAAGAACGTCTTGTCATATTGTTACAGGTGTAAAGGGTACATTTTCGCCAATGTAAATGTTTATTAGGTCGATTATATTATTGCATTAAGCGATCAATAATTAATTGAATCAATTCTAGTGTAATTACTTACATCATACATTAATGCACATTCCAATGAAAATTAAAAGGAAAAAGTATCTTACGTCTTCATTACCTTTGTATTAAATTGCATAATTCTTTATAAATGTTCAATAACTATACATAATATTCGTTTCAATTAGCAAGTAATGAACATTTCATCACAATCGTTGCGTTACTGTTGAGGGCATAGAAGTTAATTTTACTTTTCTCTTTCCATGCGATGTTACTACACGCCAAACTCTTCTCAGTTGCACTTGTCAGTAGAAATTTTATCGTAAACATCCAACAATATCATCATCAATAAGTGTGAATTAAAAAAACCTTCCAGTTATTCAAAGACTGATTGTCGAACTGATACACAACAAATATTGCAATCAAAAAAAATCAACATAACAATTTCGAGTGAGAACAAATTTTTAGAAATTTCTGGTTGACCTTCCCAATCTGTATATTGCGTGCTATAGGATATCATATAGAAATTGACCTTGCGTTTAAACTAATGCAACACTCTGAACTCGTCAACAATTTTTTTTATTATGGCTGCAAAAATTGTATTCAACATTATGTGTTTATGTAATTCATCGAGTGTCAAAATTACAAACCAACGTTTTATCTCAGTTTTTTAGTTGTTGACACTTATGATTAGAAATTTTTGCTTTTGAATAAACCGTACAACAAACGAATATCGTAAAATTGAATTCAACTTCTTGGTTTTAATCTAAGCAAATATACAAAAAAAAACTCTAGTTAGAACAACACTTGGCATACTCAACACAAACTTTCGCACTAATACTGTGAGGACACAACTTGTCATAACATATCCATTTTCGCCGAATAAATCAATCAGCATCGTTTTATGACTAAAATGGACATAAGTTGGTTTTAAAAGCATACGAACTCGTTAAGTTGGCAGTAATGCATTAGGTATGTCTGAAGTTGTGAAAGGATCATTGTTTTGACATCACTGTTTGCGTTATGAATGTTTATTATCCGTGATGTAGACGATGTGCTTTTAAAAGCTAAATGGATCATTGGAATAAAATACTATAGAACATTTTTCTAAGCAAAAAATTGTACAGCTTCGAAATGCTTATAAAATGAATGTTTACCGAAAACTCACAACGGTGATATTCTGTAATTTTGGATCCTAGGTCCTCTTTAAATGTATATGCTTAAGTATTGTATGATGTATTAGTTGTGGACTGTATAATTATACAGCATGTATGCAAATTATACAGAATAAAGGTATGTTATACTAGCGTGTTGTATAATTTTACAGTCCACATCTAATATATTATACAATACGTAATCATTTAAAGATGGTCTAGGATCCAAATATGCAGCATAGCACAATTGTGAGTTTTCAGTGTTGTTTACGAAGTATACGAGCCAAACACATCTTCCATTTGACTGCCGCCAAATATTTAGCTTCGGTTTACAAAAAAAATTTGAAAGAACGTTCACAATTTTCGGTACCGAGAGAATGAACCATGAAAAATACACCATTTTGCATAAAACAATGGTAACTCAAGTAAATTTGTAATGGTAACGCAGGGTAGAATGTGTTGTTAAAAGGCAACGCCGTGTTTTATCTCAATTTATTATGGATAGTATACTAAGAGTGAATGAAATGAAAATAATGTTCCCTCTCAATACACCGATGGAAGTGGCCCGATGTTGCCGAGTCCTCAAAATCTGGAAATTAAAAAATCATATCTGGCTGATTCCATCGGTACCGTACGTTCTTTCATCTTTTTCATTCTTTCAATGTGATTCATAATAAAATGAGGCAACCATTTGTGTGCACTCAGTTACAATTACATTATTTACAACGGTGGAATGGTATGTGGGATGAGCCATCTATAAAATGCAGACGAAATTCAAAAACACCAAAAAATCGGTGTAAATTTTTATAGTAAATACACCATCGTGCGTTTTAGTCATATTAGGGGTATACCTTTACTGCTCGTAAACTTCGTATCGAAAGTTTGTAAGTGAAATAACAAAAAAAAAAACGAAATCGATTTTGTTCAGAAGAATTGATTTCTAAATAATTAGCTGTCAACATAAATCATTTCAAAAATAATTCTTCTAAACAAAAGTAGCTCCGTTTTTTTTATTATTTCACTTACAAAATTTCGATACGAAGTTTGCGAACAGTAAAGGTATACCCCTATTATGACAGTTGTATGGTCAACTGCTTTTTGAATGCACTTTTTCGCGGTTGGGATAATAGTCCATTATACATTCACAACTTCCAGAGTGTCATTTAGTATGAAAGCAATAATTTATTTCAAAAGAGATTTTTACTTGAATTAGTTGTTCCGAAATCAGTGGCCCTTTCAAATTAAGTTTAAATTTTACAAAAAAAATCGTTATTTTATTCATCGATAAATTGAGCAAGTGTCGTTAATTTGAATGACAAAATAAAAGTTTCAAAGAGCTGAGCTTTTCACATATTCAATGTTACAGTAATGAAAGTAAATATCTTGCTAAATTGCCTAAAAAATAAATTTATTGAATTGACCCACCTCATGGGTGTAGCAGATGCCTCACATGAAATTAGGTGAATTATCGTATGTGTTAATTTTTGCAATTCATACATCAAATAGAGTCCAAATAGAGTTTTTTTAGCGAGCGAGAGAAGCTCTGGAATTGCTCGAGCTTTCCAGTGTCGTATTGAAAGTCTTCTTTGCAGTAGTATACATAAACATTTTCTTGCGCACTAAGTGGAAACACTTTAAAACGATACGAATAATAATTTTGAAGAGTCGGTTTTGAAGGTGTCATTTAAAAAAAATTCTAACGGCGCGAAAATAAATTTTCTTATATATATTTTTGAATGAAAAAATGCTTCTTCACTAAAAATATTGTTACTAACAAATATTGCCGAATGCATATATTTTGAGCAAGTTATGTGTTGCAAAATTCATTCGCGCTCAAAAAACTCATTAGGCCACGATGAGCTTTGAAACTCGCCTTCAGCTCATATCGACAGGCTCACTACTAGTGTGTCCAAAAATGTTGTATCCAAGCAATATAAAGCGATTCAGAAATTTAAATTTCAATGGCCAGCAACACAACAATAAATTATTAATAGTATATTTTGTAACTAGTGATGAAAAGTTGAGTTTTTTGGGACTAGTCGTAAGCTTGTCCTAACGAGACGGAGCTTGCGAATGGGTCCACTTTAATCACGAGTTGCAAACAACTTTTTTTGCTCCGTTATGATCATAATGAGACGAAATAGCACAAACGAACATATAGAAATCACTCTACACCAATTCTGTGCACACTTAATTGCGGCCGAAAAAGTAAATATGAAATCACTTTTACTCGTTGTCCCACCACATGTATATGTGCACCCCACGGAAGTTATTCATTACACCGGAAACTTCTCATTACATGTATATCTGGGACACCGATTAAAACAGCATACAGTGGGGAATGCTTAATAAGTCATCCATTCTGGATAATTTCGTGACACTCGCAAACTCATTCGTGTATTTTTAAGCAACTCGCTTTAAAACTCTACACTCGTCAAAATACAGTTTTCAAAGCTTTTTGCTTAAAAACACCCTCTTAATGTGATGTAATGAGTGTAATGACTTATTTCCGCATCCCCCACTGTAATCTACTATTTCGGACGCACATAGCGACCGAAAAAATAGTTTTCCGACTCAAACAACACTACAAAAATTTTAAGTTTTCGATCGTAGTTTTCGTAACGAAAAACGTCGAATTATGGTCGTTAGGAGCCAAAATATTATTATGTAACTTGTACCATAAACTTGCTCTGTTAGTAAACTTCCTCTTCATAAAATTACAATTGAAAACAGATGAAAATACAATAAAATACGAATGTTAAGTTACACCCCTGTGGCCTACTTTGACTAAGTTTACAAATGTAAAAACTCGTTTTTCACTTCTGTACGTAAAGTCCTTACAATTTTTTTTTTCGACAATCATCTTAACGAATTTCTGCATCAATTTGAAGTGATTTAATGATTTCAAAATGATTATATAATCATTACCATTTACAAAAAAATATGTGAACAAAGCCGTATGTTTTGAAATAAGAAACGTTTTTTTAAGTGGTTTTGTCTGTTTTGAATGAAATTAAAAGTGTAGTTGTACGTTGAACGTCGTAATACTTTATAGCAGCACGTGAATAAGATCTATTTCATTGAATGAATACAAGTTTTCACTTTCTTTTCGCGATGCTCATTTGCAATTCATTAGACAACCGCTCATATTTCGTAATACAACATATCGAATGGTACATCTGTGATCGATCATGGTCTTGTACATGGCATAAACAGAGATCGGTTAGCAGATATGTTGTTGTATGTCATTATTGGGGATTGGTAAAATAATGATTGAAACAAATTTTTTCTTTGATATGTGGGTAATAGTTAAATGGCATTTAAGATTATAATTTGTGTTTTCGGCGTAGTTTATTTTTAAATTTTTAACGATATTTTATTGATTATTTCTTCTGAAATGTGATTGCTCCTGGTATCTTTATATACCTTCCAATTAGATCTTGTGAAGATATCGATGAGAGATCGAATTGTAACCTTGGCCAAAACAAAATTAATCATATGGTGACATAAACTTCGAGTGCAACACGAAAGCAGCTTTATCAGCACATAAACAGGAAAGTTATTCTCGAATGATCATAGCAATGTATTTTATGGTAGACTGAATGGTGGCCAGTGCCGCCACTAGGTTTCCGGCGCCCTAGACATCCAGAGCCCATCTGAAGAACATTTTCTACGATATTGATATTGTCCGAAGCTACGAGGGAGTTTTTACTCGGTCGTCTTTAGTTTTTGGTCTGACTTAATTTTTCGGTCTTGATTCTTCTTCTTCTTCTTCTTCCATAGCCTTTTATATCCACTGCTGGATGTAGGCCTCCCCCATAGATCGCCACTTTTTTCGGTCCATTGCCACTTGCTGCCACGTCGTGCCTGCCGTTCTTTTGATATCGTTGGTCCATCTTTCCGGTGGACGTCCCATCGGTCGTTTCGTTGGTGGCCGCCATTGCATTATAGTTTTCGTCCATCGATCGTCGGTCATTCTGGCAATATGACCAGCCCAATTCCACTTGAGCGACGCTATTCGTGTCATGACATCGATGACTCTTGTTTGTCGCCGGATCCACTCATTTGTCATTTTGTCCCTGAGTGTGATTCCTAGCATTGCCCTTTCCATTGCCCTCTGTGCAACTCTCAATTTGTTCGCTGATGCTTTGGTGATCGTGAGAGTCTCGGCTCCGTATGTCAGGACCGGCAGCACACACATATCGAACACTTTCCTCTTCAGACTGTTGCTCATGTTGCTCTTGAAGATGTACCGTAACTTGCCGAACGCCGCCCAACCGAGACCGATCCTTCTCTTTATTTCAGCCGTTTGGTTGTCGAGACCGAGCTTCATGACGTGGCCGAGATACTTGTACGAATTCACGATTTCAATTTTCTTGATTGATTAAGTAAAACCAAAAACTAAGAGAACTTTAAAAGTATGCTCAAGGTTGTAGAGACCTGAATTGAACAGCCTTTCGTATAAGATCAGTGCGGGTTTGTGTTCCCTTATAAAGCTGCTTTTGCATCTATTTTTTAAAGAAAGAAAGTGACAGACTTCACCGTTTTGTGGTGATACCCTTGTGTTCTTTCTGTTCTTTATGGAAAACTAGTAAATTACTTGTTGATCTTCTTTTTTAAATATGTAAGTGCGTAGCCATAGCGAGCGAAATTTTTGAAATGAAAGTTTCGTTCGTTGTACATTTTTATATTTCGCTCAGCAACTTTTGTCTTAGCTACTTCCCAAATCCATAAGATAGATGCCATCTTCACTCATTTAAAATTGTACGACCCCAAACCGCTACGCCCTAGGCAAATGTCCGCACTGTTCGTATTAAGTAACGGACCTGATGGTTGCCTATGACTTTATCCCAATCTGATACTGTCTCAAACTGATAATTCAATTTCGTCTGAAACTAACATCAATTTACTTCTTTTATTATCTTTCAGACGGGGCGCTGTACCTGTTCTATTTAAGCGATAAAAATTCCTGAATACATGAGTTGAATCAAACCGATGAGTTGTTTTTTTTCGATCGGCAATTAATGGCTGTGGTCAGTATAGAGGTGAGTGGGCATGACTTTTTCCCAATTTTTTCCCATTCAGATCTTCTATGACTGCTGGTAAAAGTCTGAAACATAGTTTCTGAGTCGAAATTGATCTAAAAAGCGTTTGGGTTTTGGATTTAAAACATGAAAAAGTGATGGTAAGACTCCTAGACTGGTCCCATCTATTTGCCACATTGACTGACTCTCAGCGCACTCCAAACGTTCAGATGCACCAATAAACCTCTGAATCCTTTTATTTGGAGTATTCTAAAGAGGAATCAACGATTTTACCTTAACAAAAATATTTATCATCTGCTAGTTATGATCAATTTTTCTAAAGTCTACATTTTCACCGATTTTCGTGTTTTTTCACACATTTCGTCAATTAGCAACCCCTCGGATCTCATCGCATATTGACTTTTTCTCAGGGCACCATAAAAGTCTGTTTTCAGCTAGGTCCCCCAACTTTGCCGACACTTTTATTTTTTGGACTCCCCTAGTTTAGCTAGTTCATTGATGAAATCTTTGGCGTGTTTGTTCCATGGGCCCATGGTCTCAACCGCGAATGGAACAAAGTGGTAGTTTTGCCTGAGTAATTGCGCGTATTTATGTTCTTTTACTCTAACCATGTTTAATGCTGCTTGTCCAGCTTCTTTGCAGCTGCGTCTTAAGATGCTTGGCGCAAAAGTGTCAGCACATGTAGCGTCCCATATGAGAGATTTTCCTTTCGACCACGGAATTAAGGTCATCCCTTCTACTCTTTTTCCATCAGAGAGAATTAAACCCACCGGCTCCAATTTAGCAGGTACGCCTGCTAATACTATAGTCTCTTAATATTATTTGATTAAGCTTCTTGTGTCTAGACCACAGACCAGCACTATGTAAGCCATGCCTACCTTTTTTATCCTCGAAGGTTCCAGGTCTGCAAATATCCGTTTCGGGTCTCCATCCGACACTTATCCGAAACACTTTGTTGCTAAAAGCGTGCCTATTTGCTCTGGATGCTAACCTTCTAGACTTTTCGGCGGCTGCATCATCATCACTTTGCAGGCTGTGCAACAGACTCTGGTTGGTAAGTTCGAATGAGGATTTATGCAATTCCAAGCAGTTAAGCCTTCTGATGCGTAATCAGCTATGTCCAATGTCCGAGTGTGGAGCGTAGGTTATTGTGATATGATACTCATTGATGGAAAAATACTTTAACAGATGATAAGAATGACGGTAATTGATAATTTGTGAATCATATGCTCACATCTCGTCTCATTTAAAACTGATTGCCAAAAGGTTCAAGGCTTTGGTTTTGGTTGAAAAAATGAAACCGATAAATGAATTCTGATGGCACATGGTTGCAAGTTGTGTTATTTTTTAAAACAGATAAGCCGCTTATTTTTGATTGTAAATATAGATTTTATACGAATGACGACAACAATAAATATAGGATTTATTACATTGCAGAATGTATTCCGAATAAGCAATATAGATTCAATGAATTTTGATGACACTGAAAATTGTTTGCAATTTCGTCTCTGTTTTTTGACGAACTGGCAATATTTTCACTTTTCGGATAAAAAATCCCTTTGAAGCCATCCCCATATCTCATTTTTATGGAATCATCCATATACTTTATATGGCTTTGTAAGTAACCTTGTCATGAAACGAAAAACTCTCCATTTCCATTGTTGTAACTGTAAAAGTGTAACGTGAGGAGTTATTTTAGGCTCTTTCCAATAATAAGCAATTTTGTCTAAAAATATATAACTTACGCCTATTGACTTATAGAAAAATAACGAAAGGTATGTGGGGATGATTTTTTTATGAATGCTTTTCACGTGACCGTAGATAGAAATTCTCTAATTTTTCATGCCCGATGAAGAACAACCTGGTGTAATAATAAACTAGAGAATGAAGCTTACAAATTTAAAAATAAATAACAAAATTATTGTTTAAACTCCAAGTCTATTACCACATGAAGTTCATTTTCATCTGACAACACTATATGAAAAATGAAAGAATTTCACTCAATCCACTAATTCTGTTACGAGATTATTGTCACATGAAACGAAAACTTAAAAAAAAATTGATTTCGTGTGGGCGATTGTAGATGAACTGGAACTATAAAAAACGAGTTTACTAACTGTTATTACGTACGAGGGGCAAACTGGCCATTGATTCTTCTTGGCTTCGTTTTTAGTTGCATGTTAAGCGGAATTCAATGTGAAATTAAATTAAACGTACAGTCAAAACTTTCTTCACGTGTTGGTAGCAATAAATAAGAAAATTGCGACAAAGAACCGTTAACTGGGTGTTTTT
Organism: Pseudolycoriella hygida; assembly: GCA_029228625.1. Taxonomy (NCBI): domain Eukaryota; kingdom Metazoa; phylum Arthropoda; class Insecta; order Diptera; family Sciaridae; genus Pseudolycoriella; species Pseudolycoriella hygida. Next base: position 43,418,675 of record CM055406.1, on the reverse strand, counting down.
GATAATAAATTATTCTGTCATTTCATAACAGAAATGAATCAGTAAGACAAAATGTTGAAATGATATACGGCTGATGGTGCTAGAAAAATTCCCGACGTTTCATATTCTTTATATGTAAGTAGAAGTAACGTTAGTAGCAGCTCTACTAGAAAAAAGCGCCCAATTGAACTTTTGAGAATCCTAAAATTCGTTATAGTTTGTATGCATCGTATACCATGCATAGAGAGCAGTTTGTATGATCGTATCAATGTGTTGTACTGACTGAAAAAATCTACAAAAGTATTTGAAACCGTTTGTAAACAATTGCTGTTAACACGGAACACACATCTAAATTTAAACAGAGTAAAAGAATTCAAACTTTATTGATTTTCCTATTTAAACCGTCAAATTTATAACATTTGTGTTCGCTGCGGTGTGCACGGGATTTCGGAATGCAATTTTATAGTATATTACGTACCTACTTTTGACTCGTAGGGAGTTTTATGCATTATCCGAGGACGAATGCTGTAATCTTACGAGTCAAAACAATAATGTTTAGAAGTATAATTATTAAGTGAAGCATTTTACATATTGAAGCGATCTAGGTGCAATTTTAAGTTTTTTTCACCGTTATTACGCGATTACCCAGCTTATGTAGAGGGTATTAGTAGATTAAAAGTTAGTGAGGTGATGTAAACAGCCGGTAATATAAGGGCGAAGTTTGCAAAATCGAGCCGAAGGCGAGGTTGTGTAATCGTCCTTGTGTTACAGGCTGTTTACATCACCTCACTTGTACTATGCTTTAACGTAGTAGCACTCAGTCGTTAAAACATTAAATATTTAAAAAAAGAAAAAAAAATAACTCTTCAAATACAGTGTACACCAGGGCCTCGATTAGTCAAAATGTTTTTACGAATTTTTACAAATTTGTACGATTTTTCACAAATGGTAACTATTTTTACAAATTGAAAAAATCATAAAAAATCGTAAAAACCGTTTTTACGAATCGAGGCACTGTTGTACACCATTTGAGTTCTTGGAGTAGGCTAGTTATCGTAGAACAATGCGCTCTGTTCATTTTGTTATTTCATTATTGTCGATGTGATAATGATGCAAGGAATGAACGGTCTATGTAGCTCAGCGAACAATGCTGCGGTGTTATTAAACTCTCATTTTTTCCATAATTTTTGGTTCCAATCCTTGAAGCCGCAAATTTTTTATACATTTTTTTTTGTGTTCAAATATAGATTTTTCATACAAAAATTCTGATAAACAGATTTTCAATCGATATCGACCCATCTTGCGGTTAGACTACAAATGTGTTTTACCAATTGATCACATCATGCTTTTAAAGCCTTATTACTCGGAAGATATTAGTCCGATTGAGAAAGTAAGTACTTTACAGGAATCTTGAGATCACGCACTACACACTGGCATTATGTTTCAACAAAATCCTTTTGGGTAAATGTTCTGAACAAAATCAATGACATTATATCACACACATACACGTACATTATGAACTTTTTGAATCAAGTAGCCTTGTTATACCTTTACAACTAAGTGATCGATTTCTAATCGTTACTCGATACATGAATCCGTGGGATAATGGTTGGCGTATGAGACGCTGATGTGGATGTGCCGAGTTCAAATCGTGATGTGGACATAGTTTTTTTCTTTATAAAAATAAGGCCTATACCCAGAAGAGTTCATTCTGGATGAACTGGACCATAATGGCTCATCAGTATCGTATCTAGACCGCTTTTCTAGGGGTAACTAAAGAAAGTTGATGAAAATTGATTCACTGGTTCAGGTAGTAGGGTCCACGGAGCGCGCCATTCTCATGAATTTCATTAAATAAAAAGAAATTTTGCTGTGATTCAGAGGCAGTCGAAGGCTCAAGAGTATTCAAGAAAAAAGTATAGAAGCGTCCTCTCTTTAGGGGCAGATTTTCTTCCGAAGATTAATATATATCAGAAAGGAAGGAACAAGCCTCAGGGGGGCGGAGAAAATACCAGGGGGTCTCAACCCCCCCTCGTCCCCCCTAGATACGGCGCTGTGGCTCATTATGGTAAGTGGCATCATTACTGCCTAGCATGTGAAATTTCATCCACATAGCAATAAACCTGCAACGTATATTCAAGGCACCGAGTTCGTACACGTTAAAATTAGTTAATCTAATCAATTAATGAGTTTTGTATACGATTTTTGTTTTTATTGAGATTTATTGAACTGTTCTCACTATGTTACTCATGTCGTAATCGGATCGTTCATTATCGAATAAGCAATTTCTGGCCAATATGATTTTTAAAAAGGCACGCCAATAAATAAAGGAACATTAATTTTCTAGTATTTTCTTGAATTCATCTGTCTTTTGAAGTTGATAACACATAATTAACTATTGGATTAGTATAGTCATATTCTACTTGAAAAAAATGTCGATCACAGCGAAAGTAAACGATAGTCTGTTTCCATCTTGATTGCTACTGAGGTTACAATATGAGGAAACAGTTTTGAAGAAAATTTTAATAAGTTTGAAGCCTCTACTACTGCCTCAATGGAATTATTTTGAATTCCGTTTAAATTTAACTTCAAAGACAAATGACTAAATTCTAATTAGCGTATTGGATCTTATGTAAAGTTTTATCACATGTTAAGCAATTTGGTTTTGATACACAATGTCGAGGTCACCGTCAGATCATCTTGTGTTGCAAAGTTGAAGTTGTGAATTTCTTTTCTATTTAACCATCACGTAAATCAATTCATCGTTTATTTTTTGTGCTTACATTTTAAAACGGGAAAATCCAAACCAAGTTGATGTGAGTAAAATTAAAAATAAAATGAATGAATTATATCTACATGCCTTCGTGCGAAAATATTGTTAAGCAAATTGCAAACATTACTGACGTTTTCGCACAACAAACTTTTGAATACAAAGCACATTTTGAGTAAAGCGTAAACGAGTTATTTCTCTCATTCATTTCGGACAAATAAATAATATATTATAAGAACAACGAAAGTTATTTTGCGTTTATACATAAGGGCGATTCTATTGGTAAGTTGCGAGGGAACCATGTGTTCTTGCTAAACCGTGCACATGCGAGATTTGTGTTGTATGAAGAAAATTCCTCTATAGGTTCAATGTACAGGTTCTTCATGCGAAAGAAGTCCAACCTTTGCATTCTTGGCCGGAAGACGGTTCCCTCGTAACACATTTTCCAACTTTTCAATGGAATGGCCCATAAGCTCTTACGATTTATTGCTTAATGTTCAATCGAATTTCACTATGAATGAGTGAATCTTAAGAATTAACACTGATATTGAACTCAAAGTCGCAGACCTGTCTATCATTATTACACTTTATATACCATTTAGATATCGAAAGGACACACAAGTTTTTTTAGGATCTTTCTTTCATTTTCTGTGGAGTGTGGATGCAAAATCATTTTTTTGTACATTTTCTGAACAATGCTGGAATAGGAGGAATTTCTCAAGTAGTATATTTCAACATACCTCAATACACACGAGATGTGTACGTACGCGTGGGCTAAGCCCCAGCGAAAAGTACACATCGAGTGTGTACGTACGCGCTGGCGAAGCCCCAGTGAAAAGTACACATCGAGAGTTTATTGGGTTATTTTGAAAGATGTTTTTCTGTAATAGTGAGAGTTGTTGGTGCACATACGGCGGAAAGCAACTTTTCGTCCCAAGTGATGGGGAAATATTTTCCGTCACAACCAATACACTCTCACGAGTAAGATGAAGTCTACATGTATTGTATTTGTGCTGTATTTATGTGTTTGACGATGCTAACAGCAAATCTGCACAATCTTGCGATTCTTTCACTGTCGAGTTGTAAGACTAAGATAAGACAAACGTTCGATGCATCTGTAACGTGACTATTAAAGAAATTAAACTTATCTTATAGCGTTGTCGTTGGTTGCTGCGAATTTATTGAAACAATAATTGCATTGTATTGCATATTACTGATAACTAAACTTTGTCTACTGATGCAATGCTACTTGTTATAATCAATGAATTTGTGCGAAAATCTAGCCTAATTTGGCAACGTTTATTTAAATAAAAACGTTCGGCAGTAGGTCAATCATCAAGATAACATAACATATGTGCTAATGAGTTGTGGACAACGACCCTGTAAGGTTGTTCTATCTTTTTTTTCATCAAATTTGGTGAGTCATACTGTTTTTTTTTTTTGATACTTTTAAACAAGGTCTCAGACATTGACAAATAGCTTTTCGTGAAAGACTAATTGAAATTAACTTGATTTTACAGTAAAGTATTACAAGAGCGAAAGTATTAGTGTTGTTTGGACAAGAAATCAGCGTATATAGTTGACTTCCATTTATTTTCCAGTCGACAGCAGTCTTAAGAATACTTTGTAGAGCTAGATGTCTACATTTCTACATGTTTGCAGATATCATTCACTTCATCACTTTATTGTAGCAATCAAATTTTGTTTGTAATATTCATAATATGATGATTGCAATCATAATTGACGGTGTAAAGTCGAAATATTGTCATTACTGTCACTTGTCACAATTAGCTACATCAAAAAATTGTGAGGGAATTTATGAGAAAACTTAATTCTTTGAATCAATTTCTATATTTCCTTCTTTCCTAATATATCCGGGTATAAAAACAGAAAAATATTACGCTTATCGCGAAACACGAAATATCGAAAGCAAATAACATAATTTACGCACAAATCACATAATATTTTATGTAAACAATGCGAATTATGCCAAGATTATTATGTCAAATTAGTGAAATTAGTCCACTAACTTCTTTTAGATAATCGAAAAACGCTTATTGAGTCATATGTTTTATCACTTTTCTTTATTTTAAATTGTATTTACCTCTTTGAAAAATTGCGCACATCATCAAGAAGCCATCCATAAAGTACGTACTACAAAAAGGGACATCCCTCCCCCTGTACACAAAAATGTGGAAAAAAGATGGAATGTATGAAGCGCACGCTTTCGTCAAACCCCATCGCCCTAAAGGCGTACTTGAGTCTTACCATAGTTAGTTAGTTTCGTTTATTGGCTCATCATTAATGATGCAATTAGACCTCATTTTTGGGTCTCTTTTGCTTACCATACAATACTAAAATTACATTATATTTTGTTAGTTTAAATTGATTTAAATTATAATAAATTACGTTTGATTTAGATTTAGATTTAGAATTAGATGAAATTATAAATTTGAAATTTGAAGCCCTTCATTTGTATCTGTTATTCATTGAATACTTTCCATGAATGCGTGTATGTCTTCCAACCGCATTTGTTGAATTTCGTTTCCACTCAAAAATGGTTTGCCAAAAGCCATTCTTCGACGATTTATTAGCGTTGGACATTGCATTAAGAGGTGGATTGGTGTTTCGTTTTCTTTCCCGCAGCGGCTGCATGTTGGATCGTTTGTGAGGCCTAGAGTGTGTTGATGTTTATTTAGACCACAGTGTCCGGTAATTGTGCCGACGATAGATCGTATGCCTTTCCGCGATTTGTTCAGAATGAATTTTGTGTTACGTTCATTTGGACCATTGATTATGGTTCTGCTATGTAGACAATTGTTTAGTTTTTGCCATAATTTAGTATGTTTTTCTTTGTAAAAGTTTCGAATGGCACTCCTTTGTGTTTCATATGTTAGTCCAATAGATGGACTGGGTCCTGTAAAGGGTTTGTTACTACTTTTTTTGGCTAGGGAGTCTGCTTTTTCATTTCCTTCTATATTGCTGTGTCCTGGGACCCATAAGAGGTTAATGATGTTTTTGTTTGATATGTTCGAGATCGAATTGCGGCATTCTATTGCTACCAATGAGGTGTAGCAATGGCTGTTTAGCGTGTTTAATGCCGATTGGCTATCGGTGCAGATATTAATGCGCTGGTTGGAGATTTTTTTCTCTATCAGAACATTGCATGCTTCGGTAATGGCGAGGATTTCTACGGCGTAGACACCAATGCCAGTGCCTGTTTTCGTTTTTGAGCCATCTGTGAAAATATTAGTATCGCTCGAATTTGGGAGATTTCCTACATTCCAGTCTGATTTGTTTAGAATTTGAATTTTGTAATTATTCTGAAAGAAGTATTGTGGTGCACATTTGTCAGTTGGCATTGCTATTTCCGGAATTTTTGTTTCGTTTGATAGTAAGATACTGGAGTGGCCAAAGGTAGTGTCTTTCCAGCATTTGACATTTTTGAGTCTGATGGCGGTTGCCATTGCTTCCTGCTCTATTTAGAGATCAATAGGCAGAATCGATAGGAGGGTCTCTAGAGACTTTGTTGGTGTGGATTTCATCACTCCAGTGATTCCCAACATCACCATTCTTTGTACGTGTTCTAGGCCCGATTTCAACTTTTTGTTTTTAGCTCTATGGTGCCATACTAGGTTGCCGTAGCATAGAATCGGTCTGATGATTGCAGTGTATAGCCAGAGTATTACCATAAGTAATATTAACACCTGGCAACCACCTAAACGCCGATTGTCGTTAGATGCGAAAAATTAAAAAATATCCATCCTTTTGTCCGTCCACCGTCCTCTAATTTTTTATATAGGTTTACTGAAAAATTTTACTTTTACGACAATTATTTTTGCGAAAAATAATCGCGCCAGCCAATGAGAGATATGGATTCTTCGATGAAAAAATTTTAACGAAAGATTCTTGTCTCTTATTGGTTGGCGCAAGAATTTATCGCGAAAATGATTGACGTAGAAGTAGAGTTTTTCAGCGAGCTCGCAATATAAGACGCACAAATCGGTCAAATCTAATAGCTGCGGAGCAAATTGGGGGTTTGAAACGCGTGTGGAAATAATATGTTTCCTAGGGATCCAGGATACCGGAAAATTTTAACTTGGATACCGGGAATGAAACTTAATATGCACACGCGGTGTAAGATATCGATCTCATGAAACAGTACAAAACAGACAAAAATTATGTATAGCCTGTAGGTGGTTTTTTATGATTATATTATCTTGATGGTCTCACAGGTCACTACAATGCCTTAGATCAGATTCAAAAACCGTATTTCGGGAGGGTTTCCAACTATGTGTCGTTCAAATAAATAATATTTGAAAAAAAGTTGCAAATCTTGAAATAAGCAGAATTTGATGCTGGAACGTCTTAGATAAACATCTTTTGGATTACTTTCACTTTTCAAACAGTTGGATTAGAATTTATAATGTAACACAATCTAAATGTTTATATAATAAACTTTAATTTGATGCAAAAGTCACACAGGAAGAAAATTTAAACGGAAAATGAATTCAGAGAAAAGAAAAATTGTAAAATGCGAATCCATTACATAAAACCACTTTTACTCTCAATGCGCAATGCAATGTCTGGCAAGGCATAAGACAACACAGTAGATAATGCAACATAAATTACAAATTAATTGTGGATATAATGTTTCACATATGTTTAACATTATATTTGTGTTACAGATGGACTGGAAGCACTTTCGAGACGAATAAATCCAACTTTTAAAATTTATAATCGATAAAACATGCTTTGATCAATGTATTTCAAGTAGATACTCTTGCTAAAGTAATTGAGTTGCATTTCCTCATTTAATTATACCCGCACGACAAAGAAAATTGATTGATTTATGCGTTTGTGTTGTTCTAATAATTTTTTCCATTCTGTTAACGATAAGACTACAATCAGTTGATGGGCAGATTATATTTATCTACCAATAGAAATGGTAATTGATATTTAATGTAAATTGATGTAAAACATTCAAAGAATTCATAATTATACACCGGAGAGTATTAAAAATTGTTGTGCATTAGTGCATACAACATTTATTCAAATTCACTTAGAATTTTTGTTGCTTCCCTTGACCCAATCTCAGCCAACTGAAAATGAGTTACCATATATGCATACTGCAATGTGCTTCAAAACATTAAAAATTAACTTTATTTAGCTATTTAGCGAGAGAGGCTAGAGACCGATTTTATATTTACATCAATACAGATAAATGCACTTACATCGTATCGATGTTCAATGCAAACACGTTTTTTCAATAAAGAATGTCAATACACCCTATAAATTCCGTAGAAAGTTATAACAATGATCTTGATCTATAAAAAGTTAATTTTTAATAACAAAAGCCAACTTTACCAGTAATTTTTCGTTGAGACACCAAATTTATATTCATCTAAAGTTCATTACTGCGGGTCAATACAACGATCATTTCTTCACTCTATTCCGCCATGTAAGGGTTTTCTCAATGTGCCCGAATGCTATCTTCAACTCTTGTTATGTGCAGAGCTTAATACTTGTGAAAAAATTCCCCAAAATACCCGAAATTTATAGGATATTTTGGCACCTGTTATGAATTTTCCCAAATGTTTTAACGACGAAAAAAAAACAACAGCGTAGACGTGATTCATTCACAACTTTCTTCTGCATAAGAATGGAATGCGTGTATTGAAGTTTGCCTTGTTTTGTCATTATATATACATAATTTCAAGTTTTACGTAAAACGTGCGATAATAATTTTGTCTGATGATGTTTTATAAATTTTTGTTTATTTACTTTCGACGTCGGTAGACGTATTAAAACTGATCTTGAAAATTGATATTTCAACTTTATATCATAGTTGATGAGAGTAATAGTTTCTTACAGATCTAGTTACAAAGAGTTAAAATGTCGGTTTTTGCGTGAATTTACTTGGTACGCGGAAAAGTTGAGATCGTCTAAAAAATGAACACATTTCAACCTTGAGACGTGCAAAGGACAGATCGGAATCATACGTCGACTGGCAATGAAATATGTAGGGTCGTCCAAAAGACTTTTTTGGTCCTGATCTGTGGCCTAATTGGATCGAGATTTCATATAATATACCAGCAAAAGGATTAGGTATGGAAATTGGATTTCTATATAATTTTCTCTTCAAACAAAGATGGATACGAATTGTTACGAGAATATTGTTCTTAACATGTGTTTTCAGCGTACGATTGTGAATTTACATATTAAGGTTACATATGAGTATACTAGTTCATTTATTATGAGAAATTTGTTTATTTCGTGTGACGTCAGGAATTGCCTCGGAGATTTTGAAATCGCTTAAAAATCTAATATTTTGCAATACTAATAAAAGACTGCCACATTCATCCCTTTCGAGAAACATGAAACATGACTCTATATAATATCATTTTGGCATATAATTAGCCATTTATATACCTGAAAGTAGGGATATAGTGAACATATTACAGTCAAGTAGGCATATAATGGTCGAATAGACTATAATTTTCGATTCGACTATTTTCATTATAGTTGGACTACAATGTATCATGATATCAAATCAAAATTTAAAAAAAGCCGCGAGTCGAATAGCTAATTATATGATGTAAACTATCGTATTAACAAATGTCCACCTGAATTATGAAAGCTAAAATCAGGAATCAAGAAATCAGGAACCAAAAATCAGGAAATGAAAATCAGGAACCTAAAACAAGGAAAAACAAAAATCAGGAAAAACCAAAATTAGGAAAAACGAAAATCAGTAAGGAAATAAATCTAGAAAAACATCAAAGTTTTCAATTCCTCAGGAGGTCGCAATCTTATTTTTGGTATGTAGAGGGCCCTGTCCCCTAAACCCTCGCGCCTGCCCCAAACCCCGCTAGGGGCTCTGCCCCTTTACCCCCCTACGCGGGGGCTGCCGCCCCTCGACCCCGCTTTTTTATTTTCCAGGATTTATCACGGCCTACGGCGCATTCTCTCAAAAATTATTTTCTTCCTTTGCCTGATTCCTAATTTTGGCTTTTCCTAATTTAATTCATTCCTAATTTTTGTTTTTCCTATTTTTCCTGATTTTTGTTTTTTCTTACTTTTGGTAAATAATTTTTTTTCCTAATTTTCGGTTTCCTAATTTTTGTTTTCCTAATTCGTGTGAAATACCCGTATTAACCAAGAGGTAAATAGCTTGATTATAGATTGTGTTTTGCCTCAGCGTCTTATCAGGTAATACCGCCCAAGTTTCAACCGTTCCTTCGGTCGGTAACAAAACATTAAATTTCTATGGGAGAACATAGTTTTTTGCGATTTATTCATTATTTATTTTTAATTAAGCGGACCGAATGAGTAATGACAGCAGTTCATTTAATTCTACTTTATAATTGCTGACTTGGTTCGGTTGACACAAAATACGAACTGAATAATTCGTAAAAAACGAAATTTCCCCATACAAATTTAACGTTTTGTCACCGACTTTTTTTAGCGCCATCTGCTGTTTTATGGTAAATTTTGTGAACTATAAACTCAACTTATAGTCTCGGCATGTGAATATTCCTCGGGGCAGAACCTCTCGGACATTCACTTCACCTGAACTATAATCGCGCCATTATATCCCCTGATTGTTACTATTATCGCATCCGTCGAATATGTGTGATATGTAATCAAAAATTAAGGTAAACAGGTGAAAAAAACGCGATTAAAATTATATCACGATGTTTGTAACTGTTCGACTATTTGCGATAAAATAACCAAATGCTGCATTGGAGTATATAGGAAACGTGTGCGAACACTCGTGCAAGCACTAGTGAGCTATATACTATCTACTATTTTCAACCCTATAGACGATCATTTTTACTCTTTAGGTAGGTATGAAAAAAGCATGTGAAACAATGAACAAGACGATCAACTTTAATTGAATATTGTCCTTTTGATCATTTGTTCTTGTAAAATGACAGAGACATTCTCATAATTGTTACTTGTTGCAGCGTTAAACAAGTTTTTTTTTAATTGAATGACGCTGTAAAGCTACAATGACATTGTGTTAAACCATTAGCCACTACACATTTGAAGTCATTTTTTAGATTTAATTGGTTGAGTCAAGGTGAAATGAAGACGGATCTGCGGACAATTTATAAATAACAATTTTATGGACTGTATTATTCTTTGAGCAACACTGAATTACGCAGGTATTTCGCAGCTACTTATTTCATTTCACTATCTGTCTTCTTTAATTGAAATAATTTTTCGGATTTTCTACTCGAATATCAACACAACGTTTCCATAAAAAACTTTTGAAATCATTTTTTCAGTTATCAGTGACTGAAGTGAACGAAATTCGAGCATTTAATTTTTGAAGCGAAATTATGAGAGAAATGGTATTTCTGAAATTAAATCTGAAAGAAAATTGTCCATAAAAAACATTTTTTCCATTGAAAAAAAAACTTCTTCGGACTTAATCGGACAATAAATATTAATCAATCACTTCCTCAGCTTCATCTGCAATTTTTCCTTATTTTTCCTTTTCTCAAAAGGCAATATGCTATATAACGATTGCGATATATTGATTTTGTCGCTATTACAGGAGAATTACTCATCTTTCAATAACAATAACAATAATTCAAAAATGCATAGACTATTTCTTTGTCTCTTCTCATTGAAGTTGAACAATTCTCTTTTACGATTTAACTAGAGAGTACCTTTATCCTTATTATAAAGGAAAACTGCAAAATAAAAAAGTAAATACATATTTTAGTCAGAAATGCAGCTGTGTTCTTTAAATTTGATGTAATTATGGAGGAGATTAGTTCAGAATCTAAGTGAAGGAGTCGGCATTTGTAGATTAATGCAGTGAATAAAAATTTCCGATAAAAACAAAATTTGATTTAGATCGAACAAGTTGATTTGAACATAATTTTTACATTAAGTAATTTTTGCAATGTTAGTTGTGAAAATCCTTTTCATCTTCAGCCGTAAGTTGAATATTAGTAGATTACGCACCTGCGAGAAAATTTTGCGGGGATTGCATCCCTTACCTTCGGCTCGGGATGCAAACCTCCCCCTAGAAGATAAAAAAATGTTCCCGCAGATGCATATGCTATTTTATTCATCAAAGCAACAAATCTAAGAAACAAAGTTTGATAAGAACAATTAATGTATTATTTAATGCCCTAGGGAAGCACTGCGGTGAATAAAATACTTTGGTGATGTGACCAGCATTGTTCGAATTTATGCTAAATTTCTATCTCCCTAGGTAACAAAAAAATTGTTTTTTCGATGCCTTTTTCCTGACGCAATCGAAAGGAGTTTTGCAGCGAGTGTGAGCTTTCCGTTTCGATGTGAAGGACCTGGAACGGTATTTTGACACAAGCTAAAAAATGCATCACTAACTTGCGTTGGAAATAGACGGTAAAGTGGATGTTTCTTGTTTAAAAATAGTAGTTTTTGATACAAGTTACGTATAAACGTAGTTTAATGCACTAAACGTGTGATTGCCGATACGAGCCGAAGGCGACTTCGGCAACACATCGTGTGCGTTAAACTACTAGCATACGTAACGTGTATCGAACAACGACGAAAAACGAGTTTCCTTGCGTGTTTCCACTTGCGAAAATTTGTCGAAATTTCAATTTTTGCACTAGTGCGATAAAATTTTATCACTTACTTACAGATTACTTACTTAAAACAGCTTTTACGCACTAGCGCAATAAAATGTGCGAAAATTGACTTCATGCGACTCCGAAATGACGCACGAAAAAGCGAGTTTTTTGTCGGTGAATTGCAAAAATAATATTTTTATGTATCTTTCGCCCAAAATGTGCCATTATTCGCACTGAAAACTAGATTTAATTTGACGTTTTTTGGTCGAAATTCGAAGTCGACTAATAAAACTAGTTGCCGACGACACGTTTGTTTACTTTCTTATACTGGCGAGCTTTTTCAATCGTTTAAAGTAGAGTCGAATTGAACATATCAAACATAAACGTATTGCAAAGTGTGGCCGAGTACACAGTGTATGTCGATGAGTTGGAGTTCTTACAATCTGTTTACAAGGAGCTATAAATTATTGAATGCAAGTTTTTACCATTTGGATAACCTATAAAATTTGTCAATCGGTAACAACAATTATTTTTTGTCGCTTGTTCCCACTTCGTGGATCATTTCGTTAAGTTTTTGTACTAAAACGAAACAAAATTTTGTACTAGTGCGGCGACTGTTCAGAACTGTTTCAACGCAAAATGTCAACAAAATGTTTTACCTGCAAAGATGTGATAACAAACGTAGACTTCATAAAATGCGAAGGGATATGCGCTGAAAAGTTTCATGCCAAATGCGTGTCACTAAATAGAACGACGCTTAATGCAGTGACAAGCTGCCCTAATATCCACTGGCTATGTCACGATTGCAACAATGGCAACAAATCGGTCGGAACATCCATCGATAATATGAAGCATACCTTAGATGGTTTGACGAACTCATTGTCAACTGACCTAATGAGTGGATTCAAGTTATTGACTGAAACTCTTGCATCAAGTTTATTAGCGATTCACCACTCATCCCTCGGAACGGATGCAAATCACTCATCAAAACGAAAAAGGAATGAAACGTCAAATGAATCAGATGCAGAGGGAGAGTTTGCTGCAAGGAGAAAGCGATTCTCCGCTAGCACACATGGAAGTTCAGACACTCGAATCAGTGCTACGCCGACGTTACCAATTCCTACGACCAACGAACTGAGAAGAAGTGTTGTCATCTCTAACATTGACAAGGAAATATCACCGGAGTACTTAAATAGCTATTTGTCGAGCGAGTTGGGTATTCCCGAGTCGAATATCAGAACCACACTGCTGAAACCTGCGGGCATTGCTGACGGCGACATAAAATTTCTTCAGTTTCGAGTATCCGTTCCTGATGGCGTGTACAATAAAATTAGAGCTGCTGAAACATGGCCGAGAGGGGTTCGCGTTCGCGACTATGTTTTCAATCGTCGTGGAGGAAGCTCATTAGTATCAAAAGAGAATTTTTTATGGAAACGATCGTCCCACTCACCAATAGAACAGAATCATGTCGAGCGAACAACAATAAGGGAAAACCCGGTAACAACCGAAATAAATATTCCCATGTCGAATATAAAGCCGGACGTTGCACCAATAACTACAGTAGCAGTAGAGGTAAACAATGCGACTCTCATCGACATCGTAGAAACCGAAGAGCAGTTGATGAACCGAACAGATTGAACTTAAACACACCTGTTGACGAAGCAAATTGTGAATCGACAATTTCAGTTACGGACGATGCTATAATTTGCGGACATTGTACTCCATCGTTTTCAATTGACAACCAAGAGGGCAACATCGTAGACCCACTACCATCACAATCACATCTGACGAAACAATTACAATTACCTTCATTGACAACATCGACATTACCACAACCACAGTTATCATCAACATCACCAAAATTATTCTCGCCGTTACCACTTCAGTCGCCGAGAAATCGCTCATCGGCCGGGTCATCATGTACTATCAGAACGTTCGGGGCCTACGTACAAAAACAGCCGATTTCAAATTGTCATCGCATGCATGTGATTTTGACATTATAACGCTAACAGAAACCGGCCTAAATTCGTCGATTTACGATGGTGAGTTATTTGACACTAATAAATTTAGCGTTTACAGATGCGACAGATCAGGCGATAATATTATTCATGAGAGATTCGGTGGTGTATTAACAGCCGTCACAATTTCCATTACTAGCGAGAAAATAATTGTCCCTCACACTGAAGACGTAGAACTGTTGCTCGTGAAATTGAAGATTAAGACCAAAACCGTTTACGTGTGTAATTTATACATCCCATCTAAATCGCCGATTGCGGTGTATTATAAATACGCCAGCGCGTTGGAGAAGGTTATAAATTATGTCGATTTGAGCGTTGATGAAAGAATGTATGTTGTTGGCGACTTTAACATGCCTAATATTCGTTGGCTGCCACCGTGCGATGAAATAGGTTTTAGTGGTTCGAATGACTACCTGTATGAGCAGCATATCACTAATACCCTGCTCCCACATGATATCGACACGAGCGCAAATGCCGACCTCCTGTATAGTCTGCTCGGCTCTGGACTAAGTCAAACGAACAGCCACCCCAACTATCAGGGGAATATATTGGACCTAGTCTTTAGTAGCCACCCTAACGATATCTTTGTGACAAAATCATGTTCACCCATGTCTAAAATTGATGACTACCATGAACCTTTAGAAATTGAATTCACACTAGATACCGACGACGTTGTTGAGTTCAACAGCGATGAACACGAATTTAATTTCAAGAGGGCGGATTATGACGGAATCAATGACTATTTAAAGTCGGTGAAATGGGAATGTGAGCTAGCAGGAAGTCCCCATGTAGATACATGCGTCGACCGTTTTTATGAAATTTTGAGAATAGGTTTCGAGCGATTCATTCCCCTCAAGAAAAAATTTTACAGCGGTCACCCACCGTGGTATAGTAAAGCTCTGACGAGGCTCAAGAATAGGAAATCAAAGGCTCATAAAAAATACAGTAACTGCTTAAACTCGGGTAGACATCCTGGATGTAATAAATGTTACATGAACTACTGCGTATTGAGAAATCAGTTCAGTGCCGCTCAGTCACGCGCATACGACTCGTACGTAAAGAAAACTGAGGAGAACTTAACATCACACCCATCAAAATTCTGGTCATATGTGAATGATATGAAAAAATCGGTTGGTCATCCGAATATGATGTACCGAGGTGAGAATCGTACCACGACGATGCAGGGTAAGTGCGACCTGTTTGCAGGATTTTTTAAAGACGTGTTTGTCAACAATTGCTGTACGGAAAACAAAAAATATGGGTTAGCTAAATGCGTGGATATAGGGTCGATATCTCTGAGCGAAGAGCAGATTTTCAATGCTCTGGACCATATAGACACGTCGAAAGGTGACGGGCCAGATAACATTTCACCACTCTTGCTGAAAAATTGTTCTCAATCACTAGTTACACCACTGTGTCACATTTACAACTTGTCTTTGTCCACCACTTTTCCCAGTCGGTGGAAAGAATCTTACGTGGTTCCAATTTTTAAGAAAGGCGCTCGTTCAGATGTAGAATGCTATAGGGGTGTTGCAATTTTGCCCACATTCGGCAAACTATTCGAGTCCATAGTCTGTGGGCTGCTTACGGAAAAATTCAAAAAAGTGATTTCAGTAACACAACATGGCTTTATGAAAGGTCGATCAACATCTACGAATCTAGTCGACTTTGTGAACGACGCTATCCGAATAGTCGAAAGGGGTAATCAATTAGACGTTATTTATACCGACGTATGCAAGGCATTTGATAGAGTACAACATACCTCTCTTCTGTGTAAACTAGAAGAACTTGGCATGCACTCAGAGCTATTAAATTGGACGCGATCATATCTGCACGGACGCACACAATATGTTAAAATAATGGGATGGAAATCCAGTCCGTTTCCAGTAACTTCCGGTGTTCCACAAGGGAGCCACCTAGGCCCGTTATTGTTCCTTATTTTCATAAATGACGCTATGAGAGTATTGAAATTTTCGAAATGCTCACTATTCGCGGACGACCTTAAGATATATCGTGAAGTTAGGACATGGCGCGACTGCATTGCTTTGCAGAAGGACTTGCTCTCTTTGAATCGGTGGTTTAAATTGAATGCGCTAGAACTCAATGTTGACAAGTGTGTCGCAATGTCGTTTTACAGAAAACGGAATCCGACACGTTTCGCATACGGCGTGGCTGGAACAATACTCAAAAGAGCTACTGAAATACGCGACCTGGGAGTAACTCTAACGGAGGGTCTATCATTCAACAAACACATTGATAATATTGTGGCTAAAGCATACTCGATGCTCGGCTTCATGAAACGCATTTGTAAGGACTTTCGCAATGTGGCCGCGCTTAAGAGCATCTATTTTGCACTTATTAGGTCACACCTCGAGTACGCTTCGGTTGTATGGTCACCTTACTACCAAGACCAAAGTGATAAGATAGAGTCAATTCAAAAAAAATTTTTGATGTATGCGTTGAGAAGAACTATTCGCCGGGACGAGAATTTTCGCCTACCATCGTACTTCAGTAGATGCAACGATATACAAATTGAGTCATTATCACGTAGACGAATCAATTTGGCTGCGATGTTCGTTTTTGATGTTCTCAGGGGTCGCGTGGATTCACCAAATTTACGTTTGAAATTAACGATAAATCGTCCAATTAGGGTTTTGCGCAACGTTAATTATCTGATACTTGAAAGCCATCAAGTGAACTACGGTATGTTCGAACCGGTTAACCACATCTCCAGGGTGTTCAACATGTTTGCCCATTTTTTTAGTGAGTCAATTACACGGAGCGCTTTTCGATCGGCTGTCAAATCGATGGAATTGAATAGAACTACTCTGAGAAGGAACGGATTTCTCCTATCTGTCATCTGACTATCTGTTTATTATCTTGTGTCCAAATAATGCTAATTGCTAATCAAATATTTTCATCTGTTTCCTTTTCATATTATCATCTATCACGACAAATGACACTGTGATCATGACGACGTTACTTTCACCGAACGCTGCTGGTCTGCGGAAATGATTCAGTGATGACGAGGCAAAGTTGTTTGACGCTCCGACGGGTCGACTGGGCGGAAAACATACTTCCGGGCTGCCGAATATTTTAAGTTGTAGTTATTCACATTGATAAAGGCCAGTAAGCTTTTAGAGTTGTTGGCCAGAAATAAATAAAAAAAAAAAAAAACCGTATTAGTCCAGTTCGAAACGTTTGAACTGGATTAATATGATTTTATTAGTCGAGTTTCATTCATAAGTTGACGTTTTTCAATAGTTGCTTCGTGAAATGTTCAAGTTCATTTCCAAAAAATGGCTTTTTGTGCGAAAGATACATAAAATTATAGTTCGTAAGATTATCTCGGTTCAGGATATGAATGATACGGATTGTGGATATAACTTTTATTAATCAACAATTCTAAACGATTGTGAATGGGTTGGGATGCGGCTAAAATTCCGCTACGTGGAGGTTAAAGTTAGACCACAATCTTTTCCCTAATGCTGATTGTGAGAGGATTGAATAAAGTAAGGCAGCAATCACATTGTGTTTCACTGATCGTCATTATAGGGAAATTTAAGGTGTGACTTGGTAGCAAAATCAAGATTACAATCGGATTTTAAGGTGTGACTTGGTAGCAAAATCAAGATTACAATCGGATCCCTAATGTTGGTTTTAAACTACATTAATATTTTTAAGATAAAACTTATTCATTATCTATTCTGTTGATCTAGACGAAACTTTAATATTTCTCTTGATGTAAAAAACTTTTTTATTTGCTCTGATTACCCTTCAAATCAAAAGAGCTGTATTAATTGAGGCCATTTCGGATGAATGTCCAAAATCCAAATTCTTAGAGAGCGCTAACTATGATTTGACTTGCGTCTCTCTTACTGTATCGATGGCACGCATAAGGAAAATCCTCTTGAACGCTTGCCATTGACTGACGAGTTGCGGTGAAGGGACCCTTATGCGACGAAACAGTGTCTGCTCGAGTAAATAACTCATAATTTCCATATCGGAATCCCTTTAGACTCAGTACGAGTACTCAATTTTATAATCTTTCTTATAAATTGTTTAAATTGTTTATCTTAAGTTAACCGTCTCTATTAGAGTCGTCTAAACTCCTGTGGTATCATCATATGACAACCAGATAAATGAAACAAAGTTATATCAGGGAAATTTTATCGTTTGTTCGACATTTACGGGATATTACATCTCTATGATAATCCTTTCAACTCCTGTGGCGTTTTTTAAAAAAACGACAGGTAAAAAACAAAATTTCTAGTATATCCAACATGTACTACATGTCGTTCATATGTGCTCTATTGGTTGAAAAGTCCACGGACTGCCGCCCTATGACTTTTCACCAATTTCACACAATATGACAGACATGTAGTACGTGATGCATAAATTAACTATCGTAACTTAGATGAGTGCTGTAATGAATTTTCATATATTTGTTACTACTGTCTGTTACTAATACTAGTGCTGTCATGAAAGTAACAAAATTGTTTCGTTAAGAATCATGCTGTTCCTAACTTATGCACCAAGCTTTTTTAGACTAGTGTAACATTAGAACTCGTGGTGAACCTCACACTCGTTGAAAAATACTTTTAGCATGCGTTAGGATTCCCTAACTAATGTTGAAAAATTACGACGCCAGTTACGAAAAATATGTTTCGTGTGCGAAAAAAAAAATCGCTAAAAAAAGCCTTTCTACATACATTAGGAAATAATGGTACGGAAATTCATTTTTATACAATTTTTCTGTGGAACTAGTGGGATAAGGAAACTATAACATTACTCTACATTGTTTTATGCATCATAATGTGTATATTATCGCGTAAGGGCATAGAGTTTTATCGAAATTAAGATGAAACTCTTGCGAAAAATTAATACTACCAACTAATGTTGTACTTCTATAAATCAAACGTTTCTTCTAACCCTTCTAACTGACTTCTTTAAACAAATAAAACAGACAGACGGCCCGAAGTGAAGTGTAACTACACATTTTACAATTAATTCCATTTCCATCGTAAGAAAAGTTCAGGAAATGAAGCAATGCAGTATGATCTTCAAGGTAAGACCATCTGGCTCAACTTTTACTCCGTGAAATTAAGATGCAACGCACATTCAAACACGATTTAATCGAATGCACTTGCCAGAGGTGAACGAGATTTGATTCAGAGGAACATTGGTGTCTGGCTTAGTTATTAATCTCAAAGTTTAGATGATAATTTTTTTATATCTTTTTTTGAACTTTATGACAGAATAGTCAGAGTTAGGAGTCTTAACAATTACTTCATGGTGTGTTGTTTGAGTATGTAGTGAATTAGCAGCTTGTAGAATGAATTATTCGGTCGAATTTCTTTGTTTGGACGAAATTATTGATTCAGCCGCGAAAATTGTTGATGTAATGTCAACCCATCAACACTCATGCAGTTGCAACACAAATATAATGGGACATTTTCGTCGAATGAAATTTTTCTGTTATAAATAAAATTATGTTTCGCTCACTTTTAAACAGATATTTCACGAGGTGATAAGAAATACCGGCTGTTAACATTGCTTATGACGTTTTTTCTAATTTCACTTCTTATGAAGGATAACTTTTAGTTGTACGAAGAGTTCGATGTATTTATAAGCTTCTCACGTAATATCAACAAAATAATATGCAATTGACGAGGAGAAAGTTCATATTCCATCCACATAACCGAGACAAAATAAAATCTTTCAGGTTGCGAAATAAAGTCGATATTCAAAAAAAAATTGTGTACATGGTACCTATATGTTTGCAAACTTACCTGATGTTCATATGTCCACCGTAATAAATCGTTGAAAAGATCTGTACTTTTCGATGAAAATTTTACAACACTTTCTTATGTAATTCGCTCTGATGAATACAGAATGCAACCATTCATTTATCGATTCACAATAAAAAATATACCAAAACAAAAGAAACTTTTTTGCTATAATACAATTAGTATTTTAATCGAACGAATTCACTGTCAATGCAGAAAGCATTTTTATTTATTAGAAATCAATAATTCTATGGTCACTAGTCATTTATACAGAGGGTAAATGTACGAAACAATCTTTTTGTTATCACTTTTAATTCACGTCACATACGTTTAACTAAATTGTACGATTTTATTACTGCAAAAAGACATTTTCTGCTCGTTACGGCCACGACCAAAATGAAAATGAAACAATTTTTAAATCTTTTGCTTTTGAGACATTTTGCATGTTTCTCGTCTGTCACTTTAACTAAGAATGTGTTGGTATGACGTTATGAATGCATATTCACGGAGAGAGAAGAGCATGCGCGCAACAAATAAAAAGGTTTGTGCTATGCATATTACGTATGTATGTATATTCTGCGATATTTGTATACGATAAAATAAATGTTGAAATTAAATATACGATAAGACTTTGAATCAGACTCCCCCTAACAGTCAAATGATGTACCAAAAATGAGCTCGATTTTTTCTTCTTCCCTAAATCAAGTCCTTTAATTTCGCTTTAGTTGAAACAATTTCATTCGAACTGATATGCTGTTGCTGTACTTTATTGTTTCAAAGTAGAGTTGTGTTCGTCAATGTTCCAAGTAGAATTTGTTGAATTGTTCGATTTATAGACCCTTACGAAGAACGTAGTGCTTCGAAAAGAAGTCTATTGAGTCTATTGCGTTTGCCACGACGTTTGTAACCAGTCGAGTCGGGCTACTTTTTTGAAAAGAGAAAAATGCATAAAAATTTTGTCCGTCCGTCTCTCAACCTAATAACTCGAGTAAAACTTGACCGATTTTCAAAATCTTTTTTTTCCCCTGAGAAGTAATCGAAAAATCTTTTCAGATTTTCAAAAATGTTTTTTGTTCGAAAGATATAGGAATGCCCGACAATTTATGAAAGAACCTTTTTTGATTTTGAGCCTTTGGACCCAGCCACAACCCTAAAACTGAGTCTCTAGGGCCAAATGTGTTTTTTCTACATAAATCGGGCAAATTTTATCCGATTTTTCAAATCTTTTTCTTTCCTAAAAGATAATCGATTACAGGATTGAATTTGTGCAAAATCGGTCGAAAACTTTAGAAAATATGGTCGAAAAATTGGTCAAAAACGTCGTTTTTTGAAGGTCGGTTAAACTTGTTGACTTATATATCTCCGAAATTAGCACGAAAATCGCTCTTCAAGGTTTTGCATGAAAGATATGAACTTCCAAAAATCATGAAAAAAAACTTAGTGATTGAGTGGTTGAGGGATTTGAGCTTTAGGGTCCTTTAGTGTGGGCCCAACTCAAGATACGCGACCCAACACGATATATTTGGTGGTTTTTCGTGAATATTGTTTTAATGATGAGGTTTTTTGTGCAGCGTTGTCAGAGGCCTCAGAGGTCGGTTCTAAGTTCGGCTCTAGTACAAACAATTTTTTTCAAAATTTGACTCTTTTCCAATGTCTTTTGATAATGGGCTTTTTTTGCGCTGGAGCTTTGTGCGGGTTTATCAATATTGCCAATAAAATTTAATGCCGACGGACGTGGTTTTTTGTTTGTAAAAATTATTTATTTCAAGTATGTAAAATTTGTTACAATTTAATTTAATAGTTTATGTTGCGCTAAATTTACAGCCAAGGTGAGGGCTTTACCAAATTTATATGACGAAATTTCTTTGTGTATGCCGCGGTGGCCCTGACAGTTCTCATTTTTTTTGTTGTTTGATAAAATTAGGAATTTCATTGGAGATACAGATATTCCCCTTCTGGGTTGTAAAAAAAGTTTAAAAAAGCAACCGATCTTCTAAATTTTTTTAAAAAACTTAACCCTTAACTTAAACTAAGTGACAAAATACGTGCGCATTGTCGTAAAAAGTCGAACAATCAAAAAAAAATAAAATATTCAGTAATTGTTAGATACTCATTAAGTCGGTCAGATAATTCAATTCATGCAGCTGTCTACATGGATAATAGCTTAGAATCACGACTCCAGAGCAAGTAATGAGGAGGTTTGTAAATATTTGAAGCACATTCGTTTGCAATACTACCAAGCCTATTAATGATCGTGTTTTCATGTTCGTAGGTTAATAGGACGTGGTTAATACCGTTAATACACGTAAGAGTTAAGGCAATATTTACTGAGATACATTTGAGTCTTTTTGCAGCATATATTCTGTTTGGCACATCTATTCTGATACGTACTACCATTGCATATGTTTTCCATGGTTCTTGCCGCGTAAGTTTAGATTTTTGGTATACCATTTTACTCGCTATAAATTGTTCCGGGATGAATTCCCTTTACGCTATCTTTCTATTGTTTTTGTTCAGTTTGTATGCAAAACACATGCACGTATGTATTGCGAATTAAAGGAGTAGAATGAGCGTACGATGCGGATAAATCGCGTGAGGTTTGTTGGAAATCTCAACTGCTTTTGTCAATTTGAGCTTTCCAAATAAATCTTACGCGATTTATTCGCATCGCAAGTCAATATAACTACTCCTTAAGGTCCAAAAAATAGTACTAGTTCACTCTCGACGAGTACTTTTTAGGAAGAAAAAACTCCCCCTACAATTGCGAATTGCAAGGAATTTCAATTTTGTTTGGTGATAGTTTGAGGCTCTGAGGAAGATTATTTTCAATCGGTACCGTTGCCTGGGTAACGAATTTCTTCTCCTTCACTCTTTCAATGTGGTTTATATTAACAGGAGACAGACACATTCGTTCCCCAGGCGACATGGCAGCTACCGATGGAATTAGCCTTTCTTATCCCATTGTAGGTTTTTGGTACCTACGTACTTTATGTGGTAAGAACTAGGATATGATTCCCCAATGCAAGCTTTTCTTGTGATAGGAGAAGGCAGTACATACATACTAAACTATAAAACATCACAAGTTAAGTAATCGTCTGCCGCAACGATGTGTTTACACGAGGTATTGTTATGTGATCTTCAGAGAGCTCAGAGACGTTGCGGAAGACAATTTTTATAACTTGTGATCTAGACTATAGAACAAAAAAAAATTATTTTAATTGATTTTCTTAATTATTCCTTGTAACGATGTGCGAAAAACAACATAGGGTGTAGAAAAACAATAATTTTAAATGAAGGTTAAGTGTAGGCACAAGACTACAGTAGTGTTAGTGTTTTTGCTGAATGTGCGCGTTTTGTAAAGGCAAAATGGACTTTGCGTGTGTACACGATTTTGGGAAAAAATCTGGTGCTACCTTAACTGACGTAATTTTACCGTTTTGTTTCGAAAATGATGACTATATTTTATATCGCTTTTTTAGATTAGATTGGGTCATAGGAATGTATTTACTCTATCGGTAGTCTATATTTGAATCTTTGAAAATTAAAGATTTCCATCGGGAATATCTAAAATTCGAAGAAAATGTTCACAAAAACTTAGAATATTGTAATGTTCTAACATCTGCCCCTCGACACGAATGAATTTTGTGTTAACCACGAATTTCAGACTGTTGATTACATTACGAGAAAAATAAAGGAAACTAGTGTCTGACCTTATGATTATGACCGACCTAGGGCTTTTTCGCGAAATCTGAGGTTATTTATTGTATTCGCATGAAGAATTGACCAAAAAATTCGCTGTACAAAATTATATTTTTCTCGATATTTTCCTTTTACAAAATATAACGAAATCATTTTTCATTTCCGAAATGTAACAAATTTAAGTTTTTTTACTTTTCCGACGTATTTTGTAAAAAGAAAATATAATTTTGTACTACGAAAATTGTTTCGATTATTAGTTTTTGGTTAAGCTAATCCAGATATTGATGTATACCCCTTGCCTATAGGTTATTGGTTGTCGTATCTACATAGCACATTATGCAAAAAGCGAACCTACGTATGTAAATAGTTATTGAGATGAGTGTTCGGTAAGAATGCTCTTCATTCTACTGATCTTTGTTCTGCTGAACGAAAGAAGTTATTTTGAGTTTTTGAGGTCAATGCCGATGCAATTCTTGGCCTGTCGGAAAATTCGATCGCTTTTCAGTTTTTTATGACATTTGTTAATATGAATTTTGAAGGTGGAGGGTTGGGATTTGAGGTTAGGCGATATGACTCACATTTGGTACACCTGACTGCATTTTGGTGCACCTGACTGCACTTCTTGCACCTGACTGCACTTTTTTACACCTGACTGCACTTTAGTGCACCTGACTGCACTTTGGTGCATCTGACTTCACCTTGGTGCATTTGACTGCACTTTGGTCCACCTTACTGCACTTTGGTGCACTTGACTACACCTTGGTGTACCTGACTACATTTTGGTGCGCCTCCCTGCCCAAACATTATTTTTAGCAGTGATACTCACTACATAATGACTGTACTTTCAAAAAAAAATGTAATGGGGACACTATTCTGCACAAAATTATTTTAATGCAATGAGTTGATTTGATTGTGTAGTGAGGCCATCCAGCAGTTTTATTGCGCAATAACATATTTTTTCAGTGAACGGCTTCGCCCAGATAGATATTTATAGATTTTAGAGAATGTTGCCTTTCCTTAAGTAACATGTCGAAGATCGGCCAGAGAGTATCTGGAAAACTTTGCCTGTCTGACAGTCTGTACACGCGATACGTCGATCGATAAAATCATGATTTTGGTGGAATTTGTTTCGTGTTATTTCTAGAGCGTGATTTTTCAAAGATGGACCAAATTTGACCGATCGAAGCGGTGCGGAATGTAGTTTTTTGTTGGTTGCAACTGCACCACACAAATTGTTAAGCAAGGTGTAAATTTTCGGAAATCGTTTGACTGATTCGGGATAAAGAATCCATGTAGTGAACATAGCTCTAGCGATATGTATGCACCTGATATATCGTTAAGGACGTGATGTCGATATAAATCCTTTTCCACTTAAAAGAAAATAAATTGTTAAGAAAATCCTCAAATTCATTGGAAATCTTCGAAAAATACTTTGAATTGCAAGAAAATCTTTGGAAATCAAAAGAAATCTTTGAAAATCACATAAAAATCAAAAGGAAATTCCTAAAAATCGTGTAAAAATGCTTGAAAATCCTCAGAAAGTGACAAAGAAAACGATAGAAAATCATTGGAAATAAAAAAAATCTTTCGAGGATTTTCTTTTCCTTTTGCACTCAAAATATCTGCCCCTCGTTCTAATCAATTGTTGATATCTTCTCAAAAACGAATCTGATTTTGGATGTAAGAGATCCTTAAGGGCAATCGATGAACAAAAAGTGCACAAAATAAATTTTGTGCAAATATAAGAAAAATTGTGCACAGAATGTGCGCAAAAAGTATAAGTGCAAACAAATCGAGATTTTGCGTACATTTTGCCGAGTTCAGACGCATAAATTGTGTATTTTTGTGCGTTTCATTGAATGTTTGTGCACTATTTGTGCAAACAAATCGAGATTTTGCGCACATTTTGCTGGGTTTAGACGCATAAATTGTGTACTCTTTGTGCGTTCCTTGTGCGTTTCGTTAAAGTTTGTGCACTTTCTGAGCACAGTTGCGAACCGATTGGCCTGCGGGGATGGAAATTTAGAACAATTTTCAATAATTATTAAAACCATATCCCGATGCTAGCGATGCTAGTTAAAAGATAAATTAACAAGAAATGATCAAAATGTGAAATTTTTCGTTTTTCGCTTGGGCGATCGATTGTGCCATACATTAGTGACTTACTTTAAGATTCTGTACTTTGTTTCAGAATCTTGAGTACAGTCTGTGTATTATTATCGTTACTGTTCCTTGGATTGGATCTACCTAGTTATTTACTAAAACAAATTGATAAATGATAAAGATAAATCAACCAACATGTGATTATAAGTCTAAATATAAATGAATAATTATTAACAACAATTAAATAATACCTTTAACTGAATTACCAGATGAAAATAACTTTCAAAGCGGCTACGAATAGAGGTGAACGAGTTGCCTTCAACAGGTGTAATAACGAATAGATGCAAGTTCTTCAGACGGCGCGTTTCCTACCATTTCTCTGTTTCAGACAGACTTTAGAGCTTTACTTGTTTTTTAATTTAATTGATTCTATGTTAAGTGATCTACACGTACGTTACGCGCTATGTACAGGCACTACACAAAGATGATATCAAAAACAATTCTCTAATCTCTCTTCAAATTCACTAAAGTAATCGGGGGTTTGTTCACAAACATTTACGAAGATCATTTTTCGAAAAAAATGGGATCTAGATAGGCGCTCTCTGATGTTAACAGGTGCTCTAATCCTGTTGTATTCAGCCAACTTTTCGTCAACAATAAGCTCGAGAGCTTCCAGTATGCAGCGTGTTATCGAAATTGTAATTAGCGATTTACTATGTTCTTCCAGTAGCTACTGATTTACAATCGTAACATGCACAATTAAATCATTAGACAATTTTTATGCATAATACGACTCCTAATATATTGTTGCCCTATGAGTACCATCTGAAATGCTAAAATTGTAAAGTCGGATTTTAAATTGAAAATGTTCCGAGCAAAAAAAACGAACTTCCGGTTGTTATTCAATGAATCTTTCAATATCCAAAGTCACGGTCAGGGTCAACAAATTTTCTTTGTAACAGTTCGAAGACTCCAGATTTTCTTCAATCGTTATGCTAATTCAACAAACTTTTACCTATTCGTTAGTAATTCATTTATAAACATTTATCTATTTTGTCAATTTGAATCTCATAACTTAAGACCATTACGATTGACGTGCTTTAGCATAACTCCATGTTTACAGCGAGTGTTTTTTTCGTCGTAACGCTGTAACATGATAATTTAACGCAAAAACGAAAAAAAAAAAATTGTGACGCGTTGAGTTTGTTTTGATGCTAAAAGGCAAATTTTTTTATAAGTTTCAAAGCTCACATAGGCAAACATTTGTTCTTATTTCAGTCTGAGAAAGAGATCTGCAAAGCAAAGAGTTATTTCCGCCATCACAGTGGGTACACTGCTATCTTTGTGTTTATCAATCTAGTACTGATGAAACAGTTCTGACATAAGTTCTAAGCTACCGTGCTAGCTCATATACTCACGCAAGTGACACAAGTTAGAAGCTTTAAGCTTTGAACTCCCGTTGTGTATTGTAAATTCGATCGAATTTTCCACGAAAATTTCCAATTTCCAGTGGACTTGAAAAGCAGTTCACGTTTTGCGAAAGCTATTTCAAATTAACACCTTACGAAGTCAAACTCATTTTACGTTGGTATGAGCTAGCATGGCAGTAAGGTCTCGCTAAAATTAGTATATAATGACTAAATATTATAAGAAAATTCAAGGATTCAAAAATGTACTAAATCAGAACTTTTAATTTTCATACTTTCCTACTGCTCTTTAACTTACGAAGCAACACCTTTGTCAAGACGAAAAATGTGACACCAGTAACCAGCCATATTTCATTGATTTCAATCGTTTGGCCGGAGACTACTACATGGCCGATAGCTGATGCATATGCACTATAAAGAAATTTTAGCAAGATCACCATGAGACAAGATCCGATTTAATTCTGATTCTGCGATCGGATTTGTACTTTTGACATTGAAAATTCTAGTACATTTCTTATCTATCTGAATTTGTCTTACTGTGGACCTTAGAACTTATGTCAAAAACTTATAAAGTTAAAAATGTTTCAGTGCTAGATTTATGAGCACAACTGTGCGCACCCTACTGTGCGCCACTTCACCAAGACTCATAAAAAGTGAAACTGAGAAGTGATCCTCAAAGTATGTCTTTTGCTTAACATTACTAGTGTAACAAAATTTCATACTTCCATAGCACTTTTCTGGTGAGGTTACCATAGCTAACAGCTTACCATTTGAGCTCGACGGTGGGAGACACTTTTAAGTCAATAAAAAAACGACTTTTGTGTTTTCCTGATATAAAAATATATTTTCAAGCGAATTACTTCTTCGTATTTGAAACTTGCATATCTAATTGAGCTTGTGCTATATCACCTAGAGCTGTTTGTATTTTTTCTAGTAGCAGTTCACCTTTTTGGATTACCTTAAATGCGGAATTTGTCATTTGTCATAATTTTCGTTCTTTACTTTTATAAGACTGATTCCAACTTACTTCTTCCAATCTTTCTGCTGCTTCTTGATTTTGTTGTTCTAATGTTTTTAAACTTTGGATTTGTAATTCTTGCGAACTGTCTTCATTTGGTAGTGAATCAATGAGGGTGTCTATATCCTTAGCGCATCTGAAAAAAATTTTTGTATTCGTTGCATCCTTAATAACTCCATCGGTGAAATCTAGTTTACAATTTTAGGGCAACAGATGAAGGCATAGGTAGAGTTGTGGAGGTCCCCCTGGTGAGCGTCCTTGCAACGGATTCAAAATATTTTTCAAGGAATAAAACAATTTAATGATTTGAGTCATGGACATCATCATGCTTAATGAATTTCATCTCTTTCAATGTGATTTGTATCAACATGAGGCAAAACTCATTCGTTCTCTAGGTGAGCCCCTGGAGGTATGACATTTTCATATAAATCTTATTGAAACCATAACCTCATTTTTTCAAATTTCACAACCCGTTTGACATTTGTTTGTCAAATAAATGTTTGCAGTGAAGTTAGTGACGTTTGTCAATCAAATTTTGAAAAGCGTGAAGTTGGCACAGTTTGCATAAATCACATTACAAAATTTTTATTTTTTGCAAACGTCAACCCGGCGGCGCTGACCGCACGACCATTTTTTCTTTTGTGTGGAGTGTCATAGGGGGTTGTAATGTAAGTATGTATGTATGTATGTTTTGTCTCAATTTTAAAAGACCATGTAATAAGAGTAAAAAAGATGCAAAAAACGTTCCTTTTTTTAGATTTATCAGATTGGGTCGGTCCATTTCTGGTCCTTGAAACACAGATCTGATGATCCTTTGTTCCGTACCTCATTCGTCATGTAAATCTCGAAAACCTCCCAGTTCCTACAAGGAACCTGTCTAGAGCGGCAGGTCCTATTGTTGCAGGTAATATTGCAGGTTGGACCACATGACTTCCTAGAGTCCTGAGCCTCAGTGAGGAGAACTTCGGGCATTCGCATATAACGTGAACGCCCGTTTCCTCACTTAGGCCCAGTCCCATCTGGTTCAGGGTTTCCTTCAGCTCTTTTCCTAGCTTGGATGTCACGACAGGCGACATAAGCGCTTTGATCATCGCCTCACTGTCAGAATAGACTGTCACATTTTCTCCATATGCCTCTGCTGGGAGTGCCTCCCACGCTCCCATCAGTGCCGCGAAAGTTTCAGCCTGAAAAACATCGGCGTATCCACCTAGGTGGTACCACCTTTCCGCCAACGGTTCCGGAGAAAATATTCTGGCTCCCGTACCTTCTAAAGTTTTAGAGCCATCAGTAAAGCTCACAGTTCCTTCATCTGATAGGCAGCTTGGCCAACCTTCCAGCTATTCAGACATGCTGGGTACGACAGCCTCGAAACGCCTTACGAAGTCTGTCTCCGGTTTCATTCGGTCCCTAGGCATCGCAAAGACCTCGTTAGTGACAGCATTCTTGATTTTCCTATGGCCCGAAATGAAATTTGGAGTCCAGAGATCGTTCTGAGACAGCCTATCAGCAGTAGCAAAAGCTTTCGCCTTCAATGCCACATGGACGGTTGTCAGGTTAATGAACGTCTCCATAGCCGACGTAGCTGTCGATTTCATAGCTCCGGTAACACAAATGCATACCAGCCTTTGAATCTCATTCATCTCTTTCCTCGCACTCCTAATGTCGAGCCTCGGCCACCATACGACGCAGCCGTGACTCATCATAGGTCTGTTAACTGCCTTGGACGGCAGGCCCCAGTTTCTTCCAAACGAGTTCCTGCATATCCAGAAAGCTACTAGAGACTTCTGTGTCTTGTCCTTGACGTGCTCGATCCAGTTCAACTTGCGATCGAGGATAACTCCCAAGTATTTCACCCAAGCTCTGGGAACGATATCTTTATTAAACAGCCTCAATTTCCTTACCCGTTCATGACCCGACGTTCTCCTGCTAAAGAGAACTATGTCAGTCTTGTCCGGGTTCACTCTGAGGCCGTTGTCTCGACACCATTCCTCTACAATCTTCAGCGAATATCTCATTCTGTCACCCAGCGTGCTCTCAAACTTGTCTCTGATCAGAATTGTCAGATCGTCCGAGTACCCTTGAGCGAAGATTCCTTCGTCGTCCTGATGAGGGAGTCCACAACCATACACCATAGCAGCGGGGATAGTATAATAGTATACCCCCCTGAGGGCAGCCTCTACATGCCCAGAAACTTGCCTTGTGGCCACACACCGTTGCCTCAACTGCCCTGTTTCTGAGCATACTAGTGATCCACCTAGTCACCATCGGTGCTACTCTTCTGCTCTCTAGGGCCTGGCGAGTGATCTCAAAATTGATGTTGTTAAAAGCTCCCTGAATATCCATAAAACATCCAAGTCCAATCTCCTCCCCTTCAAAAGATATCTCTACTTTAGCCACCAGACAGTGTAGCGCAGAATCAGTAGATTTACCTACCTGGTATGCGTGCTGGTTCATGTGCAACGGATACGTCGGAAGAAATTCGTCACTGATATAGAAATCTATCAGTTTCTCTAACGTTTTCTGTACGAAAGATGTGAGACTGATAGTCCTGAAGTCCTTAGCCTCGCAATGGGAGGGTTTACCCGGCTTCGGTATAAATGCTACCTTAACGGTTTCTCACGTCACTGGTATGTGACCAAGAGCCAACGAGCTTCGCCCGCTTTTAGAAGAGCAAGGAATATTCCGTCGTTTCCCGCTGACTTGAATGGCCTAAACCTCCCAATAGCCCATCTCAACCTATCCACAGTAACAATCCGGCTAGCCAGAACCCAGTCCTCCTCTAATGGTGAGTGTGGAGCTGGTTCCCCGACATCGCGGCAGCCCGGGAAATGGGACTCTAAAGGATGTGTGGCCGTTTCCTTCCCGCAACTCGTGAATTCCCCACCCGGCCTCAGTAACGAGCCTGGTGTGAGCGTAGAGTTCTTTGCAAGGATTTTGTGAATTCTGGCATAATCTGGAATATGATCCATTAAAATGAGAAATAACGTTCGTTACATTACATACCATTGGAATGAGCCGTGTACAAAAATGTGTTTCCGTTCCTTACTATGAAAAAGTTACCACTTTGCATTGAAAACAGTGGTGAACGCAAGCAATTTATTAAAGTTTACAAAGTAGATGCGTTGTAACGTAAGGAACCATGTAGAAGAGCGAAAAAGATGCAAAATACGTTTCTTACATTGCGATGGAATGAGCCAAATATTCAAATATACCGATAGCTTTTCACCGATAAAAATTTGCTGATGTTGTAATGTTACGCTTTGTTCGACTGGACATCAAAATTTCGTGTATGACGTCAGATATTCATACATTCGACGGTGACTAGGAATAATTAAATATAGACTGCTGTTTCGTACGAAAAACTGAGAAACTATAAACTGCAACACCAGCTGTGTATAAGATACAATTTCGTAGATATTACGTACACGTTCCACTAATAGGTACATTTTTCATATTGGGTCAATTTCATCAGTATGTTAAGAAGTACGTTATTTTCATTTCATTCACTCTTAGTACACTATCCATTATAAATTGAGATAAAACGCATCGTTCCCTTTTAACAACACATTCTACCCTGAGTTACCATTACGAATTTGCTTGAGTTACCATTGTGTTATCCAAAGTGGTATATTTTTCATATTGAGTGAGTGAAGCTATATTTGGCTCATTCCAAAAGTAGGTAATGTGAGGAACGTTATTTGCATCTTTTTTACTCTTACTACATGGTCTTTTAAAATTGAGACAAAACATACCGTTCCTTACATTACAACACCTACTTTGTAATTGTTTTCCAAACAAACTGGTAGCTTTTCTATAAAAGTGAACGAAAATACATTTGTATCACTCAGTTTCTATAGCATTTACATTATTTACAACGATAGAATGGCTCGTGGAATAAGCCATTTGATGAATGCTCCATTGATTGAGTGAAACCACATTTGGTATACGCACAAATTTACATGTTTACATAATTTATGGAATGTTCCATAAAAACGTTATGACACTTTGTCACATACTTCATTGAAGTGCATCGTACTTCTATATTGCGACATTTGTCATGCCCTACTAATTGTGGGGCATGACCGGCATGACACTATTTCGTAGACTATGTTGCGATCACAGTGTTTGCGAAATATTATGCGATATTTCCAGTTTATTTTAAATTAGTCTTAGGGCGGTGGAGTAAAACAGAACCTTTGGAGATGTGCGTAAGGGGCCGTTCATAAATTGCTGGGTGAGTTTCATTTCACCAATCTTCAAAAATGGATATAATTAGGATGTAGCGAACTATCGAGCTGTCCCTATCATTTGTTCAATATCAAAGATCAATTTTTAATCGATTGTTCAATGAATTCAAGCATTTGATCCACCCTTCGCAGCATGGTTTTTTCTCCAGACGATCGACATTATCGAATTTGATGGAATTTGTGAATTGTGTATTTAGATCGATGGCCAATGCAGGACAAGTCAATGCCAAAGCATTCGATCGTGTCTCGCATGGTTTACTATTAAAAAAACTGAAAAATTTCGACTTCAATGTTCAGATGGTACAACGGTTTAAGTCATATTTATTCAATCGATCACAATATGTACGTATTGGTGGAACGAGTTCAAAAAATATTAATCCGAAGTCTGGAATCTCACAGGGTTCCATTCTTGGCCCTTTTTTGTTTACGATATTTATTAATGATCTGTTATACAAGTTGTCGACAGGCTTTGGCTTTGCTGATGATTTAAAATTGATCAGAAAGGTTGTCACTGGAGGTGACTGTTATATGTTTCAACTAGAAATTAACCAACTACAGGAGTGGTGTAAAAAAAATCGACTAGATTTAAATGTAAAAAAGTGTGCCATAATAACTTTTACACATAAAACCGAAAAGAAAAAACTCGAATACCAATATAAGATTGGCGACACGATTTTGAACAGAGTCAATCTGAAGCGAGACCTTGGTGTGTGGATTGATGATAAGCTTTCATTCAGAGAACAGATAAGCGCTACAGCCCGCAAAGCATATCAGATGTTGGGCTTCATCTTTCGCTGTGGAAAGTTTTTCAATAAACCCGATAGTATGGTCGTGTTGTATAACTCACTTGTAAGGAGTCGGTTGAAGTATTGTTCTACGATTTGGAATCCTTTCTATGATAAGTACAATAAGATCATCGAAAGGGTACAACGCAAGTTCTCCAGAATGTGCTATTATAAATTCGGATTGACTCAATCGGAAAATGTCCACCTATTAAAACAAACGAACATGCACTCGTTAGAATTAAGTAGGTTAGAAAATTATGAGATCACGCTTCATAAAGTCATGCACCATATCATAGATACATCTTTAACGTTCCACGACCAGGTCAGACCGAGTCGTCGACAACATCAAAAAGTTTTTTACCTACCAAATGCATGCCTAGTGACCAAATGAAGCCTGTTATAATGCTAGACGACGAATTTACGTGGTCTATTCTGGAAAGGGAAGATTGGCTAAATTCAGCAAATTTGCCCCCGCCGGTTGATAGCATTGTTTACTTCACAGACGGATCGCAGAAAGATGATTTGGCAGGAGCAGGGTACTGGTGCGAAAACCTGGAAATTGGCGTTAGCCAGCATTTGGGGGCGCATGCTACTGTTCACCAAGCAGAAATTTTTGTCATCTCAAAATTATGCGTGGAAGATGAACTGAGGAAACTAAATAATGCAGATATAGTAATCTGCTCAGACAGCCAGTCAGCCATAGAAGCGATTGGCTCCCACGTGGTTAAGTCGAAGCAGGTCCAGGAATGCAAAATTAGGTTGAAGGAGGTGTAGAGTTTCACTTTTGTGGGTCCCCGGCCATGAAAATATAAAAGGCAACGAAATTTCTGACGAGTTAGCACGACTACGAACTAAAAATCGATTCATAGGACCCGAACCAAGGATCAGTATTTCCATGAATACGAGCAAGCGACTAGTTAAAGAGTGGCTAACCAAGGAACATGCGAAAGCATGGAAAGACTATGCAGGGGCAATACATACCAAGAACTTCTGTGGCAATCCATCCAAGGAAGTCGGCAAAGCTCTCCTGACACTAAGTAGAACAGACATCAAAAGGACCATAGAAACGCTGACTAACCACTGTGGATTGAACGAATATCGGCGTAAAATCGGATATGCCGATAGTCCCAATTGCTCGTGCGGTCAAAGCAATGAGACAGGCATCCATGTCATTGGGAAATGTCCGAGATATAGACTCTTCAAGAGAAAAATCTTTGACAAGGATGATTTGCAGACATTGGATGTAAAAATGATTGGGAAGATGGTGGAATTTTTGAGAGTTATAAAAAGGTTTATCTGAAGACACTGAAGACTTCCGATTAACTCACTCATTAACATCAGAAAGCTCCAAAGCGGTGGTTAAGGAAAAAGGAAATATAGCCCTAAACCTAAACCTATAAGGAAGCAAATCACCCCACAAATCGGACAGGCCAAAATACATAAAAATAATACTTCACACTTTCACTGCTCAGTTTCTTCTTTGTTTTATATTCGTAATTGGACTCGAAGCTGTAGTTGAAATTGTATTTCTCATTTATGTAAACCATTTGACGTCCCTACAGTAAACGTTGGATCCATAGGGGGTACAAAGGATCTAGATCCAGGTGCCAGTCAAAAGTTGACAACCCGAAAAGATTCACTAATCTAAAATCCTAGAAACCCTGTTTATGAGATCTATAAATAAATAAATAAATTTCTCCCCGGTACCCAATGGAAGGTGGGCTGGAGGATTGCTAGGCATGTATAGGTGTCGCATCAAACGGGTGGTGGGTACAATCACCGGACACTGTGTACTAAGCAAGCATATGGTTACAATGGGACTCGCAAATGATCCCAAGTGTACTTGTGGCTTCGGTGAGGAGACGGATATTCATACAATATTTGAGTGTCCGAAGTTTTCCTTACTGAGACTCAGGACTCTAGGAAGTCATGTGGTCCATCCCAAAACAGTGACTAGCATTGGACCTGCCACACTGGATAGGTTCTTGGCTGGGACTGGGAGGTTTAAAAGATTTACATGATGAACGGGTAACGACACAAAGAATCAGTAGATCTGTCGGATTGAACATCGTTTACGAATACATAGATGTTTGCGTAAAAATCAATTTGATGTTTCGATCATAACATTTTCGATGATCAAACTTGATTTTCCATTTTTGAAGTATGTAAACACGTTAAAACTGACTACCTTCGAGGTGGTTTTTCGTATTTTCATTTTACAAACATGAAAAATGTAGTAACGTTGTTTGCTGTTTATTAGATCCTACGAAGTACATAAGGTCACATAAGTTTACTACAAAACCTTTATTGTAACATGGGGTAGATCGATGGATACATTATTATCGTCTAGAGATGACGAATCAGAAATTAATCCGCTTGTCCCTCAGTCCATGAAAGAAAACTTTGAGAGAAGACTTGAGCCTGAGTGGTAACCTGCAAGTGTAGGAAGGAACTGATAGCAGGGCTGGAGGTGGGTAAGTAATGATACATTAGCTGCTTGTTACGCAGCATTTCTACTTCCTGAAAGTCGAATTGTCTTTCCACGCCACGATTTGGCTAAGGTTATTGCGACAAGACGTAAAGCGTTAATTCATTACAATTACAGACCAGACGAAAACAACCCTAACATCGGAAAACTGCTCGCTATTGTGTACAGATTTTTCCTACTGGAAAAAGTTTATGTTAAACAAATACTTACCTAGATATTAGTGTCGAAAATAGTTGTGCATAATCTTCTTGTTGATTTTGGTGTGGAGATCCAGTCCGGTCGAATCCAGGAAATTTGCTTGGAACTGAGAACTGTTGTAAAACGCCAATGCTATTACAAAAATGTTCCGCTTGCTAAAATTTAAATGGAACTATGATAACAAATGGCTTAACATCGAACTCATCAGCCCAGCTACCTGGTTTACTGTATCTTGAAGTTGAGTTAGTCGGTCAGACATTGTATAGTCTATTAGAAATGTATTTAAATAATACCGAAAACAATCGTTTTGCTTTCAACAGAATGCAATTAGGCAAACATTCACACACTTGACGTTATGTCAACTAAAAATGTCAAACAAACACTTAAAAAAACGTTCAAAGCGTCTAAGCAAACGTTACCATGTGAACCATGTATACATCAGTTTCGACCGTCACGACACGTGGTGGTGGTTTACAATATGTTTTTCATTTATTCACATTTATTCACCAGTTTTAAATTTCCAACTATAGAAATGAAATAGAAAGACAGTCGATTAGTTTATTTGATATCAGTTGTTCTCCGTTTTGAGAAAAAGTTTGCGAATTTGTGATAGAAAGAATGAAGCCAACGTGAACTTGTCGACTTAGTTCACTTTGTCTGTGTATTATAATCCCAAAAATATTTTCTCATTGACATTTGTGTAAGTGTATGGTTTTCTAATCTTTAAAGGGATTGTGTTGTCTGTTTTAACATTAGTTTTGTTTAATTAATTTCAAACGAGTTTAACTTAATGTTACAATGTCTAAACTAAGAAAAAGGAGAAAGTCTTTAAATTCAGGTATTGGCGATTCAAACAAATTATTTTCAACGGCTTTGACATAACGGTCTTGCTCTACCATATTTCTCAATATTTCTATCGTTCGTTTTTTTTTTATAAATTTCGATTTATAACAAAAAAATGTCTGTTTCAGCGTCGCCATCAACTGGGTCAACAACTGAGCCAACAACACCAAAACATGCTTCCAAACATCGAGATGACGATTTTGCTACTCCAAAGTCTCACTACATCCACGACGACGACCCTGACCTTTCTCCTCATCCATTACCATTTTCGCAACGACCAACAGGTGTGGAAGTAATTTGGGAAGAGAAAAACAAATCCACTCCATTCAAATCAAAATATGCTTGTACTCCTCTACGTGACACCGCATCTCCACCAACTAATCCGTGCCTTGACGTTGAACCACCTGCAAATGACTCTCCGAAGGGACTGTTCAGATTTTTGTTACAATATCGGAAACGACAAATTGAAGATGATATACAACGCATTGAAAGTGAATCGTCAGAAAAACAAGATATGAACACAGCCTCAAGCAATTGCAGCGAGTTAATCACTGCCACGGAACGCGTTGAATCAACAAGTCCGATACCTAACGAATCTCACAATTTTATGCAACTTCTTAATGATTCTGAAGATATGAATCTGATGCTTTGCAGCCAAAAAATTGAAGAAGAAATATGCAAACCTCCAGTTCCAGTACACCAAACCATTGCAAGCAAAGGTTTTTCAGATATGTTTTCAGATGATGGTAAGTTCAGTGTGATGAATCAAAGTAGAATTCAACATTCCCCGTCACGACTTTGAGCCGGATCAAATTACACTTGCTCCAACCAATCCTCGTGCAAAAGCACCTAGTCAATGAACATGAAAAAAGATTACCCTTGGGCTGACAAACGTGACACAGAGACTTTGATACGTTTTTTGGTCCTTCCAATGGTGAAAAATTACAAGATTCGAAATAAGTTTTTCGTTGATCTGTTAACTTTTGTAAAAGAATCGGGCTGCGTAACATGATCTAGGGTATTGAGCTAGACGGTTATTCGTGATGTCTAATGTCGAATCGATTTTAAATTATGTAAAAAATTCTATGAATAACAGTGATTTATTTATCGATAAACAGATGACTTCCTATTGGCTAACCTAGAAGATCCACTTTTAGTGGATAAGAAAGCGTCTCACTCACAATTTACTAGACATAAATCCATTGCCATTCAACCTAATAGTTTAAGAACAAATGCAACTGTCAAATCCAATCAATCTAATTACTACAAGAATACGGCAGTCACTTCAAAAGTTGCAATTCAAACAGAGAAGAAAAGCGAGGCCTTGACATCAACAAATGCATCACAATCACTTGTACGTCATAAGTCGATGCCATCGCCCAATGGTAAGTTCAGTTATTTTCTTTCACTACATAACCTTTCATTCGGTAAATGTATTCATTTAGTGACAATTGCGAACACCACCAAGAAATGCACAGCTGAGGAAATCGCAATCAAACGTGAAATTGCGTTAGCTAAATTAAAATTGAGGAAGGAGAGATTTAAAAATAACAAATGAATTCAAATTTGAACAAATGAAAGAAATTTTTTTTTTAATTTTGCTCCATCGTAAAGAAGTCGTTACTGCAGGTGATATCAAAATCCACGAGACACAAACTCTGTAAACCAAAAATTGAGGTAGGTAAATAAGTTGAAATTATTTTCGAAAGACACTTCTCACTAGTTCAATCTTCTACCAGAGAGGCAAAACGTATTTTCTACCGGAGTATTTTTTCGAAATTAGGTGTTTCGATAAGGACATTTCATCCCAGATATTCAAATTAGTGTGCTTGCACTAAATTATTGTGGAGCTCTTTTTTTGAAAGCATCAGGCATAGCGTTTCCAACGATACCACATGACATATTTAAGATACGGTCATGGCAAAATAGACATGGGTAATTCCACCATGTCGTTGGATAAAATGTAACGTTGGTACACTCATATCACTGTTTTCTGAATGAGATACAGCCTTACGATCTTCTAGAAAGTTGTTGGCCATATGCGATTTATTGGGGAAAATGTAAACGTGATAAAAATTGCGGTGCGTACATAATGAGATCCGAGTGTTCCCATATGAACTTTTTACTTCTGCGCATTACAAAGTTTCTATTTTGCCACGACTGTAAACAAACATAAACTTGTTTTCCACCTTTGAGTGGGCTAACTTCATACTGGAGAGTTTTTCAACGCCGCAGAATAGTCAATTTAAGACTCGTACTAAGTGAAAAGGGGATTTCGAAGGATCACTACGGGGTTTGTAACATTGGTGATCTACACTGGAATAAGGAGGGTTCATCGATTGTCGGATGTCGGATAGAGATGTGTCGACAATCTTTTTTGTGTGCCGTTCAACCGATTTTTTCCTGAAAGGCCAATGTATGTCCTAATCTAAGTTCAAAGTGGCTGAAGAAGTGTCCGAAACATTTTCGCCAACTACAGCAGGGAAACTACTTATAAAGGTGTCAATAATAGAAGAAAATCTCAGGATATGTGAGAATATTTGTAGAATTCAGTTGTGTGGTTCCCACTCGGTCAATGAAGTGGACTAAATTCAGTCAACTCGGTCAGGTATCCGTCCTCCCGTTCCCGCCCTACCCTAGCTCAAAATTTAAAAAATTGTTCGCCTCGAAACGTGTCCGTAAATTTTGTGTCCTGCCCGGCCCATTCCCTATCGGGCATAATTTCAAATTGCTTTCCGCCCGCTCATCTCTAGACCTACCAACTGAAACCTCCTTCATTAATCATCAAGCTCGCGTCTACACGGAACCGCCTCACAGTATTACTTCGGGGAGGGGCTGCGCTTACGCTTACTCTCAGTCCAGCTGCCTCTTTTCGCTGATCATCTTTCCATGAACTTTGCAGCTTCACTCCTCTTTATCAAATGCCGCGCAGAAGGGTGACTCTGTGAGTCCACACCTATGCCTGAAGCATCCATCACCCGACTAGAACTGCGTCAGATAGAAGTTAACCTCACAGTGTTTTCTCAGCATCCATTCCGAGAACCGGAACCGAATGGCCGTTCGAAATGAGCCTATGAGCCATCTTCTTTTGTCCGTGGAGTCCGTCTCGCTACCATTGTCTCAGTGATTTGGCAGTGTGTGGCATTCGCTGTCTTCCATCCGGTTATAACACATACCGCTTCCAGTATCGTCCCAGCTTTGTCCTAACCTCGACATTAATTTTTTTTTCATTTTTTGATATGTTTTAGATGAGATTCGGTTCTTAAGGTCATGCACGTAACAATTTTTTCGATTCTAGCTAACGATCTGCATCAGATTAACAACATTCGCAATCACCAAGACAACGTTCTTGATCTGGTTTTCTTTAGCAATCCAGATATTATCGAGATCGCTGCATTTGAAATGCCATTAAGTAAAATTGACCTTTATCATCCACCTCTAGAGGTTACCATATCAATGGGCTCGATAGACTCCATAGATCTGAATCCTATCGAATGCGAACCTAACTTTAGACATGGTGACTATGACGGACTGAACGATTATTTGAATTCGGTAGATTGGTCAGTAGTGAAAACTCAATCATCTAATGTTGATGATGTTGTCGATTCGTTCTATAATATTCTATCGAATGGTTTTGGTAAATTCATTCCATTGAGACGATCTCTTCAGATGTATGACCCACCTTGGTTTAGCAAGCGTCTTAAGAAACTTAAAAACAGGACCAGTAAAGCTCATAAAAGGTACCGTACCAGCGTTGGTACTTCCAGTGAAACATCTCTTCTTGTCCATCAGTAACGAATTCAGAATTCTTCCAAAGCGAGTCCTATGAGAAATACATAAAAAATACAGAAGAATTGCTGAAGTCTGATCCGTTCAAGTTCTGGTCTTATGTGAAGTCAAGAAAAGAGACATCTGGTTATCCTTCAATGATGTATCGTGCTGGAGTAAAAAGCAATACTCCTAATGAAACTTTTGCAATCTCTTTACTGATTTTTTCGAAAGCGTTTATTCTCCAGATACTGGTAATGTCTCTTCATCTTCTTCTAACGTTGAAAAGTGTCTGAATCTAGGATCAATAGAGCTGAACATTGATGAAGTTTTGAAGCATCTGCAGAGCGTTGATACATCCAAAGGTGATGGACCAGACAAGGTTTCGCCTCTGTTCTTAAAAGAATGCGCTCAAAATTTAGCGACTCAACTTCTCGAGATTTTCAATCTGTCACTGTCAACTGGAACTTTTCCTACTCGTTGGAAGACTTCATATATCACTCCAATTTTTAAGAATGGTGCAACAGGGAACGTAGAGAACTATCGAGGAATTGCGATTTTACCCACGTTTGGCAAGTTGTTTGAGTCGATTGTAAGTGAGATCTTGATAGTAGAATGTCATTTCTAAATCTCAACATTCAACGAATCTAATTGAGTTTGTGAGTCATGCTCTACAAGTCAAAAGCGCAGCTAGATGTTATTTACACTGATTTTGCAAAAGCCTTTGATAGAGTAAAGCATTCGATACTCATTCATAAATTGTATCTTATGGGATTTCATTCTAGTCTTCTAAGATGGATTACCTCATTCCTAATGGGCAGGAGACAATATGTCAAAATGTCTGGATGGACGTCACGCACGTTCCATGTATCATCGGGAGTTCCCCAGGGTAGCCACTGTTATTTATATTATTTATCAACGACGCCACTAAAGTTTTTGCCTCGTCATCTACTTATTTCTTATATGCAGATGACCTGAAAATATGTCGGGTGATCCGTTCTGTCCGTGATGTGGTAGCTCTACAGCGCAATATAGAGAAGCTTGTCATTTGGTGTAATGACAATGAACTTTATCTAAACACTGATAAATGTCGAGCAATATCTTTCACTTGCAAGATATCAACGATCAAATTCCGGCACTATTGTCAAAGTTAAGAGTCAATCAGCCTACAGGGTTTTTACGGCAGACCGCCAATCTTAAGTCTCAGCATCTTGTGGTTCAAAACAACGGGGCGACTCAATGTACTTTCCCCTTCCTACAAATGCAGGGGGAACTAACGTCATAATTTATATTTATAATTTTATATCGCTGACGCCATTCACCTGTTTTCTTCTATAATGCATAAACGCTCGCATTAAATGAAATATTTGTAACGTAACTCAACAATTATAACAAAATAGACCCTTTTTGTGCGGTCCCAAAATTCCCATTTTTGCATAATGACATTTTTTCTAATTTGGAGGAATTTGTGCCCTAAGGTGAGTCGATTTCCGGTCATTTTACACACACACATTTTCGGTTTTTTTTGCGTTATTTCATTTTCTGCGTTATTACTTTTGTATTTCCGGACAGTTTTGACTCAATTCAGGGGATTTGTTGTTGAGTAAACCGCACAACCAAATGAAATTCGTTAAAAAAAAATTTTTGTATGAAAAATCAAAATTTCGGAAGGCTGTGCGGTACTCAAAAGTGTTCGGAAATACAATACAAATAACGCAGAAAAGTTTCTCTAATGTTCCTACAACCGAAAACATGTGTGTTGTAAAATGGCCCAAAATTGACCCAAAATCGAGCCACCCTAGCCAAAGTATCTACATTCTACATTCAAAAAGACAATTTCATGCTTGTGCGAATTTCGAAAATCTTTTTTCAGAGACAAAAAAAATTTAATTGTTGCACGAGATTTGTGGGAAATGCAAGTCGCTATATTTCTGCACTAGTTAGGAAATAAACTATATAACGACGACGCATCTCCTATCTTAATGTACTAGATGTAAAATTATAATTCGAGTCTCAGGTGAGTTGGACCAAAACTCACATTGTGTGCATTGACATCGCCTAAAATAATTCATCCACTGGAATTCTTCTGAAAAAAAAAACAAACTTTTCATCCATTATTTAAAAAACCACTCAGAAATCACTTGAAGTTCCTTTCACAAAAAACTTTTACATAAATTTCAGTGGAAATGTGTGAGTGATAAAAAAAGTCACACGTTTTTCATAGCGTAATATATGTAATATTAACGTGCATGAGAAAATTTGCTATGTGAGATATATTTAAATACGATAAAAAGTAATGTGTTCCTTGACAGTCGAAAAATTTACATCGTCATACTGTTGAAATTATATGAAAAAAGTTTGGCTTAAGGAATTGTATGAACACACATAATATAACATACACCAAGGAGACTTAGTCCGCCTTTGTATGAACTGAGTATTCAGAGCAAGACGCTCGATTACACTTTTTAAGAGAAACGTCGTTTTCTTTAATTGTATACAAAATTATATATTCATTACTCGGTGCCAAAATCGGGAGCAATAAGTGAATTCAGTCGTCCAAAACAAGCACACAAATTCTATTATTTTAAAATCACAAGCGGAAGAGCGTATTTTTCAATGTTTCTTTTTAAAATCCACATTTTTCACATAATACTCGAGCGTCTGTACAAGAGTTGTTTTCAGTTAGTCAGGACCCAAATACCTTCATTTAATACGATTAATACGAAATCACAATATGTTAGAATGACAGAGTTGTTTATTAATATCCTACTTTAAGTTCTCATTTTATTAGTCACAGGACGAGTTATAGAATACGTCGTACAGTATACGTTTGTCTTCATACTTAATTATTTATCTACAATATCTTCACTAATAAAGCTTCTACACTTTTAATTCGTGGACATTTAACGGATTTGATGTTTTAAAGTTTTTCAAACTTTTATATTCATTTAGTTATAGTAAATAATAAATGAATATCGTAAAAATTTAAAACGTACGTGTAGTACAGTAGTTTTCGACGGAATTTACCTTACTTACAGGCTACCTTCAGTTATATTAAACCTTGCAGATTTTATGAAGAATGTAATGACTTGCACAGTCTACATCCTTCTTTCACTTTTCCATCAACAACTTCAACTCACTTATAGATTTATTATTTCTATTTTTTCCGGCTTATTGCCAAATTTTCTATAGAAAATATGTTTTACCGTACGAAGTAAAGGTCCTATACGTTTCCTACAGGACATTTTATTGTAACATGGGGTAGATCGACGCGGGAGTGATGGGAATGCATTAAATATCGTCTAAAGATGACGAATCAGCGAAAAAACGGCTGCAGCGATCACCCTAAACCTTTTTTTTTGCCTTAAAGGTACATATGTCCCATAATTCAAATTCAAAGATGAGCAAAATCGGTTAAGTGGTTCCGGAGATATGGTCGGAAAAGTTTTTCGAGGGTCGGTGAAACTTTTTCGCCAAGTATAGCACGGAAATTGTTCATTTTAGTGTGAAGGCATTTGATCTCACAAAACTGGGAAAATTGTTTTGTGGAAATCGGGTTAGTGGTCTGGGCACTGGGACCAATTGAATGGACGAAATTGAGTTTCTCAACCATATACGAAAGCAGATGGTTGTTCGTCTCTATTTGCTCAACTATGCAATATGGAGATTTACTGTCAAAATCAAAGTTGTAGAGAATAAAATTTTAGAGAAGACGTGTTTCAGGTTTTAGGGAAAAATGGGCCAATCCTGGAATATCACCACTTCTAGAAATGGGAGGAATGACACATTTCTCTAGAACAATGAAAGTTAGGAAGTTGCTTCGAAAGGCAAAGTTGAAGAGAATAAAATTTTTGAGAACACATGTTTCATGGTTTTAAGAAAAAATAGCCTTAGACTTAGATTTAGATTTGTTTAAAAATATTAGTAAATTTCCAAGTTGTTTTTTTTCTACATGTAAGGGGCA
Source organism: Pseudolycoriella hygida (assembly GCA_029228625.1). Lineage (NCBI taxonomy): Eukaryota > Metazoa > Arthropoda > Insecta > Diptera > Sciaridae > Pseudolycoriella > Pseudolycoriella hygida. The sequence continues at coordinate 43,373,998 of CM055406.1, read as the reverse complement.
GTTCACAAAGGACGACCGTAGTAGAGGGGTGGGGGAGGCTTTATATGAGAAAGCTACGCAGATCGCTGGTGCGACAAACGCAAAAATCTATGCAATGCAATCTTCTGAATAAAAGTTAAAGTAAACTTTTTTACCCAGTAAATGCTAATACCAATAATGAGTACGTGCTTGTGAGTACCTACCGTACCTACGTATTCAAAAGTTATATCTGATTGAAAAATTTAATTTTAAATGTGGGTGAAGCAATTTTTTTTTTTTTTGAAAACAGCGCTTTAATTTTTCAGGAAATTAAAACTTTGAACACAAGGTTCTATTCAAACAAACTTCTGCGTACTATCAGCGATAGCGTCACCTCAAGCGATATCATTAATTTTGGAAGTAGACTAACGGACTGCGTCACACTATGCCTTTTAAGAGGTTTTTGTTGTTTTAACTTCTATACATTGCTCAAATGAATTTATGCAATCTAAAATTGTTGTAATGTCGAGTTCGGCAACACATCGTATGCGTTAAACTACCAGCATACGCAACGTGTATCAAACAACCTTTTTTGCAATTCACCGACAAAAACTAGATTTTCTTTTAATCTAAAAATTCAATTCAATTCAAAAAACCATCATCACACTAGTGCGTAGAAAACCGTCATCGCACTAGTGCGGCAAAATGACTTCATGCGACACCGAAATGACGCACGAAAAAGCGAGTTTTTGTCACTGAATTGCAAAAAATACTATTTAATTCCTCAAAATATAACCGAACTCCAATTGACAAGTTGGCACCACTGCCTGTGAGACCAAATTTTCGTCATAAAATTGCCGATAGACTTTATTCCGCATGATTTGAAAATGAAATAAAACATTATAGCGCTGGTAGTGCAATATGCTACCAGGACTTCATTGATAGAAGAAAGCTCATGCGTATTCCGGTTTAAATATGACACATTTTGCATCAATAGATTTAAAAATTTATGAGAAACTATAGCATTTCGAGTCATTTATCAATGAATTTTCTCATTCATTAAAAAAGTAATTTCCCGTCACTTCAGACGAGCCATAAGAAAAAAAAATAATCGAATAATTTCCTAGTTCTCGTCGTAATTTTTACAATCTTAATCATCTTACGATGTAACATAATTTTTTCCCCAAAATATCAAAACTCCATTCAGATAACATAATTTCCTCAGTACACAGCAGTATCGTAACATAAAATCATCCATAATGAAGAATTTGAATCCCAAGTAATTCTCTGCTGGAGTTTGGTTACAGAAAACAGTATAAAAATTTATATTGCCAAATACATCGCATTACAAATACAAATACTCTCACAAGTCCTTACGTGTTATTCACATGTTAGCACAACGTTTGAATGACGTCATTGATATTTTCTACTTTGGTGGTGGAAGAAAAGCTTGAAAATAAAGATAGTATGACAGAGTTGAAATGAAAAATTAATACCTCGGAATTTCATGGAATGGGAAGGAAAGGAAGACTTTTATTTTATCTATTCTATCTTTTATTTATCGAAAAAAAACGGTTTCAAAATTTGGAATTCATACTATATTTTAACAACAAATTGTTTATATTTGTGTTGTGATTATTCCTATATGCGAGTAAAAAAAATTGTATCTTTAGATTGGTCATGAGGCAACAAACTGGCAAGTAGTGTCGTGCTCCACATTTTCATGGAGCTAGTGTTAGTCCGTTGTTCGTTTTCGCATCAGGATCAGACCCACTAAAGCCGGTTGGTTCTTATAGTAAACGCAAAACGAAAAAAATATAAAATGTTCTCTTCTTATGACTTCGCACTTTCTCTTTGGTGTTTCTTGTGAAATCTCGTTTTTCTTTATTTTTTCGTAAAATCAGCATGGAAATACTGGCCTAACAAACACATTTTTAGCTTAACGCTCCACACTACCGAAGCTTTTGTTTGTTAAACACAAATACATCTACAAACGTTAATGGAAGTAAAGGGGGTGAATGCGGGTACAATATTATCTTGTATTCCGCGCACTATATTCATGAATTCTACTTTATTTATTACATTCTATGCATAGACATTTCGATCGAAGACCGAAATAAGAAAAACATCATTCACCATTCAACTGTCGGTGTGCTTCGACGACATTTTTATTTTCACGGTTTTTCCACATAGACAAAAAGAAGAAGTTAGTTTAAAGATTGGTGTATCCATCAGAGCACAGTGAAATTGAACGCAAACAACATGAACTTGAGATTTTGTTCAAATTAATTTTAAAAACATTTTTTAATTTTATAAAATCAAATTTTTTTTCTTTATTTTGATAATTAATTTCCATAACTTAGTGTCAAGTCCGATTTTTCCTAGCAAAATTGTGAAAAGTACGTACGGTGTGTACGATTAAAGGATTTTAATTACGACGAAAAAAGAACGTGTATATTTATCAAAACCAAATCGATCTGTGCAATGCAATTGTTATGGTTGTGCCTATTCGGGCTGATTTGTGGGACTGATACTGTATTTTCATCACCGAGAAGTGGAGTATTTACTAGTTCATTTCTTGTACGATTTCGACGTAACGTCGATAATAACGAAGCACATCAACTAGCCCAACGGAATGGATTTGAGAATCTAGGACCTGTAAGTTGTCAATCACATTAATTCATTTACTATAATCTATTTTAATAGCCTAGGTGTAAAGTTTTTCAAAACCATATTGTCTCAAGATTTTTTTTCTATTCCCTTTTGAATCTGCGATTCTCATAATCTCCTGTATGTGAAACATATTCAGAGCATATATTAAGAATGTATATTCTGTATAGCGGTGGTAAAATGTTGCTGACGTTTTATATTATATGTATTTCTACGATTATATACATATAATTGCGTAGGTTTGATCCAAGCTTGTTGCCCAAAAAAGTATGCGTGAAGTGATTTATATTGATGAGTCTGTTTTTGGGGGAAAAAGCTTTTTCATTTATTTTATTGCCAACTGTCAATCAGGTGAATAATATCAACTACACTTGCTTGCTGATAAAACGTTAGCTGCCACGCGATTAGCTGCTATTTGAAATACACCGTAATCATCGAAACTTAAATTTGATAATCTCTTGAAAGTGTGAACATAATCCGTTAATCTATCGACGAAATATTTTGTAAAGTGCGGGAAAAGATGTTTCACTAAATCAAAGTCACGTTAGGAAAAGTGCAGAAGGGAAAGGATAATAGCCATCCGAAAAGTATTTGGGAGCAATATCACACAACTCAATATAATTTCAGGTTCAAACTCTCGCGTTGAACATTATAGTTTTAACGTCAATCAAAAAGTTTTATGCGTGCTTTCAATTCGTCTAACTAACTCTAAAGCTAATTGAAATCGCTACTCATTTTCATAAAAATTTTCACCAGACTTTGCCGAGCCCAATGCGGAGTAGTTATATAGATAACATTCGTTCAAAGTACTTATTTATGTATATAGAATCTGTACTTAACAGAATTCACAATGAAATTCACGCATTCAAGTCCAGATGGCGAAAAATTTGCAATAATGACGTAACCTCGACATGGACAGTTCACAATAGTAACATAACTCCTATTTAAGTGCACTTTTTGCGTGGTGGGTTGACACTTTGAGTTTTTTAACTCCATTTACGATGCACTTTTGAACGCATCAAATTTTTCAAATTTCTTTAATTTCGCGCTTTTTTTCGCATACAGAAGTATATACACACGTACAGATGTGATTAAGATGTTATTGCAAAACTGCGTCCATTTCTCCAGGACTGAAAAAAATGGCGACATGAATTCGAAGAGGAATCCGGAGAATAAACGCCCGGAGAGGAACGAACGCCCGGGGAATTATCGCCCGGGAATTAACACCCTGGGAATTATCGCCCGAGGCGATAAATTTGTACATGGAAAATACCACTTGGATGGGTACTAAAGCGTTCAATTTGTATTAGGAAAACTCATTTTTGTATAAGGAAAATGCCATCTCGGGCGATAATACCCTGGGTGCTAATTCCTATTTTTTTCGGTCTGGGGGATAATTCCATGAGGCAAAATTCCCGTCACCAGTCCAGACTGCACCTAGTTATTTTAAGACGAGTGAAACATGCGTCGCTAGCATAACTTTAACGGAAACCATAGCTATGGTTTGGAATAGGTGACTGGCAAAACAGTTAGTAGGGCTCCTGAAATCTCCTCTACTGATATCTAAAATTATAAACCAACGCTTAATCTCACACCGTCAATGCTACGCTTGCTCGATGTTTTGTGATTATGCTATGATTATGTCTCGCCCGAATCGCGAAGAAAGGTTTTTAATGAAGTAAAGTTGCTTTTAAATATTTGCTTTTAATTGTTTAAATTGTTTTAAATTGTTGCTTTTAAATATTTGAATGGATGAAATTAGGAAATTAAAAAAGTTTCTTTTATGTCGGGAGAAAATTTAGCAATTAGCATTTTGAGAAGCGCGAATGTGGGTGAAATATTTAAGTTGATCTTTCACATAATTTCAATTAGCACATTAGGTGTGATGGTTCGTAATTTCTCTTCCGTACTTTTTCTGTAAATTTATCGTACGTTCGGATAAGAAGCTGCTGACTATAGGATGTACATAGGGGTGTCCAAAATTGTATGGGAAAATTAAAGTTGCAAAAACTTTGGGGCACCAACCGGAATATTACTTAACATGTATCAGTGAACAAAAAATTCTATGGAGTCCGCATGCGAAGACGAAGAGTTGTGTTAGGGCAAGTTAAGTTTAAACCCTTCAGAATATTCCAGAGAAAACGGGTTTTCAGTTGGTTGGAGTATCTATGGTATGTCTGTGCCAGAAGAGCCCGTCAAAGAGGACATGTCAAGCTGAACTTCTGCACTCTAAGCTGTGACGAATATTATAGATTATGAAAAGTTCTTCTATAAAATATTAGGCATAGATACTACTTTGAAATAACGCAAAAACATTTGGCCTAAACCAGACAAACTCGACCAAAACTCATTGTATTTACAAGAAATTCACTTTACAGATGGCTGTTTCGTTAAAAAACTTCGAATTTCAGCTGTATTTCGACCTAAAACGTTTGTTTGTGACAAAAAAATAATAATAATTTTTTGGAATTTTTCCGAAACACTTAACAGGTTTGTATAGTTAAAAAATCAGTTTTTGTCACCGTTGCCAAGTTTTTTTTTAATTCCTCGTCTCACTGTGTCATCCAAAATACGGTCAAACTATTTTTCTCTAAAAGCTACTAAAATTACATTTCCAACGATATTTGGTTAAAATTTGAAATTTCGCCACGGCTTAGAGTGCAGAAGTTCAGCTTGACATGTCCTCTTTGACGGGCTCTTTTGGCACAGACATACCATAGATACTCCAACCAGCTTAAAACCCGTTTTTTCTGGATTATTCTGAAGGGTCCAAACCAAACTTGCCCTAACACAACTCTTCATGTTCGACCAATATCGTACACTTTTTCAGAACTCTGCATTTTTCACGATTTTCGCGTTTTTGGTCGCATCATTGAGCTACACCTAAATCACCTCGGATCGAGCGAACTCCATATACTTTTTTATTCAATGATACGTGTAGAGTAATATTCCGGTGGTCCCCAAAGTTTTTGCAACTTTAATTTTTTGGACACCCCTAATGTACTTTTAACACATAGTGAACACCTAGGCGGTGAAACAAACTTTTACCTGGTTTTTAAGACTAGATTCCGGATGTATAAACTGTAAGCGTATAGGAAAGCTAAAATATATTGTTTTTAAAGCATCAGGAACTTTCAACATTCGGAATCACTGTTTCGATGTCGGAAGTTAGTCTTGTATATTCGTTGCTATTATAACGCAAACATAACTTATCCTTAAGTAGCGACCGAATATTTACTGGATATCAATGACTATAATTTCATTCACCCTTGTTTTATTTTTTTTTTTGCGAAATCCTATTTATTTTTATCTAATCTGTTCATTTTTGGCCGTCAATATGCATTACACAAATTTCAAGATAATGCCAAACCATAAACGATGATAGAGAAAAGTACGAAATTAAAACTTTGTTCTTTAAATTTTTGCGTACAAAATTAATTCCCATGAATAAAACATTTAGATATCATCTGATCATCTCGAAAACATTGCACATTCCATTGTGTTTCAAATTACAAAATTATCCTGCCGATTTAATAGACTGTAGTCTATCTTATAATTTGCAATATCTTGTTAAGAGATGAGACAACAATTTATATTGAACCACCTAACATATAGTGGGCGTCTCTTGACGTATATTCAAATTTTTGGGTAATAGTTACTTTAGATTTATGTTTCGAATGTGATGTAGGGGGTGTCTTTCATTGTCTTTCGTGATGGCCTCGAGCGCTGTAGTCTGTGAAATTTGTCTGCCGTTGGGAACACTGAAAACGACGTTCTGTTCTATAAATAAGTTGACGATTCGACGGAATGGTGCGACGCGTAACGGAAGACATTGGCATAAGAGTATAAGATGTTCAAAGATACGTTGAGGAAAAAATGATATAACCAAGAACTACAAAAGATTTTCTGCCATCTGTTTATTGCCAAATAGTTAATTAATACGTGATCAACTGTTAATTCTCTCATTAACGTATTTATTTTTGGAAATTTCTTTCACTCTGGTAATTACATTGGCAGCTGTCGAATTAGTCAATCACTTGAGAACCTGCAATTTTCCAAGCTTTTTTGTCTTAATAGCAAAAGAAGCAGCGGTAATTATCAGAAAACATATAAGACATGAACGTAACAAATATCTTATAATATTTTAATGTTTCTTTGAGTTTCGTAAGTCCATTTCATTGAATGATATAGAAAATTGTACCAACAAAAACACAATTATCACTTGGCAATTCCATGAAATGAATTTTGCATATGACCTGGGAACCGTGTCAATCTCCTGAAGCGTACAAAGGTGCGAGAGTTGTGATGTATGAAACATTTCTCAGAAAAAACCTTATCTATAACAAAGAAACGTTGTCAGACGAACGGTTGAACCGGAAAGCGTGGTTCCCAGGTTATCCACTATTTTATTTTCAACTTTTGACTCAAAAGATGAAAATAAAAAAGTTCATGACCTGGGAATCACCTTTTTCAATGAAACTGTTCGTCTGACAATCTTATTTGATGAAAGACTTATGGTTAAGGTTTTTCCTGAATGTTGTTTATTACATCACCTTTGCATACTTCAGGAGATTGACGTGGTTCCCAGGTCATATACAAAGTTCATTGGATGGAATTGCCCATCGTCAATCGAAAGAACGAAAGCCCCAGCATACCTCTAATCTTCTTTCAGGACGTTCGCATTTCAGGACAGCGACAAAAGAATTTTTCTCCTTTTTCAGCTTCTGCACCCTAAAAATTGATCTTTGTGGAATTTTTAAAGAATTTTTTTTGCAATGTCAAGCTTTTGTGTGTGAAAGCTAAAAGCGTAAAAATAAATTAATACGTTGGTTTGGCATTTGTGGCGCATTTTTTTGGATACACAATCTTGTTTGCGTATCGAGGCCGAAAACATCAGATTTGCATCACAAATCTTTTTTTAATAGTTATTTGTGTACTTCGTTCGGTCTACAACTCGCGAAATTGCCTAAAATCAATCGTCCAAAACAGGTCACATACACTTTACATGCAAAGGGCCGAAATCACAAAAAAACTTCAAAAAATCCCCTCATTTTCGGCCCCGTCGCATGTAAAGGATTTCTGTTGTGGTATTAGTTCTTTTGGAAACACAACACATCATTGTGATTTTTTCTGTTTTCCACGTTTCACTGATTTGTTATTTAAAATATCATACAAAATGAGAGAAATCAGACAAAAAAAAAAAAAAAACAGAAAAGTTGCACAATAATATAATAAACTAAACCGAAAGTACAGTACAGACATTCCAGAACTTTTATCAACTTTAATTGTTTTCATTAACGTTGAGAATCAAAAGGTATCATCAATTTACAATGAAACATTATGTTCTAAAACGTTTTAAGTAACGTAGCAGCAAAATGTTAATTTAAATTTTTAAGAGCCGATCAATATTATGATTCGGATTCATATATAAAATTCCAACTAATGAAATAATGTTGACTTAATTGCTCAATACATCCATTTCCACACATGCCTACAAACGCCACAGCGAACCAACAATCATCGATGAAATCTGAATCGACGTTTCTATTTCAAAAGTCCGATGTTGTTGAATGTGCGTTAAATTGATGACGTTTTCTTGATGTTGATGATGCATTACCATATTGGTTATCGGTAACGTGGTGTTTTTTCAAATGCAAGCCAATGCAACCGATCTCTTTCATTTCAGCCAGTTATCTTCTTCATCCTTAAATTAATGTTAAACACGTCCGTGTCTACTTCAGTAAGCCCTTGGTAATCCGTCTTTAATAACAGACGATCCATTCATATACATAAGTGTTGTTCAAAATTATTCCCTCGATAGTAAGTCTAGGATCTTACAGATATTCACCTTCCTTCCTTGTACCCATATCTAGTACAATATTTTGAAAAATGGAAACTACGTCATATTTTCCCACTCACTAAACAGAGTTTCAAACTGCAGGAAATCAGTATATTGAACTGAATTGAACAACAAAAAATCATTCTTACCAATTATTTTGAAAACTTAAAGTATTCGTTCAAAATTTAATATTTCGTAGAGCAGTAAGAATTATGAATTAGGTCGGGGACCTTCTAAAACACATAATTACGGCGAAAAAACAACGCGAGAACATTTTAAACTTATTTAATGGTTGCATGTTGTAGAATAATAAGTGAAGAAAAACATTATAGAAACATGAAATAGGGACGACTTCGCAAGAGGACTTAACTGATAACTTTTCTGATCAAACGCACTCTTGTGATCCTAGATCGAGCTACGTCATCGTCATAAAGTAAACTAAAAACATGAATAATGGAGTATTAAAGAAAATGGACGAATGTAATAAATACGGATCATAGCAGAAAAAACGAAAATGTTAAATATCGAATAGCCAAGCCTAAGTGATCCTTACATGCCACCTCGTAGTCACCTCCCAACGTTTAAGTTTTCATGAATGTGCAAGAACACGTCTGAAAGAGAGTGGAGATATGTGAACAGGTCAGTACCGAGGAACCCACCTACATGTTCGATTCAAGGGTATCAATGCTATACAGAAATACCAATTATGCCATTCACTCACGCAGAGACCGCATTTAGATCCTCATTCAACAGACACATATTGAAAAATACATTGTCCTCTTTAACAGCTTTATAAAGCTGAAAGTCATTCGTAAACAAATGACTCTTGCAGTGTCCTAGTCTATAGGGAATGTCAATAATAAAAGCTGAGAAAAGAATGGGATCGAGTTCACTATGCCATGACATCATTTCTGCACCTAAAAACTGAGGAGACGCCGATCTCAACATAAAACAACTGACACGATCTATTCATTAAGCCAGGGGACCTGACGCAACCAAGAGATTCGACCTAGTATTTTATATAATATTTCATATTTTCTATTATCAATAGAAAATCTCATTAAGGTTGTGTGGTATTGTTGTGCGTCATCGTAAATTTATTATATATTTTAATATCCATCTATCATATAGGACATTGTATAAAAAAATTATCGTGAATTGACACATAAATCCTACCTATCAAATATAGAGATAGTAAATAAATAATAAATTAGTTTCGTAAAAACATTTTATAAATAACGAAAAAAATAGAAAATATATTGAAGGAAGCCAATTCATGCACTCTAATCTGATCATAGAGTCGATTATAAAACTACAATAGCGTAACCCCTCAAGGATTGTTAGAATTATATGAAGAGTAATTGTGCTTGCTCCCATTATCAGATTTAATAAAAAAAAGGTTTAAATTGGGCCTTTACAGAAAGTGTAGTGAAACGCTCACAAACGAGAGACTTTTTCACACCACTCCACTATACATGTAATCAAAGTAGATACTATTCAGTTTTGGTGACAAATAGTACATTGACCGCAATTTAAATAGCAACTTTTTCTTCCGCTCAGGTGTTTGCGACGCGGCGTCTAACGGCGTCCGCCAGATAAAACATTCGGCGGCGGCGGCAATTTTAGCCGTTATTCGGCGTTTTCGGCAGCTAGGAGATAGGGACCGATTATCTTAGTGAAAGTTATTTGAGGTGCACAGTAAGTTTGAAATCAGGGGAAACATACTAGGGGCAGAGAGTAACGCTGAATGAGAATATTTGGCGTAATAGGCGGGTTTTTTTCCTATTTCTTTAAGAATTTTTAAAATCAACAAGTAGGCCAATTCGCAAGCAGTTTGGTGATTTGATGGTATAGATGGAATTATGGCAGATAGCTGTGTAGCGATTTGCAGATTGGATCGAATACATGAATGTCGTTTGCGAGGATTTAAATGTAGGTAAATCTGAGCATAGAAAAGTCAATCGCAGGAAACAATAAATCATGTCAGGATCGAAGCAAATCGGAAGTGTAAGGTATACTATGTTTGTAAAGAGCATCTTGTCTGCTAAAGTTCAGGGCAAGGCCATGAGGTAAGCCTCATTAAAAATTAAGAGCCTTCATTAGACGATCATCGCATTCGCGAGTGATAGGGTTGCGTGAGGAGGAAGCTCATCATTAAATGATAAAGTTCGACAATGAAGACAATGAGAATTACACGAGCAGAATATTAAAATCATTCTTGTATATGGTGTGGCATGAGTGGGGAGGTAATGAATCGACCGATGTTGGTGGAAAAATTAAACGAAATTTACCTCCTTAATTGAAATTCAAATTCTATTAAACATTTAATTTAAATTTAGGCAAATGTTAGAAGTACACACAAAATTTATTGTTTCTTTTGAATTATCGAAAATTGCATTAGGGAAGGAATAAATTTACTTTTCGTAATACATACCTGTCTTTCGTTCAAATTGATCAAATAAATAAACAAGTGGTGGAAAAAAGGAAAATTTCGTGTAAACTCAAAAAAGAAAAAAAATACAAATTTGCATTTTTATAGCAAAGAATAAGGCCTGGTTACATAAAATATAATACATTGTTCTTTTGAAAGAAAATATTAAGTTAAAACTTTTAAAACTTTTCTTTATCTTCAACACAACCGTGTTTCCATTCTTAACACAGAAATTATTATAAGACATCAACGTGTAGAGAAATTGTACCATTGGGAATATGCTGTCGTCCTATCCTAAAACAACAGAAGGACACTTCGGTTACATTAAAATTAGATAACAACCCACATTCTAATTCTAATATTATTATTTTTTCTTCACAAAGTCTTTTTTCGCCAAAGTTTTGGTAGACAATAATGTGACAGGTGGTTGTATAAAAGTTCATTAATTTGACATATGTGAGCAAAACATCTTTTACTCAACATCTACTTGACTACCAACTTCTAAAGCTCTGCATGCAATGTAAATGAATAAAATATTCAATAATTACCCAGGCGCAAAAGTCTTTCATACAACTTCTTGTTCAAATCTGTGAAAACAATTTCATTCTCTATAAATGCATGTTGGCATGAAGATATGAAAAACACCCTTTTATACCCATAATATCTCTCTCATGGGGTATTTTTTACAGACGTTAGAGAAACTGCATAATTAATAATGAAAGTTAGGCACAAGTACCGCTGATGACTTTTATAGCGCACGTGTAACAGAATGTACTCTCATAATTGGTTGTTATTGAACTTTAAATGAAAACATGGCACAAAGGACCCGTACGTATCAGAATAGATATTGGAAAGTTTTAAAAGTGAGCGAATTCTTTTAAAACTTACAAAATCTGGGTGACCCACAAATATTACCCATAGTTTAAGTTTCTAATGATATGTCTGTATTGTCTCCTACCTACCTGCGGAAAAAACCGAATATAATTGCCCAAGGCAACGTTCAAAAGCCCTTCTGAAATACGAGGTGTAGATTTGGTTCAAAAAAATCCCCCTCGGACATTGAGACCGTATGACCAACCCACGGCCCCAGCCTGAGCTATGTGACCCATGGTCCATCTTGGCTAATACAAGTACTATCATATCAGAATAGATATGACAAACAGAAAAGATGTTAAGTAAATATTGCATAACTCTTAAGTGTATGAATTTACGTCCACATTAAATTGCCAAAAGGGCAATATTGAAAAACCCGTACGAAACAAAGGCGCTAAAAAGCTTCTTTAAAACTCTTAATATAAGCTCAGAATTTAGAACCGACCTAGAGCACTTATTAGAGGCCTCTGAACCATACGTGGCCACTTTTTCTCTCCACAACACTGCACAAAAAACTGATCATTAAAGGAATATTCACTAAAAACCATCAAAAATATGGTGTAGGGGTCATTCATATATTATGTCGCAAAGTAAGGAGGGGGTATGGCTAAACGTTACGTCACACAACCTAAGTAAGACACAAATAACATAAAACATTGTGACAGCTAAGACTGGCCGCGCCCAAAACTGCAAAATTTAATTGAAGCCCGATGGAAATCATCACCAAACCATCACAACACACAATCAACGGGTAGACTTAAGTGACTAGCAGCTGTACGCCAAGGCGAAAAAATGGTAGTCAGGTTGCCCCGCTTGTACTGTGAACATGTTGACTGGTTCGGCGATGATGGCAAGGAAATGGACTTGTCGATGAATGCAGAATTAGCATGTAAAATTCTAGTGATAGACGAAGATACGAAGATGAAATGTTTATGGGTAGTAGAAAAATAGGTAGGGGGGACATTGTCCTGGCGTAATTTATGAATGGCCCCGTAGGGTCGCGTACCTTAATTTTGTCCCATACTAAGAACACTATAGCCCGAACCACTCAACATATTTTCACTAATTTAATTTTTGTGATTTTCTGATGCCTACATCTTTCATATCAAACCTGGAAAAGCGATTTCCGTTCTTCGACCGTAAGTTCGAAAGTTTTGACTGATTTTGAATTTTTTGATTGTCTTTCAAGAAAAAAAAAGGTTTTGAAAATCGGATCAGATTTACCCGATTTATGTAGAGAAAACACGTTCGACCCTACCAGCGAATCAGTTTTAGGGCTCTTGCCCTGGCTGAGTTTAAAAGCTCAAAATCGAAAAAGTTTCCTCCGTAAATTTTCAGGCATGACTAGACCTTTCAGATAAAAACAAATTATGAAAATATCTAAAGATTTACTCGAGTTATGTACAAAGGACCAAACATCCCTTAACCCTAGTCCAGCTGCGCTCAGCCCGACGGTGCTAAAAAAGATATTTCGATTACCTTTCAGGGATAAAAGATTTTGAAAATCGGTCAAGTTTTACTCGACTTATCGTGGTGACAGACGGACGGACAAAACTTTTTTTGCATTTTTCTCTGATTTTGATCACGAAACGAAAAGGTAACTAACTCCCAGGTTGACATTCGACAAACGTCGTGGTAAACGCATAAGGCCGCTTTTCGAAGAACTTCGTTTTTCGTACGGGTCTAAAAAGCGTTTCTGTACATCTCCTACGCAAGAAAATATTCATGAAAAACCACCTCCTACCTTTAGCTATTCTACCTAATACTTTACTTGCCAAGATCAAAATGCATAGAACTTGAATCAAGGGATTCTTCTTTCTTTTGGGGATGACGGACAAAATTTTATTAGAGCTTTCGTCATCTCTAATGTTCGTCATATCCAATGTAACCCCCTTGCCCGCCTCTATCTTTCCTATTCCTATCTTTGCTATATAGAACATTCGTCTGTTATGGTGGTCTTTCATGTTATGAATGAAAGTTTCTTAATAATGTTTAAAAAAATCTTCACGACTCCTAAAATAAAATTTGAATTTCTAAATTTTTTTGTGAATTTATAACGATTTTAAAGGATTTCTTCCAATTGGTTTTAGTATTCAAACGTTGCAGCAACTTTTGATTTTACATTTTATGAAAATGAACTTTGGAGCATTATTGATCTGCTTATTGTACTGTACACTGACTAAAATGATTTAAAAATGTTATTGTATTTCGTCCCTATTTACCTGATCCTGCTGTCGTTTTTGATTCGAAGAGTATCAACTCTACCGGTTAATTTACATTAACTGGATAACTGTTTCCTGCCGTAAGTAGCGTCTTTCAATCATTTTGTTAGTGTAACTTTTGTAGGATAAGCAGGTGAGGGCGAATAGCAATTAGCATAAATAATAGTGTAAGTAGACGATTGTACTTGTATAAAATTTGTCTTTAACAACTTCAATACTACAGTGTTTAAAGTCCACCTTTCACAATCCTATTTGTCAATCTAAACGTTTTAACAAGGTTTAACAAGTAAAAGTGCTGATTTCATCGTTTACGGCTCATCAGTACCTTGTTTACAATACCATGTATATTTCAGCACACTCGCTCAAAGAATGATGACTTCTATGACTGTGCAATTTCTTATAATACCATCTAAGTCGGACGAACAATGCATGATTTTAAACGCTTCGTAGTACAGGAATTATAAATTCGTGTTGGTTGTTGGTGCATTCGCTCTTAAGTTGGACCCTAGTATAATTGCGCCATGTATTTATTAATGGCGCAATTATATTACGGTAGAACTTTAGAGCAAATGTAGAATATTTTTGTAGTTGGAATTATTTTCCTACGCAGATTGCCTAGTTTAACGACCATCAATGACAGTATTTATGTTTAAGCTTTTAATTTCAGCAGGCTAACCAAAACTTCTGTGTAATAAATTACACAAACTTGCGATAAAGATCAATTAATTTTTTGTTCGTATGAGGACTTGCATCACGGGCGCAATGCTACCGCTCGTCCATGATATGAGAAAAATTCATGTTTTAGTATGATTGCACTTGTAAAAAAGTTGTCTTCAACATAGGCTGTTAACCAAACAGCAAATCAACTTTTTTTTATTATCTGAAAATTAGGAAAATTCATTCAGTTCTTTTTTACCGCGAACTTTTGCCTTCGGTGTAATATGCCCAAAAGTTCTCTAATTTTACGTAAAAAATTGACTTCTCAACATTTCGTCTGTAAATAATTTTACTTTGAAGTGAATTGCAAAGTCACGCTTTCGTTAGTTTATTGCCTTGAGCTTTGCTTTTAAAAAGTTTCAAATGTGTGAACCATAAAAAAGTAATTCTGAATTAAAGAAAGGTACAAGTCCCTTGAACCCCCACCATTTTGAACTGCAGCAAATTGAGACTATTTCAATTGGCCTTCTTATGGGCTGTCGAATGATGAAATAGTGAAAAAGTCATAATTTTTTGTTTCAAAGTTGAGTATCTTTGGTTTGAGAGCAGCTTAAAATGTGTGGCCGGTTCCAATCGCCAGCCCAAAACGAGCTTAAAATTTTGAGCTTTACATCGATTAAAGAAACCTTGGATTTCATGCGAAAACTTCAACCTCAAATCTCGTGGGCTCTAGTTCTATGGCAGCCCAAAACTTCGACAGCACAAACCTAGCCCAATTGAAAAAGTTCAAAATAATGGGGGTGGCAGCGGAATGTTCCTTTAAACGAATAATGTTTTTCGAGAATTCTTCATTTTTTATTTTTAGTTAGACGGACCGAGTTAGTAGTTGTGAATATACAATAGAGAAGATGAGTTGGGAAGAAGAACGTTTTTTTTTTTCATAGTCTAACGAACATAAAGCTTTCACGAAAATCATATGTTCTGTGCACGATTTTTGTGTTGTTTCATTAATGCATTAACATGTCAAATCCACTCTCAGATGATTCGCCTTCTGCTCATGTTACAATCTTCCCACTCGTTTGTTAAAGTGGATTTTTCCGCAGATGTATAATTTTAATGCTAAATAGAATATAATTTTTTCGTTTCATGAAAGCTACCACGCACACTTGCACGTAGAATTTAATCAAAGTTAAATGAACTGAATAGCGAGAAGAACGACTGCCCTAAGCCTTTTTATCTTATTTGTTAATTCCAAATTCATTGTCATTCTTTTTAAGTTTTGTTTCAATCACTTTAGATGTTTATTTTCAGGTGCAAAAATGTTTGTGGATTTTTGAGGATTCAAAAGTATTTCTTTCATCGTAAATAAATCTCCTCCGGCGTTGAAAAATATAACTTTCTTTAACCTTTTCCCTTCATGTATTTTCAAATGGAAAGTTATGGATTGCAGATAAATACACTGAAATTTATGTTTTAGAAAGTTTGGTTTAAATGAGTTTATGTTTTTATTTATTTTTTAAGTTCTGAAGTATTTTTCGACACATAGCTTAATGTTATATTTGTTAAATTGTTTGTATTGTTATTTTAGAAGACATTCTGGAAGTTATCTTATAATGTAATGTCAATCAAAAGGAGTTTAGATTCAACATGGAACAATTTGTTTTATTTATTAGCCTAGCCGTCATAATATTGTAGTCGAAACTATCTTAATTTTATCACACAAAGTGACACATACAAATACAAACAATTTCCCTTACTCTTCGTTAGGAACAACTGCAACTGAAATAGTTGTTTACATAACTAGGGATGAAAAGTTGAAAAGTCGAGGTTTCGGGTGAATATTGTTGATCCGAGGCGAAGCCGAGGTCAATAATCACACGAAAGCGTGACTTTTCATTTTTATCCCGAGTTATGTAACGAATTTTACATGCTGGGGCCGTCGAAAGTTCATGAAATTCGATGTAATGAACGACTTTCGACCCGTGAGCATGTAAAAGTCTTAAATATAGCGTCGAATGCTAGTCGGAGGATAACTTTTATTAAACTAAAACTTTTCTACAGGAACGGAAAAGTGAAAACCGACAAGTTTCTGATTTATCACACGAATTTACCATACTTGTCGGTTTTCACTTTTCCGTTCCTGTATGAAAAATGGGAACATTTTTAAGTCACGAGCCGCAGAGCAGAAAACCTAGAAAATAATGTTTTTAGAATCGAATTAAAGAAGCTGCCAAAATAGATAAATTCAATTGTGTGATGAGGCAACATAACATTGTGTAAAATCCACCTAACGAGAAAAGTGCACCGAATAGCTGGTAGCAAAAACCAAACAAAAACAAAGACGAAACCACTCACTGGTGTAAATACGATGCACACGCTTAATATTCTCTAAGTGTATTCTCCTGCTTGTTTTCGCCTCAAATAGACCCATTCCATGTGTCCACGTAACATGAGTTTTGAACTCAATTTTCAAATTTATAATATCGGAGGAGTAGAGGTAACCGAAATGCTCGCCGATATGAATGATAATTTCAACCATTTTCTCTGGTTATGTGTGGATTTTCGTGCGATTTTATCTGGTCTTCTGTTATATTCTTTATAGCTATATATTTCTAGCTAGAATACCTCGATCGTTAAATTCATTTCAGTCGTAAAAGCATGAAAAAGTAACGACATGATAATGCACTGACGTTGGACATGTCGAAACCACTGAAGAAGTTTTTTGATTTGTTCACTTAAAGTGTTAATGTTGATTTCTTACTTATTTTCGTGGATCTAAAATCATGACATCTGTCGTCACTTCTCATTTATGCTTTGAGTAGAATTTATTTTTTATTTTAAACATCTAAAATATATTCCTAAAAGTTATTTAACATTGACAGAGCCATTTTTTTACCTTTTGTGGGTGTGTAAGTTAAATAAACATCAATCCAAACAGAGTTCGAGAGATGATAAGATTGTCGCGGAAGGTGTAATACCTTGTCTTTGGTATATTAACGTACATTTTCACATCATTTAGCATACTGAATGACTAGGTTTTATAGACAAGTTTAGACTTAATGTCACCTTACCGCTGATGTGTTATCGCACTTAGCTACGAAATCACGTCTCAAGAAACGACAGCTTAATCACAACATGCCATAATACAAAAACCTGTAAAACCTCCAAACATATTTTAAAATTTGAAGATGAGTTCAAAAATAATGTACAGTAGACATTTTCATCTGGCTGAATACTAATGTAATAATTTTACTTAAAGTGACAGCGAAGGCCTGGAGGTTAAAAAACATTGAATCATTTATTAATGATCATAAAATTCAAAATAACGCTTCACGTTATAATGAGTGTAGCTGATGCGACGGACCTAAGTCACGTATTTTATATAAGTTGAATTGTGAAAACTCATTTCTACTTGTCTTTTAAACTTATTTTATGTCTACCCCACCCCATCTCTTCTCCCCTCTTTCCTATACCTTTGATTTTCACAGACTTTTAAAAACGCTCTCAGCGAAGGTATGTTCATTCTATATTTGAAGAGACGTGTATTGTATTTCCTCATAGTTTTGTGTACACAATTTCTTCGCCTTATTGGCTGTGACCTCCTTGAAATAATAAAGACGAAAAAGCTTGCACTTTAATTTCGTATAGGATACTATGATGCTATACAGACAATATTATATGTGACTCATTCCATGAGTAGCGATTTTATAAAATCGTTTTTGTATGTTAATTCAGTTATTTAGTAAAAACGAGGGTGAAAAATAAAATCGTTCTGGTTAGAGACTGTGATGAGGACTTTGATATAGTTCTAATTACTTTATAACAGAATTTGTGACGTACTTTCGATCGACTATAAAGTTTTCTGTTTATTTATGATGAGATTGTTGTGATATTATCGAGGAAATTACCGCTTCTCATTTCGTTAAGCTTAATAATATATGTAGAATGCAACGCAGAGATTAGAAATGTTAATTTATACATCGACGAAATCGTTACATAACTTCAAAATACGAATGTCTGCAAAATTTCAATGGAAAGAGTAGAAGACCTGAATGGTTATCAAAATTAAGCAATAGGGCGTCTAGGTCACTTTAGCTGCCTTTGTACATCTTGTTCTTAAAGAATTTTAAACATTCGCAAAATGCTTGAGGCGTACATACCTTTTTGTTTAGGTCTCTCCATTACATCACAAATTCATTAAAAAACATTATGAAACTAACTTATACATCGAAAATCTGTACAAAAATATGAAAGGACTGAAATATGTATTTAGCGTAAGAAAAATGTTTTTCCCGGAAGCACTAAAAATACTTTGTTCAGTACCCATGTTTCTTATTCTATATATTCTATATATTATAAGTATTCATGGTTTCTTCTTCCGAAAAGCATAGATGAGTACGAAGTTTAATGTTGTGTACATAGCATTTTGCCAGATTTATACTTCGTGATGCTGATTACGTATTGTGATGTTGATACTATTACCTAAGATTAATTACCAACTTAACTTACGGGTAGTGTTTATCGTCCAAAGTTCTAATGACCTAATGACACAAAAAGTACTAAGTCAGTTAATTATGTTGAGGGGCCAAGAACTAAATGTGCCCATGCAAGCGACAGGCAAAAGGGACCGTTTGCAACATTATATACTAAAATCCTTTAATAATATAAGTTCTTATTTTGTGTCTGTCTGCAAGTCCGTGAACTTCAGTAAGGACCCTTCTTGTGAAAGGCAATCACAATTTTTAGTTTGATTAAAACTAAGCTTTGAGGTGTTTTATTGAAAAGAAAAGCAATTTAATTAGGGAATTCATTATTTTCTACAAACTTTAACTTTATGCTTTACATATTTTGAATTGGAGACAAAACAAAGAGAAATTATATGAAATAGATTCACACTTCATATATGTAATTTTTTAAGGTTTTCTTTTTAGAGAACTCCATATGCTTTCATTAAACAAATTGAAATGGAACTAAAAATGTTTGGTTTGGTGTTTACAATTCACATGTTCACCTTTTTTTTAAGTCCTAATGATTCTTCTAACTCCCTGAAAAGTCCATTTCGTAAAGTGGTTTTACAAGCCTATTCTGAGCTATTTGAATAGAGGCTCAGTGGTACACGAAGTACACAATGATTTGTATGACGTAGCCCAAATACGATGAATTTGTCTACATTGTATGTAGCCTACATTTAGGTGAGATGTTTGCCTCTTCAAAGAACTTTTCCTTAGTTTTTTCCTTGTGTTTGACTAGGATATCCTTGTACTCTTTTAGGATGGTTTTATAAATCGCCCTATTTTCTTCTTGGTACGGTCCCCTACCTGCTCTGTTCCAAGCCTTTCTGAGTTCCTATTTTTTGCCTCTATGGCTCCAGTTATGGTTCTTATAGAGGGGCTTAGGGTAGGATAGGGGGCATGTCAATTGATAGGCCTTCAGCACCGCTGCTGTAAGCGCTTGATTGGCTTCTTCCAACGGCTTGATTGGCTTCTGTTGTGTAGCGTTCAAAGAAGACCTTTCGATCTAATTCTTCCTTTAGCGCCCTCCTATAGCAGTCCCAATTTGCCCTTCTCGGATTCCTGTACGGTTTTCTACCCGGAAATGACCCACTAAGACGAAACTTGATCAGCTTGTGATCCGAGTAAGTTTCTTCATCGGCCAATTCCCATGAGTGAATTCTCCCCGCCAGGCTGCAGGATACCATAGTATAGACTGAAACTACAACGAAGTCTCCATCCTCTTCATTCCCACCACTAATCCTTACTGCTACTAAATCATCATTCGAGAATTGATTTAGAATCATTGCATCTAGATTTTCCGAGACGTGGATGGCCGCTCTCGGTCTGGTTCCGTTCCTATTGTAGATTAGACGGTTGGGCAGTTTACCAAAATCTTGTATTTTATTTCCTCTGACCCAAGGTTCTTGGATTAGGAATATATCTGTTTGCTCGATTTTTAGTCCATGACAATAGTTGTACGTGGCCTTTCGCAATGGAGCATTCTTCTAACTCTCTGAAAAGTCCATTTCGTAAAGTGATTTTACTAGCCTATTCTAAGCTATTTGAATAGAGGCTCAGTGGTACACGGAGTACACATTTAATGATTCGTATGACGTAGCCCAAATACGATGAATTTGTGTGCATTATATGTAGCCTACATTTAGGTGAGATGTTAGTTACGCAGCCAACTTTCTCAGAGAGTATTTGAATACTTCGAGGCGTGATTCGGAAGTCATTTTAAACCTTTGGTTACTGCCCATAAATAGCTGTTAGTGAGGTCTCAAAACACAAGGAAACAAATAGAAAAAAGTAACATCACAGCATACAATTGTGTAAAGAAAGTCAAGGTTAATATATTAATATTAATATAATAATAATTATATATAATATAAAATGTATATATAACAATAGTATTATATTATACATTATAAAGAAATTGATAACTAAAAGTATCAACAAGAACATAAATTACCTTGAGTCGTATTTCTAAATGGATTCGAAGATTATTATCTCACTCATTACATCTGTTGAATCTAAAAGTATTTCACCAAATGATTCACCAACAAAAGAGGGTAAAGATTCTCGTCTTAAAATTTTGTTATCTGAAGCATATGATCTCAAATTTCAACGGCATATCAGGTTCCACATTGCATGAGAAGTTTTCCTGCTTTAGAAGTGTGTTACACAAGTTGAGATGAATGATGTTGAGTAGTCGGGCAAGAAGGCTAAGAGGGTAAAAGTATTTTAAAGATTCTAACAGAATGGTATGGCGTGGATGTTCTCGAAACGACTTTATTCCTAAAACTTCTACTTCCTCACTTATTTGTGTAAAGTGCAAAGTACTTGACTGGTAGAAGTCAGAAAGTAGTAGCTAGTGGATCTCATTCGGGTTTTCGCATTGTTGTGGCTGGGATTCCACAAGGTTCGGTTCTTGGACCCCTGTTGTTTTCGGTCTTCATAAATGATGCCGCAGGTTGTGAAGCATTCTCAGATCCATCTTTTCGCAGACGAAGTCCAATTGTATATGGGCATTCGAAAGGACCGTTTTCGGGAAGACATGGAGAGGATGTCTCAAGACCTTAGTTCGATTTCCTTCTGGGCTGGAGCAAATGGTCTCATGCTCAATGCATAGAAGACAATGGCGGTTAGGTTCTCGACTACAAGGTGGGCGAATGAATTTTTTCGATCTTAACTTCATTTCAATAACTGACTGTGATCGTTATTACTATTGTTCTCGCGTTTTTTTGAACGGTATTGTATGTAACTTAAAAGGCCGAAAGGCCTTACACATATAATGAAATAAATACTTGATTGATTGATTGACTTTATTAACTAGCGATAACTACTTTACGTTTTCACAGTTTGCACCCTTCCTGTCCGTCCATCCATCTGTGCACCCCTCATCGGTCGCTCTCTGGCACGACCCTTAGGAGGTCTCCCCAGCGAAACCTCTGGGAGGTCTCTCCAGCGAAGCGCTCATATAGTTATGACTTGATGTTTTGTCAATAACTTATCACTACTTTCCCATACCCATTTCAATGGTTTATTAGACAATATAGATGTGTTATTATGACTCGATGGCGCAGTCCGAGTGTAATGGTACTTATCGCGTTTTGAGCTGTCGAAAATATGACTCTCTGTGAGAATTTTTGATAAAATTGGGAATATTTCCACAGATTTATTTCTTTTACAACTGGCCGAGCCTTACACTTACCAGGACAGCATATATAAGTTTAAAAATATTTTTTAGTATCACACAAGGACTAAAATCGAGTTGGAGTGAATAATCTGAAGGTAGTAGCAAAGGAGATCAAGTTAATGACATAGGGCTTTAGCTAGGTGCATGAATAGACTACAACTCACTTATCGAGACTATGATCAAGCGATTTAGTTTTTGTGTTGCTTGCCTTGTGCGTGTTGCTGTGGACTAAATACCCACGGCAATCAGCAACAAAATTAATTTCATACATTTGATCACAACTATGTAACAAGACTTTTAATCTCATTCGCCACAAATCATAATCAATTCGTCAATAAATTATCTTGTCCTTTTCCTACAGCCAATCTATCAATTTTAACATACTCGACTATAATAGCACTCATTATAGTCGAGTTTACTATAATTGCGCTGATTGTAGAAGAGTATTCCATAACAAAGCTTTTATGTGTGGATGTGTGTAACTCGAAACGACATTTTGAGTGCTAAATTTGAAAAAAAAATTGTTAGAACTTAAAGATTCATTCTTTGTCATTCAAAGCTCTATAAATTTCAAGCAAAAATACCGGCACGTTTCAAATATTCTTTAAATCTTGAATTTGATCCTGTCAATCCACGCTTATGAATTTCAGTTTATAAAAATTTCCGTGCATCCCACAGAAGTTTTTACTTGCATGCAATCAGTATTGCTACAAACAATACCGCTCTTACCTGGTACGATACATAAAAGGAAAAATTCCAAAGTACGAATGTTAAAATTTTCTTTGAAAAATCATAAAAGTCGGTTCAATCACTTTGTAACGTCGTACTGTTCCTCTGTTTCCCTCCTACGCAAATAATATGTTCAAGGTAGATGGGGTTGACAGATATTTCAATTATAGTGAAATCATAATAAAAAATGAAAAAGCGGGGTCACGATCATCAGTTTCTCGCAATTTCGTTACGAAACCGTTAAATGATATCAGTGCATGCCATGAATGGTGAAGTAGTTAGATTAAGTGCAACGCGTGCAACGTCTTCAGCATGAGACAACATTTTTTCTGACTCTTAAAACTTAAAATTCAATTTCTTACATTACGCTCTTTTGTATGTGAAGCATACTACTACTACTACTACTACTACTACTACTACTACTACTACTACTACTACTACTTTGAATCGATTTTAACGAAAACTTTACTTCAGAGGAAAGTATTGAAATTTTTAAAATATTTCGACAAAGTTTTTAACGGCAGCATTTCAGCAAATTTCAATGACGTTCTCTTGGGAAATAGGCAATAAAACATGCTTTTCACAAACAATAAGAAAATTTATGATTTTTGTTTGTGTAATTGAAAATGCTTAAGTTTTATTCTTGAGAATTTGCTTTATAGAAAATATTTTACCTATTATTATACCTATTACGATAAATTGAGAACTGGTTTTCCGGGCGACGTCAGACTTTTCATACTTGGATTAAAAAAATATTCATAGAATGTGCTGCGTAGGACAACAAACAAATATGCCAATAAAAGAAAATAAAAGCCACGAAATTGGAGTTCGTGAAGACCACAGTCCCCTTCTGTCCTTGTGGAACCCCTGAACTGTAATTCTGACAAAATTAGACTCACTCTATGTTCCCGAGTATGAAAATGTAATTCTTTCAAACAAGCTGTTCAAACAATACGGATTACAGATGCTCAATGCGTTTGCAAAAATGTCTATCACGAAATTATGCGTCCATGAAATAAGTCTTTTGCAAAATGTAGACTCTTGCGTAGCTAAACGTGAACAAATAAGTTTTTAATGAAATGACGTAATTTGAAATGTACATGACAACGAAATGGCATACAATTAAAAGAAAGAATACTTTTGCTTACGTGTGATCAACGTAAACTTTCTATCCTACAATTATTAAATGGAAATCCTAATCGCATTGTAAATATGAGACATTGGTCAATGCAAAATTGTATAATAAGTTTAACGAGCTGTGAGATTTGAAACGCACACAAATGGTTTTCTGTTGCGCAAGCCATTAAAATCTGTGTCAATCGAAGAAGTAATTCCCATTCCTTAGGCTATTCGTAAAAGAACTTATAGACTGAAACGGATAGCAATGAGGTAAGCAACCATAGCTTGATTTATAAGTCAATTTGAAATATAATCGAAAATAAGATATCGGATATTAGAATGGCTTAGTTGACGAACGAACACATGCAAAGAAGTTTTAAAATGGCATTCAATTGAGATTAGGCTATACCGCTTGTAAGTTTTTTATTTGCTAAAATCGATTATTATAAATCGATTGAAATAGCAACATCAATATTTACGGTACTTTAAATTGATTTCTTCCATTATCTTACAGCTAGAGGGCTGTCCATATGTTACGTAACGCTCTACCAGGGGGAAGGGGTCCAGTGAAATGTTACGGGAGATAGCAAAGTTTTTCGAAAAGGTGTCTTACGCGTTTACCACGACGATTTACCACCCCAAACTCAACCCGGGAGTAGGGGGAGCTTCGATCATGGTCCTTAGATGACGAATCAGCAATAAAAACATATGCAGGGGACCCGTACGTATCAGAAAAAATTTTCTAAGCAGAATAGATGTTGCAAAGAGATTCAAACGTATCAAAGTAAATGTTACCGTAACTCTTAAGTGTGACTTTAATTTGGAAATTGCCGAAAGGGCAATATTGAAAAATCCGTCCGAAGAAACGGTGCAAAAAACATCACCAATCCTTAAAAAAGACCAAAAATTAAAAAGTGGAAAAAATTTGAAAAGAAAAAATTGCATCTTATCCGATTTTTAAAAAACTTTTTTTTCCTGAAAGATAAAGATCGGTATATTTGGATTGAAACACTTTTTAGATATGTTTGATATGTCAGAGATTTAAATGTCACATTACATAAGATGTATGCGCAAGAAAGAGAGGCAACGTGCACGTACAAACCAAGTATCTCAATGTAAAAGAAATGTTTTTTGAAGTTAATGACATTTAAAATTCTAACGAACCTAAAACTGTTTAAATCGAAATGTACCTCACTGTAATCAGAAAATTAATTACAAGACTGAATTTGGACAGAATTAGTCGAAAACCTTCGAAGTTACGGTTGAAAAAGCGGTTTGTTCATGGGAGCATGGATCAGAGGCCTCTCCTTAGTGCTCTAGGTCGGTTCTAAGATCGGGCCTAGTGCAATTTTTTTTTCATCTTTTTTCCATTTATTTCAGTTTCGGGCTTTTTTAATTATTGAAGATATCTTTTGCGCCGTTTCTTCGGACGGCTTTTTCAATATTGCCTTTTCGGCGATTTCCAATCTAATTTAATGTCGACGTAATTTCATACTCTTAAGAGTTAAGGCGACATTTACTTAGATACGTTTTTGCAACATCTATTCTGTTTGCCACATCTATTTTGATGCGTACGGGTCTCCTGCATAAGTTATTAGTAAATGTTGCGAAAAATAGAAAGATGCGATGCTCGGATTCCTCTTTATAAATATAACAAATTGTAACAAAAATTTTATTAGTTTTGAGTTATCTTAGTTCAAAAATTGGAAAAGAATTTAAAAAAATTGTATTTTTCTTTAAGCTTCCTGGCAGCTCTGGTACAGAATTCCATTTCAAGCACAGATCATTGCCTGCTGTAAGATCGAGACGTAGCATATCGCATACAAGAGTATTGAAACGTGAACCATTGGTAAGTCATTACATTCTACTATTTTGTCTTCATTACAACAAATATTTTGCTATGTATTTGTGAAATTATTCCCCCCCCCCCCCACACACACACTTAGCCAGTAATACTATATTATTAACCAAGGGGTATAATGGCACGATTATAGTCGAGGTGAAGTGAACGTCCTAGGGGCTATGCCCCGAGGAATATTCGCGTACCAACACTATAAAAAAGGCGAGTAACTTTGGGCAACCGGAGTTATTACAGCCTGCTGAAAATTCTAAAGTCCAAGTCAGTAAGCCGAAACTCAAAATGCGCACTTTATAAAATTGTGATCAGACCGGTAGCTACGTACGGTTCGGAGTCGTGGTGCTTGACACAGAAAAATGAACAATCTCTGCATACGTTCGAGCGAAAGGTACTGCGTACAATATTTGGACCAGT
>CM055406.1:43336570-43347036 GCA_029228625.1 Pseudolycoriella hygida | reverse complement strand
AAACAAATAACAAAAAATAGCAAAAAGGTGCAAATAATAAAAAGAAACAAAAAATTAACAAAAACACAACAAAACAACAAAAAAACAAATAACAACAAAACAACACAATTATATCAAAAAAATTTATCACCAAGAGTAAATTGGACTCTAACATCAAACTTCCAATCTCCACAGATTCCACAATAATCCAAGAGTACGTCGCGTCTGTTTGTGCAGCATACCTTAAAAACATGCAATCTGCAAGTGACGGCGCTCAAACGACGAATCAAACGTTCGTTCAGAATTTGAAACCAGAAGGGTAGGTTCCATTCACAATATTTGATGAAAATTAAAGTTCAATTGAAAAATGATTCAAACTTTAGGGAGCCGCTTAACTTGGCTGAGCCGGCAAATCACACTCCCTCTTTAAACGAGTATACCACGAACAAGAAGATGGCCAACAGCCTTCAACGAGTGATGGAAGACGTGGGAATGAATACAACCGAATCATCCAAGGAAGCCGTTCATGGTCATCTTCCCAGCAAAAACCACGTACAAAAGTAAAAAATTTATCCACAATGATGCCGCTGAACCGCAGCAGCTCTTTTAGCTCCGACAACTCCGACTTTGAGTCGTCGAAGACATTTTACCCGAGAAAAGTAACACCCATTCCACCCGTTAACGTAAGTGTGCCCTACACACATTAAGACAATGCTACAAAAATAAAAATTTAAATAATCTCCTTTACAGCCAACAGCTCTCCTCACAAAGTCATCTGGATTAATGAAAGAGACGCGAAAAAGAAAACCACCACATGTACAGCGCCACGAGCAAGCTCTCCTCACTAAGACGCCTAGATTAGTGAAAGAGACGCGAAAAGCTGTTGCACCAAGTCATCCAAAACGATCGCTACAACAATCCGATTCCGATGACGACTTCGTCGACAACAAAAGGAAGAAATACCGCCGTACTTCTCAACCAAAGCCCTCAATCGGTAAGAACTCTTTTTAATCAATCTACGAAATTGTTTGTAACCCAGTAAATTTTTAGATGAGTGGATGGTATCAGTGTTTGCGCAGACAATGAACCGGGACTTTAAGACACGTATTATGCGCTTACAGAAACAAATGTCGACAATGTCAGTTTCTTGCAACATCCAATGAGCAAAACGACCACTAGGTACTTGTGTCCGTTTCCTAACGCCGAGGGAAACGCGTGTCGTGATGATTTCGGAACAATGACGGCCTTGCGTAAACACTTTCAGCAAAAACACAACCTACCACAGAAGCAATTGCTGAAACCACAAGAATCCCAACCAAGTAATTGGCGTCGCGTACAAAATTCTAACAAGCGGTTCAACATCAGTACCGTCAAATTGAAATTGTGCTCTCTTGTGAATGGTGGTAAATTCGTGGTCGATGGAAGAAAAACTCAACGCCAGCCGACAGCCGCAACACCGGAAGCTGAAGAAATGGCTAAGGAATTGATGGAGATGTTGAACGAAAAGGCAATCGAATTGTCAAAAGTGGCCATTATCTTCAGTCATCTCGTCTACTTCAAAGTGTACAATGCAATGGAAACACTCGATGACCAACAAATTGACGAACTTTTTGGTTCGGAATTGGAGTGGAACTTGACAATGTTGCGCCTAAAGAAATTCAAACGAGCTACATCCAATTCGGCAATGGCCCCCAACAGCAGAAACATTGGCAAACCGAAAGGACTTTTTGCGTCACTGGATGATGCCGAATTTTTTGAGATTTGTAAACAATACAAGGTCCAAAGCAGCTTCGAAGAATTCTCACAAAATTCATGGAACCACATTCACAAAACATTCAGTGTCAATTTCAAGGCAAACATATCAACGCATTTGTATAGGCGCATCAGGAATTGGTTTCATTTCAAATTGTTGGATGGTAAGAAGACGAAGGAAGTGCGTGGAAAGGAAAATCGGAAAATAATAGGGGAAAAAGTGTATCACACCATGACCTACCTCTTCGACCCTAAGAAATCCGCACGACCCGAATATGTCCAACTTGAATTGATCGACGAATTGCAAAAGATATGCAAATTGCCTACGTTCAACAAAAGAGGCAAGTGGTACTTCAGCCGTCTATATTACGATTACAATGACGATGACAACAGCAACGCGACTAAAAGAAAGCCACCCCAAAAGAAACAAAAAGCTAATTCGAAGGCAGCACGCAAAACTACGCAAAATAATGGACCACGCCTGCTTTGGCATCAAATGATTCCAGCCAAGTTGCGGCTACAAAGTTGGATAGCCACTACAAAATCGAAGCGTCGTAAAAGGAAACGCCGAAAGCGTAAACGCAAAATTAACAATGATGAAAAGCAACATATGCCACAACGACTTGCCGACGAAGCTGCCATACCGAGTAAGCAGCGTAACAGAAGAAAAAGACGTCGTAGCAAAGTCGGCGATGACGACGGTGAATCAATCTACCGTGCTTGCTTGCATAACTTTGTCGTGGTACCCCAACACGGTTTCGGTCTAATGCACTTTGCTATCGATTCGAAATCGTTGTACGACATCGTTAAAAACTTATCATCTTTTCGACCGAACGACAAGCCCTTGTACACGCAAGTGGAATTCGTGGAATTAATCACCGATGCTGACAATGCAAATTGTAAGACAATCAACCCCTTCTGGAAATTCCTCTTTAATTTCACGAAGCTTGAAACGGATACAAAAAAATTTGGTGGTCAAATAACGACAAACTCCTGCGACGTATCCGTACAACTTTGCAAATTAAAACCTGGCAGAGAAATGACCAGAGAGCAAGTCAGGGAGATCACGAACAACAGAAAACGGAAACCATCAAATGCAAACGATTCGGACTCTGACTCAGATTCAGATGCAGATGACGACACAGACGAAGAGGACGACAAGTGAGTTTTCCGCTACTATTAGTAATGTTTCTTATGTAAGATGTTTCTACGTCAATCTTTCCAGAACCGACCCGCTAATTTTGCAACAGCTCGCAAAGTACAAAATAGAAGACTTGCGTGACGTCACTATTTGCGGCATTGATCCAGGTATAAGAAATATGACGGCAACAGTGCGTAGAACGTGGGACAGTGACGGCAACATTCATGAAACGAATATTTTGCACAAACAAAAAGATTACCATTATCAAGCAGGTACATTAACTCTATGTTATGACCTATTTTCAGAATATTAACTATTTCATCCTTACAGGGTTCACGAAAAGGCGGCGTGTCAGAAAAAAGCTTTGCGGTGATTTTCTCGCGAAATACGAAAAATACCGCCAGAAGGATGGTGTGGAAGAGCCATCAGCAAAGTCCCCGAACTACCGAAAGTATCTACACTCACGCTTGAAATTTTTTAATGAAGGCACTTCCACTTTTATGACGCTGAAGTGTGCCAATCTAAACTTCGAGAAGTATGTCTGCACGCAAAAAACGATGTCAAAATTAGCTGCAGATATCGTGGGGTACACAAAATGCAGACAGGACCGCAAAAAACTCAATTTAGTTTACATTGGCAGTAGCTCTACGCCAGCTAAGTCGCCTATAAAAGGACACATGCGCTGCCCCACCAACAAAAAAATAATACGTGCCATTCAGCAACGCCCGAACACTATCGTCATACCGCAGAATGAATTCCGAAAAAACTGCTGCATTTGTTTTGAGGAACTGCAAAGTGTCGAAGCTTCGAAAGACAGGTACATCCACTACTATACTTCCATTACCAACTGCATTTTTTCTTACGGATTTTTCGTCTGCATTTTCAGGCTTAAATTTTGCAAAAATTGTAAGCCGTCCGAGGCATCCACTCCTGCGACATTCATCACAACGGCAACAAACACACGCTACCTCGCTCCCAAATGAAAGACACAAACAGGGCACATCCAAAACCAACGCAATCACAAAGAGCGGACAGAGTTCGAATTCGCCGCAACGACCGCTGGAGCGAGGATGACAGAGTTAGGGTAACCACAAGACGAAATCTCCAACATCGCATATTCATGGCCACGACGTCGCAACGTTACCGAATGTTTAATCGGGACATAAATGCGTCCCGAAACATCCAATATTATGGCCTATGCAGATACGGACACTTTGTCCACAAGAATTTACACCAATCAAAGAACATTGCGTTCTTTAACCGTTTGACGGATAAAATGGCCGAGCCTAACAAGCTGCGGCCGAGAACAAAATATATCGATACCTAATTGCGCTCAACACTAATTTCCATTCAACTTGAATGGAGATACGTGCTATTCGCAATTAGGTATCGATATATTAAGTAGCCGAAAGAAATGTGTGATTACAAAATTGAAGGTTCTTTCACAAAAGTGATTGAATACAGTAGAGGTAAGTTTCCAGTATTTAATATTGTTGAAATGCGCCAGAGACGAAATTTCGAAAACATTTTGTCCCTTTTTTATTTAATGTTCTAAGACAAATTCCAGGATATCAGGAACCCCACCCCCCGTTAGATATGGGCCTTAGACAGTGTCTTGTCCCCGAACCTCAAGTGGTGACATCTATGTTTTTTCATAGCTGAATTGACATCTGAACATAGAACTATCCCCTTTTCTCAAGTGGCGTCATCCATGCTTTCATAGCTGAATATGGATAAACTTAAAACAAGGCGCCCAATCCATAGATTTGAGAGTTTGAAATGTAGTTTCCCATATTTGACTATCTAGAACTGTGTTAAAGACAAAAAAGCACAGATTGATGGACACAGACGTCATTTATGTACTGTCATCTAGTCACGTGAATATGCCATATATTTGCTCTAGGGATTTTTGTGTTTCTCTGCAGATGTTTAGTTGAAAAAATTACTGACTTCAATGAAAATAGATCCCTTAACTCCCACGTGGAAGCTTTGAGATAAAACCTGCACTAATTCGTCTTACGAAATGTGCTATTTCTTACAAATAATGTGTGCAAAGTAACTTCTATTACATGATTTGTGTGTATAAGAAGTATATAAAAGAAATGTTCCTCAAAAATATGTGTACCTCACAAATATCTGTTTGGAGCTTTGACTGTAGAGAAAAATTTTCATACGATTTTCATAATTTGAACAATTTTTTATGATTCACGCTTTCAACACTCAAATAAGTTTTGTTTTCAAAGTCCTATAATACTGCTGCCCAAAGCAGTAGCAGTTTTCCATCTTTTTGATAAAAATTCCGTAGACTAGGACAATAAATGCAAATCACAACGCAAATCTTTTAATCCAAAATGCCAACTTAATGCGAAAATCTTTCTCTGTATATTCTTTAGCTACAGAAGTATGAATTTGTAAAAAGTAAACAAAAGCAACAGCAAATTAAATACAAAAACTTAAGTAAATCTCATGATTAGGCTTTGAAGTCTGTATATTTATTTAGACTCATTATTTGTTGCAGTGACATTTTAATAAAGTTTATAAATAATAAAAAAATAACGAAGGAGTGAAAATGTGGAAGTACATTAATTTGTCGTTCATTTATTAACAAACATCAAGAATTTTGAGTAAAGCAATGTTTTTATTGAAATTAAATCTCTCAGTAAGCTCATGTCAGACGGGATCCGCGCCATTTATTGCATCCTTTTGGCAAACAAATAATTAATTCTGCTTCCAGAATCATAAAGTATGCACTGACTTTCTAGAAGTGCGTGAATTTATGCATGCCCTGAACATTATGTGCAGTACATTTACTTGTATACTGCTATAGATATTCTATTGCATGTTTTTAACAGATGGAGACTTCAGTTAAATCTAAGTGGCAATGCTAAGATGACAGGATTTTTACTTTAAAAAATTTGAACTTTGATTAATTATTTCCGTTCCTAAATGTTTGGCATTGCACGTTAGGCTACTTAAATTTGAGTGCTCTTTACTCTACTGAACCTGCAGAAAAACAGTTAAATCATTCGAAGGCGATGTCAAAATTTCCATCTAAAAGTTTGACAGTCCCTACAAAAATAAAACTCGTTCTCAAAACTGATCCGGTTAAACAGTCACTAAAGTATCGCTTCTGTTTTTGCAGACTCAACCGTTTGTTGAGTCAATAAAGTTTGTTTGTGTAAAACAAAAAGCCTCTGTAATGACTTGTTTACATTCCGCAATATGGAGGGCGATATATTTCATACAGCTGTGAATGAAATCTTCTTGTGTAACACACTACTACTGCTACATATAACTTAAATATCTAATATGAGTTAGAAAATATCAAAAAATATCGTAGAAGACCTGCATTTCTTTGAAAGGATTCATATCCAATTACTTTATGCGATAGACAGCTAACAGACTTCCGAAGCTACACCCAGCACTCAAGCATTTAAACAAAAAGTTTTCTGTGGATTTTCAGTTTAATTTAAGTTCCACAAAGTCCATACAGCTCTGTTTGTGTTTATGAAACTTTATAATAAATGCCAAAAGGGTTTAGTAGCATTTGGCTCACGTGCAAACTCTTTTACGTAACCATTTCAGTGATTATATTTAGTCAAACACATTAAAATAATTATATTATGTGTATAAACGGAAAACGATAAAATTTTCACCCAGAAGTCGGCTAAACTAACTTTAGAAGATTTAAGTGTGTTAGGGTGTGGTGGGTACGGCACGCGAAAGACCATTCCTGACGACTCCCGACCGCCCTGTCATGTAAACCTGTAAGGGAAATCGTTTCTGCCATTCATACGCCTCTGATTGAAACCTCTTAAATCCTTAATCTAGACTAATTGTTTTCGGCTTAGTTAAAGCTTGTTTACGATGGAGTACCGTAAAAGTTTGTAGTGACCTGTAACTGCGTCACTACTGCGTCATAATAAATTATAACGTTTAGCATAAACTTGTGTTTTATTGTTAATACCTTAAAGTAACCCACAAGGTATTACATTGGTGACCCACTGACGTGTTAAAAGTTAAAATAATACGCAAAAGTGAAGTGCAAATACAACAAATTAAAAATATTTTTTGCACATAAGTTCAAACCATTTACTTCATTGGTTTTGAACAAAGAAAGTCGTGTGAAAAATTTAACCGCGTGTTTTTTTTTTTTTTTTTTCAACAAAGAAAAAAGTATTTGGCCATTGATTAAAATAATTCTGCAATAGAATCAAAGCAAATTAAATTCATTTTCTTGGCCGTAAATTATAAAAAAAATTCATTTGGATCGTGGTGAGAGCTAGTCAAAATTCTTGGGCCGTTTTGGACATTGCGCATACGTTTCAACCAGAAACAGAGAAGTTAAAACCCGTCCTAAGATCATAAACTTGAAGTCGTACACCTGGCATTGGTGGATTCGAGCAGCAGCTACGAAATTGCACTGGAATTGTTACACAATTACTACAGGCACCTGTAAAATCACTTTGTAGGCTTTGTCATTTGGAAATCTCCACAGGCCCAAGCCCTGTGGAGATAAAAGGTACGTAAAACAAAACCTAAAAAAGAATCAGCAAAGACGCATAAAATACATTGAGCACATTATTTTTTCGGTGCGAGGATATTGTAACATCAATCCTGGACAGTTGAAGGTCAACAATTTGGGCGCGAAGCAATTAAAAAAAAGGCGCCAAGAAACCCATTGTCCACCGAAAACAAAAGAAATAAGATCAATTGTCCACTGGTTAAGTAACGGTCCCACCAACACAAAGGACCAACAAAATCAATTCAACCAACAAGTAAGATCTTTCCATTGCATTGTATAAAGATATTTGAATTTTCGCTCAAGATTAAGAAGCGTTTCGGAAATAGTTTTATATTTTTTTTCTGAAAATTTATTATAGTAGAGTACTTCTTAAATTTTATTTCAATTTTTTCCGAAACACTTAAAATTTTTTATCTCTATAAGTGAATGAATGAATATCTTGTCAACCGAACAAGGTGAAAGAATTGCAAAGAAACATTTTCAATCCCTTATATTTTTGATATTCGCGATATGGCTAATCAGAATGAAGATTCGGTTCCACCGAACCAGAACCTTCCGACAGATATTAACGCGTTAATCGTCAAATTACCGACGTTTTGGTCTAGTAATCCGCGTACTTGGTTTATTCAAGCTGAATCGCAGTTTGCGTTAGGTAAAATCTCGAAGGACATTAGCAAATATAATTACGTTGTCGCTACGTTGCCTCAAGACGTCGCCGAATCAGTTTCAGATATTTTAGAGAAACCGCCAGAAACTGACTTATATGATAATTTAAAAAAGACTTTGATTGAACGTCATTCTTTGAGTCTGGAAAGTCGAATTAAGAAAATAGTCTCGGATGAAGAAATGGGTGACAAGAAACCGTCGGATTATTTTAGATCCCTAAAGCGTTTAGCAGGCAGTAATGATACAGTCGGTGATGAATTGTTGAAGAAGTTATGGATGAGCAGACTCCCACAAGCGATCAGCGTTGTTCTCATTCCTCAGAAAGACGACACAATATCAAATTTAACAAAGCTAGCTGACCAAGTGTGGGAAGCAATCAAAACAGCTAATATTTCTGCTGTATCTACCAGTTCAAAACCGCAGCATAGTGAACTGAAAGCCGAAATTGATTCATTAAAAGCAATGATCGAAAAGTTGTCATTTGACAGATCCCGCAATAGCAACAGAAGTCAATCTAGAAACCGTTCCCGTAGCAATTACAGAAGTCGCTCACGAAGTTCACGATATAATCCAAAAGGCAAGCTGTGTTATTACCATTTTAAGTTTGGAGAGAAAGCGAACAAGCCGTGTAACAAGCCGTGTTCTTTCGTAAGCGCTAAATCTTCGAGCAACAACGGCAATAAAGGGAATAACCCAAACTAAAGAATCCTGCTGTAGACGCGGCTGACAGCGGGATGTTATTCAAGTCTTGCCGCCTTTTTATTAAAGATAAGAAAAATAAGTTGCTGTTTCTAATAGATACCGGGGCAGATGTTTCTGTTATTCCGAAGAATTTTTGTAGTGTTTTCAAATTAAATAAAGATTTTCAGCTAACAGCGGCGAACGGGTCGGTAATTGAAACGTTCGGTAACAGGGTGGTCGAAGTGGATTTAGGATTAAGAAGGAATTATTCTCACAGCTTTGTCATAGCGTCCGTTAACAGACCAATTATCGGTGCAGATTTCTTGTCAAGGCACGGGCTTCTGCCAGATTTACGCAATAAAAAGTTAATTGATCCGGCAACCTCATTGTCAGTAAACGCGATGAAAGCTGACAATTGCTTCGAACCGACGCCTAGATTATATTCAATTGCAACCGAATTTGGTGATATTCTTAAGAAGTTCCCTTCTCTAGTTTCTCCCCCTGATTTCAATTTACCGGTAAAACACAACGTCGTTCATTACATTCACACTAAAGGGCCACTGCCATATTCCAAAGCACGTAGGTTAAGCCCAGACAAATTCAAAGTCGCTCAAGTCGAATTCAATTACATGAACGAGGTTGGTATTTGTAGACCCTCCTCTTCGCAAACCGCCTCGCCATTAACAATGGCACCTAAACCTCGAAGTCCGGACTTACGTCCATGTGGTGACTATCGAAGGTTAAACGCTGTTACGGTTCCGGATAGATATCCGCTACCACACATTCAAGATTTTAACGCGAATTTAGAAGGTTGCAACATCTTCTCGAAAGTAGACCTGGTCAGAGCGTTTCACAACATTCCCGTAGCACCGGGAGATGTTCACAAAACAGCCATAATTACCCCATTTGGATTGTTTGAGTTTCCGCGAATGCCATTCGGCTTACGTAACGCGGCCCAAACATTCCAAAGGTTTATGAACGAAGTATGTAAAGGCTTAGATTTCGTTTTCGTCTACATCGACGACATCCTAATTTTCAGCAAATCGCCAGAAGAACATAAAGAGCACCTTGAGAAACTTTTCGATCGCTTAACAGAATACGGTTTAAATGTAAAACCCAACAAGTGTTTGTTAGGGGTTAAAACTCTTGAATTCTTAGGTCATCATATCGACCAACACGACATTCTGCCATCAGCTGAGAGGGTTGAAGTCATCTCTAATTTTCCTGCACCTGATACGCTAAAGAAGGCTCAGAGATTTGTAGGCATGATAAATTACTACTTCAGATTTATTCCGAAATTAGCAAAAATTCTTATTCCTCTGCATTCTCATATCGCCGAAATGGAAAGAGTAAAGAAGAAGAATAGAAATTTCAAATTCCATTGGCCAGATAGTTGTGATAACGCGTTTAATCAGGCCAAGCAGGCATTAGCTAGTGCGACTTTGTTAGTTCACCCAAGAAGGAAAGGATTGATTATCAGTTTGTTAACGGATGCTTCGAATGAAGCAGTAGGATCTGTTCTTCAGCAGTGTCACAAGGGCATTTGGCAACCACTTGGTTTCTTTTCCAAGAAATTAAGCCCAGCTGAGCAGAAGTACAGCGCTTTAGACCGTGAACTGCTAGCAATATATCTCTCGGTAAAACATTTCAAGTATTTTGTGGAAGGGAGAGATTTCGTTATCTATACTGACCACAAACCCTTGACCACGGTTATGTCTTCTA
>CM055406.1:43242624-43313496 GCA_029228625.1 Pseudolycoriella hygida | reverse complement strand
TTAAGATTTGAAAAAGTTAAACTTCTGTTGTGTTCACAATCGTTACTAACGTATAATGAGTTTGACTTGAACTCTTCAATTTCATTAAAAATTTTCGTGGAAAGTTCGATCGAATTTCCAGTACAGGACGGTGGAGAGCTTTTAGGTCGTTGTTGGTTAGCGCATCAGCATGGCATTACCCATTAGTTAACATTTTTTTTACAGAAAATAAAAAGTAAAGTCTTCACAATTTAGAAGTTGCAAAAAGAATTATGCATAATTGCATCTGCTTTTCTGTTGAGTTTGTATTCAAGATGTTTTCATAAGCAAAAATTTCATGAATTTTTAATTACGTTCCCTTTCTTACTGCTTTCATTCGTTCATATAATAAAGCGAACAAGCATAATAATAATTAACGTGTGTGAATAATGTAAAGAGGTTTTTTTTGATTTATTGAAAAAGTTTTTCGAAACAAACACTCCACGAAATGAGTGGAAAGTTGAAGCATTTGACGTCAGCGTGTTTTCTGTAAACACGGATCAAAAACTCTACGATTACTACAAATTTTTTGAAATGTAAGTTTTACTTTTATCGTTTTCCACACACTTACAGAGATTTTAAATTATGCGGACCAATTTTCTTAAGCTCTTCTTCATTTCAATACATGCATTGATATGAGAATATTCGGCTATACTACAGGAACGCATACACGTCATCATCATCATCACCAAACTTTATAGATCGTCTACCCTCCTCCAGGAGATGTGGATATCCTGTGTCAAGGAGGTGGTTTGTTCGCCTAGATTTAATTGAGTCTATAAACTTGGCCTGAGGCGCACACCCGCGACCTGACCATTCAATATCCTCTATGGGTGATGGACATTAACGCCCGGAGCGGAGTTTCGGGAATTAACGCCCGGGGAATTATATAATTATACAATTTGGATATTTTCCTTATACAAATTGGTATTTCCCTTGTACAAATCAATTTTCCTTATACAAATTATAAGCCTATTCTATAGCATGTACAGTGGGAGCGGCTTCAACGGACTTAATGGCAGAAAAGTAAGTGAAAAAGTTTTTGTAACATCGACAATTTTGACTTTTTGACTTTTAAACACTTCAAGCCGTTCCCACTGTATATGCTGAATAGGAAAAAAAGGAATTTGGAATTTTCCTTGCATAAATCAGTTATCTGGTTGACAATTCCCAAACGTTAATTCCCAAAAATTCTGCTCTGGGCGTCAATTCTCCTGCGTAAATTCATGTCGCCCCTCTATGGCAGCCTGTTACTACCCATCCTCTGAACGTGCCCGTACCATCGCATACGACTAACCCTTGCCGCCTCTTCTACTGACGTAAACGTAAGCCCTAAATGTTCTCTGATGTCGTCGTTCCTGATATGATTGTCTCACTGTTCCCCTCATCTTTGCTATTCTCCATATAAAATCGTTGGACTGAAGATTGAGCAGTGAATAACCAACTTTGTGCCGCTACTTAATTGCGCGTATAAGTAGAAAAGTTGTAGACTCTAAACTCCTGTATTGAAAAAAGGCAGCCGTAGAATTCTGAATAATTTTACATTTCTTTGATTGTAACAACCTCTCTAAAAACCTCTCTAATGTTTAGACCCGTACGAAGAAGAAAAGGTGTCTTATGCGTTTACCACGACGTTTGTAACCACCCTAATTTCGACCGGGGAGTAGTGGGGGAGCAGCGATCATGGTCATTAGATGACGAATCAGCAATAAAAAAATGTCCGTCTGTCCGTCCGTCCGTCATCGCGAAAACTTAAGTAAAACTCTCCACTCCAACTTTTCAAAAACTTTTTTTTCCCTGAAAGGTAATCGAAATATCTTTTATGGGATTGAATCTGGGCACTGTTGGCCCAAGGGCCGCCGAGCTAGGGCCGTTTGAGTGGTTTTTGGTCTTTTACTCGAGTAAATATTTTCCGATTTTTCTAAATTTTGAAAGATCTGGGCATGGCTGACAATTTTTGGAAGAAACTTTTTTGGATTTGTTGTAATTTGTTTGAAGCGACGACCAATTCTTATCTGAATATGCATACGAATGATCAATTTTGTACAAAAATATGATTTTGTGGACTTTAAGTTCTATGACACACACAGTAAGTTGCCCTGTTCCATAAGCATAAATGTTACTTTATAGACAAATTTCCATAAGTCCGCAAAAAGTCGTCATTTTCCTTTTTCATTAAAAGTAAAAAGTAAAGTTCAGAATTAATGAATTGAGACTCTTCTCATAAAAATGTCAAGTTATAGAAAAAATTAAAATCTAGAACTTCTGTTATTTATTACACATTCCGGTAAGTAGAAAATGCATCTGGAATCTGGATATTGAGAATAAAAATACGTAAAATGTATTAGAAAAATAGTAAAATGCCAAAGCAATAATTCGAAAGCTGATTTTGTACGTTTCATCGAATTGTAAATAATAATAATTTTCCTTTTAACACAAATCACAAATCCTTCCCCATGAAGAGACGCCATAAAATAGTCGATATTAATGAATTTAACCTTTCATAAACGGCAAACACATTACGGCTTAACAGCAAAAAATATTAAATCACTTTACGAGTATTCGATGAAGTTCTCTCAAAATGTTTAACATAAATCTCTTCCAGCAAATGTTAAATTTTTAGGTATTAAAAGGAGAACGGTTTTATGTACTTAACTTATTCGCTTGTGTCATCTTGTTAATGACATACATTAGCCCTCTGTAAAAGGTTTTATGGCATTTAGATTCGTATTTCTTACTAGCACGCAAATATTATGTCTGGGTCAACTTGTGATATTGATGTTAGATTATAATCTTTTTTCAAAGGTAGGCCTATACTCGGTGAGGTTTCGTAGAGTGCATAAAATAATAGGGAGATATTAATTCTAAGACGACATTTAGTGAAATTTGCAAATGTAGACATTTATGTGGAATCCGGGGAAACCCAATGAAATTATTAAGGGTATAAATAACCGATTCACAAAAACAACTTTTTGCTTTCATAACGCTGTTGGTTATATCAGTACCACTCAGGACATAGATATGTTAATTGATATAATAGAAGAGAGTGTTCAGTTGATAGGGGGTGGGCACATAATCTGTTTCAAACAAACCCCTATAAAAAGAAAAAGCAATAAATATTTGCTTGCAACGAAGAGGTACACCAAAGCTTTATAATGGTTGCCGCCGTAACATCATCTGCAAATTTCTAACTTCTAAAGTTTCACTAATTAACCGATTTCTTATGAATGCCAATTTGCTTGAAGAAATCCAACTTAATATTAAGTTCCTAGAATATTGAATGGAATGGAATGTGGATCCTTTGTACTATACGCTTTGACTCGGTCTGTTTTTGTATAATACGGATATACATACTTTTCTATGTTCCAATAGTCAAACCGATCTGTGTTGCAACGAGTTCTGCAGGTAGAATATGAATAACAATCTCCGAGAACGAAATCATGTTTCTACGAAAATATGAAATATTTAGGAATAATTTTTTTACACGTTGTTTGTGCACCCTTCCCCTCCCTCTGCATATTAATGTATTGTAATCATTGGAATGGAATAATTGCTCGACTGGAATATCCCTTCTTCTTTTTCATGCAAATGACAGCGTCAGTGTAAATTAACAACATATTGTGAAGGGCGAAAATGAAGCGACGTGCTAATTCCTGATATGGTGATTTTTATCCATACATCAAAAATGTGTATGAAGCTAAAAATTTAATTGAGGAAATCTCTTGGCAGACCGCAATATAGCATATAATCGTATTAGACATCCCGAAATCCATTCGTGCGTTATTAAAGCAAGCTTCAAAATATTCTTTAATCTTATTAAACGGATGGGCTTCAAATTTTGTTTTATGAGAAAGTTTATGAGAAGTTGATTAACATCGTTTTATGGCCAAAGGCTAACCAGCACTCACAGTCGGAGCAATGTTTTTCAAATTCCAACAGAGTGTGAATTAATGAATACTATCTCATTATTTTCAATGGCTTCGCTTTTATATCATCCGACTAATGCCATCTCTACACACTCCCACGAGGATGGCCTCGGTGTTTTGAATTGAAATCGGAAGAAAATAAAAGTCAACATTTGGCAGTACGATATCAGAGTGTGTTACATCGTATCACAATCTCTTAATGCAAAAAAAAATCAAGAAATTATTTTTTCTCTAATGGAAAACAACTATTTTATGCCGTAAATAAATATAAAGAAGGAAATCAATAATTTTCGAAGATCACCAGTTGTTAATTTATGGCTCTTCCCCTTACCGCTACGTATGCTAATGTGTTGACGATCATTCAAATTGTGCACAAGAAGGTTAGCATGTTCATCGTTATTTCCATCTTAACAAGAAACTTGCAAGAATGCAAGATTGCAAGTGCCACGAATTTAAACCAACCTACTTGGAACTGAAACTTGATCGGCTTTACTTATGGAAATCACATAACAGGCACAACATTGGGTGTAATGCAACTTGACTGTTGCATATTGCTCGCACATACAAAGTGAATGTTCAACTGAACACGGCATAGAAATCGATTTGAATCTGAAAGATGTAAGAAAAAATGGTGTAACATAGGTAGCTCCACTGACTGATCTCTTCAACTTTGATTTCATATTAATAAAAATAATAATATTCCGCAGTTACAACCCGTCCGCGTCAGGGGCTAGATCATTATACCCGTACGAAGAACGAAGTTCTTCGAAAAGGGGTATTATGCGTCTACCACGACGTTTGTAACCACCCCAATTTCGACCGGGGAGTAGGGGAGAGCACCGATCATGGTCCTTAGAAGACGAATCAGCAATAAAAATAATATCCGTCCGTCCGTCACCGCGATAACTTGAGTAAAACTTATTCGATTTGCAAAAACGTTTTTTCCCTGAAAGGTAATCGAAATATCTTTTATGGGATTGAATCTGGGCACCGCCGAGCTAGTGCTGTTTAAGTGGTTTTTGGTCTTTTGTACATATCTCGAGATCCAGATCTTTTTCGATTTTCATAAATTTTGTTTTGTTTGAAAGATCTGGGGATGGCCGACAATTTATGGAAGAAACTTTTATAAATTTGAGTCCTTGGACTGAGCTAGGGCACTAAAACCGAGTTTATGCTAGGACCATACATGTTTTTTGTACATAACTCGAGTAAATCTTTTCCGATTTTCATAATTTTTTTTCGTTTGAAAGATCTGGACAAGGCAGACAATTTATGGAAGAATTTTTTTTGGATTTGAGTCCTTGGACGTAGCTAGGGCACTAAAAACAAGTCTCTGCTAGGGCCATACGTGTTTTTTGTACATAACTCGAGTAAATCTTTTCCTATTTTCAAAATTGTTTTTTTAATCGACAGGTCTACACGGAAAAAGAAACGCCTTTGTCCTATAGGACTGTCTCCTGATTTATAGAAGAAAATTTTTTGATTAGAAACCCTTAGATTCAATCAGGACCCTAAAACTGAGTTTCTACCAGCGTCTAACGTGTTTGCTTACATAAGCTGGATAAATCCTAATTGATTTTGTTGATTCTTTTTCTATTCGATAGGTTATCGAGTACCGAATTATATTCAAAAACAAATTTGGACCCGGTGCCTGTGCTTAGGGCTGAAGTGGGCCTCAGGACTGTCCTAAGGTCGGCCCTAACCAAAAAAAAAAATTCTTGCTAAAAAAAATGGTTTTTCACTATGCTGTAGAGATAATGGATTGAAATATTTTTGTCTATGTAATTATTTGTCCGAGGCCTCTCCAGAGGACCCTTGGTCAGCCCTATGGTTGGCTCTAGACAAAAAAATGGTTTTTATACCATGTTGTATAAAAAATTTAGATGAACATTTTTGTCTATTTGGTGGTCAATTTTGTACTTTCAGAAGGCCTTTTTTACAGCGTTTCTTCAAACGGGTTTTTCAATATTGCCCTTTCGGCAATTTCCAATACAATTTAATGTGGACGTAAGGCAATATTTACTTAAATACGTTCGAGTCTTTTCGTAACATCAACTCTGTTTGCCACATCTATTCTCATACGTACGGTTCCCTTACATATGTTTTTATTTTACTACTTCCGCATTATTTGTGAGATTTCGCTGATGGCATCCTTTCGTTACTGAAGTTTTTACTGTGTCAGTTGTGAATTGCACACAAACCTAGTGCCATCATATCATCATATTTCAGCCTGCCACGAAAGTTATCATACAATTTGTAACGACATAATTCACAAATGAAAAATGGTCAACGACCCCGGCAGTGCAGTACACATAATCATAGAATAGAAGTATAATGGAGAAATAAAAGAGATTTCTCTGTTGTTCAATTAAACAAACACTAAATTGACTAATGATACTGAATTTGCGATTTTTTTTATTATTATTTGTCTGTGAATTTGTAATTCCTGCAATAGATACCATACGCTAAATCAATAAATCAATCTTTCCCTCATAGCCTTATAGTATTTACTCGTATAGGTCATACATAACAGAAATAATTATTATGATAGAATTCAAACTTATTTGTTCTATTGCATCTATCGATTCGATAGTCATTCATAAATTTCCATCGATGCCCACCGTCTTTTCGTACGGAACATTTAATCGACAGAAAATAATTAACGCCGTTTATTTCCAACCACAGAGGGTTACATTATTAATATTAGTATGTACCCAAACATTATTTAAAAAAACAATTCTCAGTATTTTTTCTGTCATTTTGCGGTGACATCTCGATATTTAATTGAATTGTCCATATAGACATCTGCTATGCTTCGACTACATACTACTTATTGTTAATTCATTGGGAATCCATTTCTATAATCCGCATGCAGTCCATAAATCAGAAATTTATTGAGAATAATCAATTTAATTGATATTTCCTTCATTTTAACATTGACTCAATAAACTAAAAACTGATTTTATTGCCACTTTCTTTGCGATGTACACCAGCTGAACAAGTCCAACGGTGGTAGCACTTCATGTTGAATGTAATAAATTTACTAAACTTTGCTTTTACGTAAATTGCTTTAATGGATTTTATTGATGAAAAAAGCGACACTCTTTCATTTCGATTGGCTATTTCTGCTTTTTTTTAACGCTCAGATGAAAATAATATTTCCATTTAGTCTAAATTTCTAAACTTTTTTATTTTAGAATGCTGAGGCGAGTTACGACTTTAGCAGTAATGATCCATATCCATATCCAAGGTATACCGACGACTGGTTCAATAGGTAGATACATTTGTGCTATTTTTATAAAAATAAATTAATTGAATTCACTTGAATCAGCCATGGAACGCGGTGCGCTGGAGAAGTTGCGGCAGCGAGAGACAATGGAATTTGTGGAGTAGGTGTAGCATACGATTCTAAAATTGCTGGTAAGCTACCTGTTTGTTTTTAACATATTTCGTAAGTCAAAATGAAGACAATAATCGCACGTGTTATGAAAATTCCATTTAATCTGCCTATGAACACAATTGAAATAGAGGACATTTACAACATTCTTTACCTTGGACTTTGTTAAATATAATGGTGGATGAAATGTTTGTGCCAAAAAGTGCTGTGTGATTTGTCATTTATTTTTAGATTCGCTTTTATTTGCTTTGAAGATAAAGTAAATGTATTTTTTATCCTCTTAATATCAGAGACACAATCGGTGGGTGGGTGATTTGAA
Organism: Pseudolycoriella hygida; assembly: GCA_029228625.1. Classification (NCBI taxonomy): domain Eukaryota; kingdom Metazoa; phylum Arthropoda; class Insecta; order Diptera; family Sciaridae; genus Pseudolycoriella; species Pseudolycoriella hygida. Next base: position 43,305,836 of record CM055406.1, on the reverse strand, counting down.
ATTTTGAGGCAATTATTCTTCGCCGACTCTTGATATTTGGTTTGGGGATTGGTGTTCTGCCTGATGAAAATATTCATCGTCAGATATTTCACCTGGAATAAGAGTTCCGTTACATCAAAACTTACATGACCTGAAAATTTCAAACTCGAGCCGAACCGAACCCGAATCAAGATAAAAAATCAAACCCGACCCGAACTCGATCCGAAATGAGAATTCAAACCCAAACCGAGACCCTGACCCAAACTTTTTTTTTAAAAGATTTGATTGAAAATGTTTTTTAAACTCAATTTTGAGAAAATAATTCAGTGAATTTAATTTTTCGGGCCGGTCGGGTTTTGTTAGTTGAAGTCTTCAAATCTGACCCCACTCGAAAAAAATGAAAATGAAAACCCGACCCGACCCGACCCGACAAAAAAAAATCAAAATCTCGATCCGACAAATTGGTTCAGGTTCGGGTTTTTAGTCGAGTTCCGCGCTGCTCGCTCACCTCTAATTTTTACTTGATTTGGAATATTTAGGTTGAGAAAGGTTCTTGACTGCATAAAGGCTGGTACAGATTTGCTAATCCCTATAGCAAGGTTGTGCTCGCTAGTCTTTTTAGCGACGCTAACGCTAACGCTAGTTTCAAAAATACTAGCGTCGCTAACTGATTCGCTAGTCTAAAAAAAACTAGCGCGCTCGGAAGAATTTGGTTAATTGGTTCGTCAAAAACGATTTTTCTACTTCCAAAAGAACTGATATCACAACAAAAAACCCTTTTAGAAGGGAAATGTGACGCGAGTCCTCGTCCCTTCTTCCAAAACAACTGATACCAATTTGGGTGACGCTTAAAGCTTCGGAACGTAAAAAATATTTTCGATTAAAAAAATGTCTGCGTTTTCAAATTTCACACCCCAAAAATTTAGCTTTTCGCGATGTATGGAGTGCGGGTAGCCAAATTTTTGCGTGTGAAATCTGATAGCGCAGAAAAATTATTACGTTGGGAGTGTCCGGAATTTGTGAAGCATTTTTTTATTCGAAAATATTTAAAAAGAATTTTTTGCGTACCGAAGGTTTAAGTGTCTCCCAAATTGATGTGAGTTGTTTTGGACTTGTGTCACATTTCCCTTTTAAAAAGGGTTTTTGTTGTAATCGATATTGCTGAAAACTAACTAAGCATTGACCCGAGTGGCTCAAAATACATGAGTGCAAAAGGATTCTCTTAAAGAAAATCCTCAAAAGATTTTTTTATTTCCAATGATTTTCTATATTTTTCTTTGAATTTCAAGGATTTTTGTCAGTTTTTGAGCATCTCTACGAATTTGACGGATTTTCTTCTGATTTTTTTTATTTCCGAGGATTTTCTTTAACTTCCAAGGATTTTCTTTGACTTCCAAGGATTTTCTTGCAATGAATATGAGAATTTTCTTAACAGTTGATTTTCTTTTGAGTGCAAAAGGATTTTCTACCTTTATCTGTCCTCCGCATTGACATTGAGTCCAGCAATGAAATTTTATATTTTCACTTTGCAGGCATTCGTATGTTGGATCAGCCCTATATGACCGATTTGATTGAAGCAAATTCCATGGGACATGAACCAAATAAAATCCACATTTACTCGGCGTCGTGGGGTCCAACTGATGATGGGAAAACTGTTGACGGTCCGAGGAACGCTACAATGAGAGCGATTGTTCAAGGTGTAAACGAGGGACGAAATGGATTGGGAAACATTTACGTATGGGCATCCGGCGATGGCGGAGAAGAGGATGATTGCAATTGTGATGGTTACGCTGCATCAATGTGGACGATATCCATAAACAGTGCCATTAATGATGGCCAGAATGCTCACTACGATGAAAGTTGTAGTTCGACATTGGCCAGTACCTTCAGTAACGGTGCAAAGGATCCGAATACAGGTGTCGCTACGACAGATTTATATGGAAAATGTACAACGACTCATTCTGGCACCAGTGCCGCTGCACCCGAAGCGGCAGGTGTGTTTGCATTAGCTTTGGAAGCCAAGTAAGATGACATTAATGTGAGTTAATGGATTAATGATGTCGATTTTTTAATTTAGCCCTATGTTGACTTGGAGAGATGTTCAGCATTTAACCGTTCTTACTTCCAAGCGCAATTCTCTTTTTGATGCTAAAAATCGGTTTCATTGGACTATGAACGGTGTCGGCTTAGAATTTAACCATTTGTTCGGTTTCGGTGTTCTTGACGCTGGTGCTATGGTAACTCTAGCGAAACAATGGCGAACGGTTCCACCTCGATACCATTGTGAAGCGGGAGCAGTTTTACAACAACGGTAAATGTTTCCAAACATTTGACATGCATAGTGTGGCTTATAGTTTATTCTAACCGTCAGACAAATACCATCATCCAATTCTCTTATATTGCAAATTGAGACAAACGCATGCAAGGGAACGGATACAGAAGTAAACTACCTGGAGCATGTACAATCTGTCATCTCTGCTAATTCTACTCGAAGGGGTGATTTGGAACTGTTTTTAACTTCACCTATGGGTACACGATCTATGATACTAAGTAGACGAGCCAATGATGACGATCATAGAGATGGTTTTACGAAATGGCCTTTTATGGCAACGCACACATGGGGAGAATATCCACAAGGAGTTTGGACTTTAGAAGTATGGAACATCAACAGGAACACATTTCCAAAAACAAATCAATGATTTTTGTATTTTTTTTAGGTAAAATTCAATTCGCAACAACCGCGATCCGGATGGCTTAAAGAGTGGTCCTTAGTTCTGCATGGTACAAAAGAACCCCCTTACAGATCGTTGTCGCCAGCATCACCTCATTCGAAGTTAGCAATTGTAAAGAAGGCTCATGAAGACAGAAATATGTAAATTTGAAAATCTATGCAAAAACTGGGCTGTGTACTTTGTTCTTATTTCAATTTCGTTTTCAAATTTGTGGATGAAACTCTAGTCTACTGAATCGGTGAATTTAAATAAGGAGTTAATAGCATTTCCAGCCAAATCAATCTTAAAATGCTTTCCCTACTTTTTGTTTAATTTTTTTCACAAAATGCTGTGAAAAGACTATTGTTAATCGAAATGAATTGAACGTAGGGCAACTGCTGATATGTTCAATTATTTTATGTAATTTGCGATCTCTTGGAGGTCAATCACACCAGCAATTCAGTTGTCTCTTTCATCTTTCTGGAAAGCTTACAATTTGTTATAAAAGATTTGCCACACACTGGGAAAATCAAACGACTAACACCATTACTTTATGCACTAGCAATGAAACTCAGTATTTATAGCTACAGCGCTGCTCCTCCATTGGACAGTGCAGGTGAATGTGTAAGTGTATGTTTCCTGTTAGTGCAAGTCGAGCATTTCTCGTTTGTTCATTGTTAATCTCTCCATGCTCGGAAATTCTGTTTATTCTTTTCAAACTTCTTATACAACGTTTACAAAGATTTATCAGCTGCATCGAATGTTGTCATTTCTCCGCTTAACTAATTGTATTGTGATATTGTTTACATATATTTAAAAATATCCACCTAACTCTCATCCTCTCAAAATCTTACACTAAATATCTATTTCAATCCAAGTGTTCCAATTCGAACGTTAGTAAGTCAATAAAGTCCGTGTTCCGTGGCAATGATCACAACATTTGTAACTTTATTTCTCAATCGTCAAATTCCTTTTGGAACCGATGAGCTTTTTGAAGTTAAATTAAATCATAATCTCGATCATTGTCACGTCTCTGGCTCTAGTTACTGTAAAATCGTACTAAAACATTTGTCGTATTGAAGTAAAACATTATTAGTAAAATGTGAGCTCAAAATTGTTAATGTCATAAAAGGTGTAAAGCAAATATTAAGGGACAAAAATCATTAAAACAATTCAATTTAACAGTCAAATAAACAAAAGTAAATTTTAAATTCATATAAATAAATCAATGAATGAAGCACACTGTTCTATCTGGGCTAAATTATTCGAAAAACAACATTCCTGAATTTCTGGAAAATTCTCTAAATAAATAACAAATATATCTGAAAATCTTTACAAGCAAATTTTTTAAAGATTTTTTTTTGCGTTTTTTGTGTGGAAGAAATACTTTTTTCTTAGAGTTTCAGCAATGAGTATCACTTCCGAACAAGCCTTGCATTTAGAGAGACCCGTTCGAATATTAAGAAGAAGAATAAGAATTTCATTTTTAAACAAACCATTCCAATGAATAGTATTTCTTCACAACTCAGTAACGAGAAGTAACATTTTTTTTGTTGCATAAATTGTGAATAACGTTACACATGCTACTTGGTGATAAGTGATTTTTTAAGCACACGATGTGTATTATCACATTCGCCTACGGCCTCTGGTGACAAATTCACATCTAGTGCCTAAAAACATATCACTCGGTTGCATGAGAAACATATGAAAAGCTATGTTTTATGACATTCAGTTTTGACTTTAATAATTATTTTATTCGACGGTTGGCACACGAGTTTCTTACAAGAGCTACGAAAATTCACCAATAAGTAAGAGTTACATACGAAGAATAAAGAAATGCAAAAAGTTTGAGAATATTACGAGTTCAACTCATTTGTAAGTCTTCATAACTCTTTGTAGCTCTTTACACTTTCTGTGAAACTCTAGTAGCTCTTCAAGTGGGAAACTCGTTGGATTGAGATTAATAATTTCAGAAATGTACAAAACAGGAGCGATCGCGTATGTGTTTAAAGGTAATACCAAATTATTTATTCAAAATGTAAAAACAAAATGAAATATTGATATTAGATAAAAAATATAAAAAAAAAATATCTTGAAATATAAATGTGGTTAATAGAACAAAAAGTCATATTTTTTATCTAAAAATCAAGCAAAAAACAAAATTTATTATGAAAAATAAAACTAAAAAAAATTATATAATTCTACATTATTATATAACATTATATTATATAACATAACATAATAGAAGACATAAAATATATTTATTGCAAAACAAGAATCTAAGTTTTTTCGAAACAAAAAACAAAATAAATTTTCTGTTTACCGTAGAAAATTTTTTTCCATTTTCTTAAATCGCGGTTTCCATTTCATAAAATTCATTCACAAAATGTCGTTGTTTTTTCCCTGACAAGTGTCGACACTTGTCTTTCGATTAAGTATTTTTATTGAGTTTTGCAGGGGCCAAAAATTATTGAAATCTTTAAATTCCAAAACATAAGAAACCATGTCGCAAATCATGTTTATGTAAAGCATGCAGATATGAAAAAAGCATATTTTTTCAAAAAATTAGTAGTGAAAAATAATTAATTTTTCATCGTCTAAATGTATACTATTAATGAAAGTTTTAAATAAACTATGACAATGTACAAACGTGTCCAAAATTGAATTTAAACTGTCGATGGTATAATAGAAATGATCACAAAACAAATTTATGTTGAATGGTTAAAGAAAATTTATTTTTCTTCACTTATGAGTGATTCCCAAAAATTGGCAGAATTTCTGATGCAACGTCACTCTTGAAACCACAGTGGAAACCAGTTTCTGAGATCATATGGTGTGATATGATGATTCTCAAGACATTTTCTATATCACGTACGTAACGAAAAACTCATGAAAAATCACCACCAACTGTGTGTTGTAGAGAAGATCATATTCCGTCAACCCTTCGTTGAACTACTGAGCCAATTTTCCTTACCGTCTGCTTCTTATGTTTCACAGCTTTCTTACTTAATTTTCGACGAAAAGGTTTCGAAAAAAGCTTCAAAAAGTTCCATTTTCTTCGGAAATAGCACTTTACTTTGAACCTGAACACTTTTATCACCGTGGAGGGAGGGGGGGGGGGGGGAGTGATTCATTCGTTTGATTTCTGAGAAATCTTGTAAACTTTTCACAGAATTCTTTTTCATTCCCAGCAACTCAATGTTCGCCGTTTCATAAATGTTGAATTGAAGCTAAAAGTACGTTGACGTCATTGTAAGGAAAATAATATATAATATACGTCGCCAGTGAATGTATTCCTTATTCAAGTATTGTGTAGTATGTCACACGTAACGAACGTGTTATGAACGTTCGTAATACATGTACGGTGGAAAAAATACGTCGGCGGCGTATATTATAAATACAATTCCTACACTTCGTTTGTAGATATTATCCTCAGTATAGGGTGGATAAAACCGACGGTTGCTAAGAGAATTACCAGTATATTATAAGCGTCGTCTTAGGAAGTTTGTGGTTCTCTTCCATAAAACATTATCAATATATTAAGCGTTCAAATCACAGCGAATGGAATTTTTAGAGATTGGACCAGATCATGTTCTTAAATTTACGCTTGTTAAAATCGCTGAATTTTGTTTTAAAAACTTTTCAACATTTTTATGAACTTTTTACTTCTACGCAGATTATTAACACCGCAAAAACCTGCGCAGAAGTAAAAAGTATAAAAGTATTGAAACGAGTTTAGTGTGGTTGCGAATAAAATTTTTCAGAAATGTTTTGATGAAAACCGTGAAAAACTGGGCTATAAAGTCATCGCTTACCCTTGGCTCTCATGTTGGTATGTATCCCATATCTGTATATTTTCAGTTGTGTTTCATAATCACTAAGACTCTAGTTAAAATTCCCAGCTAAACTGACATATAATGGACTTAATGGCATAGCCAGATCAATCCGAAGACTTATGTCACACCATATGGTTTCATTCAAATGTGGATTCAATTTCGATTTCAGATGGCCAAAGCATAGAATTTCACTTACCTTTTGGGGCGTTTGATCCACTTTTAAAGTTAATTATCGTTAAGTTTGGGAGAGACGAGAGATTTTTTCTTTACCTGTCGGTATATTTCACAGAATTCTAATGTGTAACATTCTAATGAACATCAAATATAATTATTGTCTAACCCAATAAAGAAGATTGTTGCTATTATTACATAAACTTAAGAAGCTGGTTCATCAAATACGAAGTGAAAATGGTAAGTAAATCTGAAGTTTGAACCAATAAAGCCTTCAACGTCAAAACTGTACCTGGTTGTCAATTCCAATTGTCGAAAAAGTTAGAACACAAATGTAGTCCAAATGAAAATTTAGTTGCTGACTCTCAGAAATACCGAAAAAATCCTCAAACACTTAAAGGTTTGTATGTTTTCAATATTTGTTCTTTCGCCTGTTTGTTGTAAGCTTAAAACATATTCATGAAAGGAACTTACCACACAGAAAAATCTGGCCTGCCATGTGTACGTGTGATTGTAAACAATTTATGGAGATCAGCGCCTCCAATCAGAGATGAGCGGGCACCACTTTTTTGCTGGCCGTGCTCGCCCTACCCTCACCCAAAATGAAAATAAATGCCCGCCCCGAAACGTGCTCGTTAAATTTGTTCCCATGTCCGCCCTACATTAGCCCAAAATGCCCGCTTCGAAACGTGCCCGCCCAAGCACAAAATTTAAAAAAATTGTCCACCCGGAACGCGCTCGTTAAATTCCCTATCGGGCACGGGCATAATTTGAAATTCCCTCCCGGCCCTCATCTCAACCGCCAATCATTTGAAAAAATGTAGAGGAAAATTAGAATAAATGGACTCGATATGGTAATCGATACTGTAGAAGTCGCTAATTATCAAGGAGCACCGGTGTGTATTAAAGGAACGCCGAAATGTACATACCCACATTACATAGCGGTTGGTTGTAATGGTAAATATATCCACAGATATACAACTTGGGTCGTTAATAAACTTCCACTTCTCGCTCATGTGAGTGTCGAAATAGCAAATAAAGCTTTGGATTTCCAAGACCGTCTTCAATCCAGTTTCGGGTCGAATGCCAATTTCTCGGCGATTGATGTTAATGAGGCACCGTGCAAAGGCGTAGTCGGATTCTCGATAAGTCGATAAGCCGGAAAAGAGGATAGTAGTATTTTTGTGTAACTAGGTGGAGCAACAGTATTCTGCACCTGACCATACCAGAGAGCGTATACGGTTGTTTTAGACAAGCTGCAAAGGCACGCTTGTGTGTTCATGTACAACGAGTGGAAGATCATCGTATTCCGAAGAAAATCCTTAAAACCAGACCGGAGGGCAAGAGAGGTGCAGGGCGTCCAAACTCCAGATGGTATGCTGCCGACTTAAAAACTGTTGGAATATCCAGCTGGGAGTTGTAATGTCGGTTAAGTAAGTAAGTAAGTGTTCTTGCCAACATTCGGAGGAAGATTTTTAAATTACTGAGTTTGACGAGAAGGTTTCTAACGTGTTGTCCTCATGCTTCAAGCCAGCGTCTCTAAATTCTACTCACAGCCTGTCGGTTTTTTATATGCAAGAGTTTTTATAGAACTAGGAATTAGCAGCCACTTCTAACAACATCGTACCAAAGTCGGAGGATCTTTTACGAGAGGAAAAGTAAAGTTAAAGTTTTTTCACTTTTTTAATGATTCCACTATTTACAAGCAACAATCACAAATGATATGAAGCAACGATGACTCACGAACCAAATACGAACAGTTGGTTAAACCGCGGCTACCGAACGTCAACAATAGTTATTTTTAAGCATTTCCCTACTCGTCGCTACTTATCGTTATTGCTCTTTTTAATAATGAACATGCATTTGCATTTATTTAGTTTTATATCACTTAGACATGTGTTTGCATAAATTCACACATGAAGAATGTGTATTCACTTGATTAATAGCGGCGCCGCCCTGATACAGAATTACTACCTTCAACACCCACTGCATTTCTATTGTGTTTATTATTGCGTAATATAATATGTTTGTTAGCCACTTTGCTATAAATATTTTTCAAGGATATTTTAAGGTAGCCACTCTTTGCCTTAGAAAACATAACAATCAAATTTTAGAGAAAAAGAAAATGCGTGGGAAAACATTTCCAAAGCTTAAAGACGCCTCCTCATATAAGCCAAACTAATCACTTGTTTTCTCTTGTAAGAATTCATGAAATACTATCTATATCAAGCGAATTACAGAGTTTAAAAATATCAAAATTGATCATTTTTTTAGCCGAAGCGGATATTTCTATAAAATAGCTCAATTTCTTTCATCAAGTAGAATAGTCTTCTTTCTCATGATTGATTATTTGTGAAGACGTAACGAGCTGCCAGAGCAAATTTACAATTTCCTTTGATTACTCGAAGATGAAAACCAAGTAAAAGTTACACTTCGAACGGGAGTCTAAAATAGCATTACGGTCTTTTGGTAAGTGTCCTACGCAGTAACAATTTCTTATTTTAGGAACCGCTTTCAACGATAGCAATCCCGAATATGGTTGGAGTGAGTTTGGCTCATACTAAGGACACTACAGCCCGAACCACTCAACGTATTTTCACTAATTAAATTTTTAGACACGTACAAAGAACGAAGGGGCTTTATGCGTTTACCACATTGTTTGTAACCACCTCAATTTTGACCCGGGAGTAGGGGGAGCATTGATCATGGTCCTTAAATGACGAATAAGCAATAAAGAAAATGGGCGTCTCCGCGATAACTTGATTAAAACTTGACTGATTTTCAAAAACCTTTTTTTCCCTGAAAGGTAATTGAAAAATCTTTTTGGGATTGAATCTGGGCACTGTCAGCCAAAGGGTCGCCGAGCTAGGGCCGTTTAAGTGGTTTTTGGTCTTTTGTACATAACACGAGTAAATCTATTCCGCTTTTCATAATTTTTTTTGTTTGGGCAGGCCTGACAATTTATGGAAGAAACATTTTTGGTTTTGAGCTTTTGGACTCAGCCAGGGCCCAACTACGATCAAAACCGACTGTGTGTAAAAATTTCTCCCAAATGACGTAAGCTCCTTCATGTTTCGGATCTTATCGACGCAATTAACAATTTTGAGGGCGATTTCGGTATGCAGTTTTTAATAAATCTCTGGCGATGTTCTTCATGAGGACCTACTACAACCTACAGCATCCCCCAACTACGACATCCTTTTAGAATGTTGCGCCTCCCGACTCAAATTCTTTGAAATTTTAAATATGTATAGAATTTGTTGACTTTTGAATGTTTGGTAAATAATTAAACATCAACTGGTACAGCACAGAATATTTTCAATTAAAATTAGGTTCCCTATGCTAACTTAAAACTATCCCCGAAATTGTTTCTACCGCAGCAATCGAGATCATTTGACAATGTTCATTCTTGAAAATAGGATTTAGTTTTTCTTTAAGGGTTATCTCATGGTCGTTAGGACACGAGTGCGATTGATAAAATGAGTCATTTTGTTTTAAATTTGGTGCCTTAGCATGACTACGTTATTAACTAGAATAAAAGTGTCTCTTACGGACAAATTTATACAAAGCGATCTCCTCCTAAATTGATTCCTTTGTCGAAGGTCATCAGTAGAGCTTTTCTAATGACATTCTCGCTTCACTCTTTGCCCATTAGGACTACGACAATGACAGCCTCTCTTGATAACTTCTGACAAAATCAATTTAGGCTTATTTCATGATTGTGATCTTTCAGAATAATTAACTGTAAAATTAACACGACGATATTTTCCATCCCGATAAACAAAACTCTGGCAATAATTCACGAGGTCTCACGACGATGACTTAATCGCCGCATGAACAGACATCTTTTGGATGTTATCCCTCGGGATCAAAATTTCCTTTCCCCGTAACTTCCCAGGCAACAGCTGGCCGTTGACGGAAGTGAACTTTTAATGTTTAAATAATTTTATAAATGCGCAAACTGGTAATGTGTCATTTGGAACACATTCCGAATTCAAATTTCCGAATGATCTCAAGTTCGCCAGTGTTAAAACAATTTCAAGGAGCGACGGAATTTAAAATTGACTTAATTATCTAACTATGTAACTCTAATTTAAGCTAAACTAAACTAATCTAGGGCCTTACTTACAATTCTTGATTATCGGACAACCACTACATAAACTTCGACGTTATAAATATCGCGGTCCAGTGACATAGCTTATTGACGCTTAGAAAATGGCTAATTACTTTCTCCAAAGAGCAAACCTAATCGAAACGGACCGAACTCATCCTCCCATATGTCAACCGCCGGACGCCGAAACGGAAGGTTCGAAGAGCCTTCGATTCTCTTGGAACTAGTTCTCTCATCAAATTCACAGAATGCTCCATAGACTACCAAACGAAGTTCATCAACTTGATTCTTTAATACCGGATGCAGCGATGGGTCGTCCGTTATCTCCGCCAGTGTCGAAACGATCAGATCTTTGGTGAAAGGATACACTTCAGGTTTAGTTCCTGAGTCAAACAACTCTTCGATCAAGGACAACACATGGTCTTCAGTGTCCACAATCAATTCATATTCTCGCAACAACCCTGGCTCCCTTTCCGCATCCAGAGACTGACGCATTATATTTCTAAAGACTTCTCGATCCGCATAACTCAATATTTTCCGAACCCTATGCTTTAAATCTTGATCTCTCTTCACGTCAATACCTCTGATACGATCCGACAACCGACGGATGTGTTCCTCCACTTTGTGTTTTTCATCTACAGAGAGACACGGCATATCTATTCTTCCAAAAAATGAAGGAATATTCTCTTCATCATATTCAAGCAATTCATACGGACCTGCAGGGCAAGCTACGCCATCTATCGTCAATAAATCGCTGCGATCGCCCTTTCTCCGACGAACACTCATATCAAAACTAGATCGCATATACAGCACGCGTAGAAACTGCTCAAACACCCACGCTTATAATATGCCTCAGTGTAAGGGAGAAAGAAATGAGCAAATTTGTCGTCAAGCTCAATTGATGAGCTCTTTCACTAATAAAAAAACTTCGTGTAAAAGAAAGGCTTGCACTCTAATATAAAGAATAAAAAAAAACGCAGCTCATAGACGCATATGAAATGACGAACAGAAAAATGCACTCGATGCTTATTCGGGTCACAAAGCAAATCTACTAATTGATTCATTCAGTGCCTGGATGCAACAATTTAAATTACATTCAATGTCGAAAACAGAATGAGAATCGCCAAATAAAATAAAAAAAAATATAGGTTCAATTGATAATGAAAACTATTCCGACTGAGAAATGCTCAGCCTGATTAAATAACGTATGCGAAAAGAATATGTTGATTAAACATGTAAAAAAAATAACGCCTAAAATTATGCGACAAGAATAATAAAGCACATCTCGAGTTTCTATCGCGTGCATATGAAACATAAAAGAATAATACAAAACGAATGAAGTCGTGGCACTTTTTCGTTTCGAATAAATATGATGATTTTATGATTGCAATTTAAAGATCTTTGCGAACTTTTGTTTCTTTTGTTCCTTTGTGGTAACAAAATATATGTAAAAAAATATGTGATTTTATTAATTGTTTGGGAAAAAAAAACTTTTGTCTAGGTCGATAAACGATGCATCATTGCCCACGTCTAAGGGTAATGTAACGTAAACCGAAAGAAATCCCGGTTGAGATTAAAATGCCCCTTTCTCCCTGGCTCGACAGGAGAAGAGAACGAGCATATCAGTTATGAAATAAAAATATGACTAAGACGCGCTAATTCACATTTGCTTCACAATCGTAAGAATTATGGTATGAACATTAGAACTCGATAGAATCAAAGCATCCACACCTTACTCACTGCGCAACTCACAATTCCTTTTCTTCTGATAAAAATTCGATAGTCCCGCACGAATGAACCACTATCGATGTGACCAATATGAAACCAATGGGAAACCAACGGTGCTTACTTAGCTTTCCAATATTACCAAAACAGCAAAATTGATGATGATATGTTTATTGACAATTTGTTCATGTAATGATTTAATCTTCATTAATGCGTTCGCACTTATTATCGTTGTGCTTACGAACGTTTAAAATATAGATATAAATGATTTCGTAATTAGTCTTGATCGTGTTGTGATAATGAAGCGAACGCCTCTCTCGAGGTCATGAACCCCTTAATATAGAAATGGATACAATACAATTTTTTTGGCGCATAACAAATTCGTTAAATTTAAACTTGTTGAACCAGTGCTGATGCAATTCTGGTGCTGCGAGTTAATTAAAACAAAATACGACGACTACATGTCGTGTTGAACATGTCATGAATCAAATAGCGTATGTGAATCGTAAAATTTTATTTCCGGTGTTACTGGATATTGATAGTTTCATTTAAAGTGATTCTTTATTTCTCTCATGGAACATGATAACTTTTCTATGTATCGTAGGGTGCAATCCGTCACGTTACAATTCGCAAAAAACGATGTTTCCCCATACAAATTTAATGTTTGAGGCATGACTTGATCCATAGACATGAAACTGTACAAGTTACTATGCTTGTCACTTCCTCATTAAGATTGAATGATTGAGAGAATCATATAAGGTTTTCAGTTTCTTATGAAAGGCCCACCCAATGACGTACTATAATATAGACTAGCAGTCTTTTACAAAAAGTTAACACAAATTGTAGCAAAAGTGAAATGCTAAATGTTTCGTAGTGTTGGTAAATTTCGTAAAGTTTAGGTGGATTGCGTAAAATTTATGTGGACTACGTATTTTCAGCAGAACCAGCGTGAATTGTGTATGTGTTGGTGTGCGATGTGCGTAATATACACAAATTATGTAGTTTCATTTTTGCTTCAGCTGATGGTTACGTAAATCCAGTCTATATATTATTATGTCATTGGGCCCACTCCTGTGCGTTTTCGGACGACAGGTAAACATCGATGTATTTCTCTTTGAGACTTACTGAACTTGCAACTTGCAGTATAAGGACTATAAGGATATATCCTTCGAGAACCCGTGCGATTCCCCAAATGATGAATATGAATGTAATGATATTTCGCTCAAGTAGAGACTACGTCCTCATCTAATTAAATTAGAAATTGTCCCACACAGAAAATATTCAATGCCCCGTCCGAGGTAGCGGTGAAATCCTTTTCCATGTTCTACTAAATACTAAATACTACTAAATACTAATACTAAATACTAATACTAAATACTAAATACTAATACTAAATACTAAATACTAAAATATTCGAAATTAACAGGAAAGAAAAACGAAAAAAGGACGCAGCAATGAAAATTGGAAGGCATTTTTGAAAATTGTGTTTCCGGGTGCTAAGAACACTAAAATATAGAACATCCTCGGGTGCTCGTAACGTCAATTTATAGTGTTGTCAAAACCGGAAACGCAAATATGCAATATTATTGGTGCTGACAATTCAACTTAGTAAAAGGATTAAAAGTGAATTTAGTTACACACACCAGCACAAGTCTTTTTGGAACTCTTTTGCAATGATTACTATAGTCATTTAGGTGCATTACTTCAAGTTGGTGACGTTCGTGTCGTGTAAACGATGTAAATCAAACACTCCAAACAATTTATTTTTCTGACATTTGCTGTCAGTTACAAAAACAAACATTTTTTCGGAGGCGATCCGCTAATGATCTAAATTTAGTGAAATTTCATTTTAAAAATATTCATTCGTCGTTTTGATATAACTTTTGACCGCAAAATTTGGTGTTGAATATAAATTTTATCATACAATTGACCTCCATTACTTAAAATCGAATTCGCCGTCAAAGCGTTAACTTTGTCTACGTGGTATGAACTCTGAATACTTTTCTATTTTTGAGATTAAACACCAATTTTTATTGTTTATACAGTTACATAATCTATTACCTGCAGTGCAGTCAAAAAATAAATAAATAAAACGGAATGTCATCACAGAGTACTCCGAGCAAGGAAGCTACCTTAATGGAAGGAAGTAGCATGGACGGAAGCTCAACTTTCTATTCCATAAATGATTCAGGTAATTTTATTTTAATCAGCAATTCTGAAACCGTACAATAAGCCGCAACGTCGCAACGACCAGCTATCCAACAGTTTCTGTTATTCAGAATCCATTTATCAGAAATAAATTAGTGACATCCTATGACTGCGACAGTCATTTCATAAAAGAACAAAGAGCATTACTCAACCAAATGTAGTTATTGTCGTTTAACACCAACATCAACAAAAAGGATTTGGTAGACTTTGTTTCTTACCGTTTGTCTGACTTTGTTTCCAAAAAAAAAAAAAAAATTGCTACGTAAAAGGAGAGCTCGTTTCGAACGTTATTTTTTATCAATCGAATAGAGACCTTTGAGGTCATTCAGCCTTTTGAAAATTGTTTTGAATTTATTTATTTTCTCTTTTTATGATTTTTGATAAAGATTTGGATAATATGAACATGTCACAAGACTTGATGAATAACTTGCTTGTCAAACCAGCAAAGGGATCGTTCTCGAATGTGAATGAATCAACTTTGAACTTTTTGTCCGAAGCACGGGGACAAAGTACCGGTACAATAAAACCGGATGATGAAAAGAATAACTCCAACCCAGAAGATAGTAAAGATACCTCAACGATAATAATTGAGGATTCATCATACGACGAAGTAAGCAGTAGCGGCGAAGGTATTTTATGATTTTTTTTGTTTTATTATTATTTTGTTGCTTGTAATTATTTTAACATTGCGTTTTATGCTTTCGCTTACTTTTGTGAGAATTAGATTACATTTATTTTAGCGCGAAGAGTTTGAGATAGCGTATGTTGAGTGAACTGTGGATGAACGTTATCCCGTCATAATCGTCATACTGTGGTAAATGACTAATTTAGTTCATACAACGCAAAACAAATAGAAACTTTATCTGGCATTCAAATATTTTCTCAGAATTCAATTGTTCGAAAAATGGAATTCTAAGCAAATACTTTATACTTAGTAAAGGTTTCTATTTATAGATTAGTGTCGTTGATAAACTTATCTTAAATATTTGTGGGAAGCGTAGAAAAGGAAAGATGTTTTCAGCTTGAGTGCACAAGTGAGAATGCGTTTATTTCATATAAACAACTCGTATTTATACATCGACTGATCTTACGGACTAATGCGTTAACTTGCGTTAACTTTCAATGACAATAATATGTCACTCGATAATGAGTGCGTTCGTTATTTCTTGCGAACGAATGTTACATGTACAGGGTGCCACATAATTCCCCCCGTAGTGAAGCTAAGAAATTTATAGAAATTATGTATAATTAATTTTAGCTTATTTCGCGGAAAAATAAAAAAATAAAAAATTAGAATTCAAAGTTCACTGTTTCCGCGAAATACAAAAAAAGAAATATTATTTAAATATTATTCCACATGTTCTGAATCGGATTCAGAAGAACTCGATGAAGAACTGGATGAAGATGAGCTGGAATTGGTGTTGTCGTCCACTTGATTCCAGTCCCTAGCCCTTTGGTTTTTTGCGGAGGGCGGATCGGCCGCGGAAGTAGCTGCTTCTACCGGGGACTGGCGTTTGAGTTGACGTTCCAAAGGAAAACGATGTTCCGCGGTCACTATTGGTTCGTCGTCCTGCGACGACTCGATTGTTGTAATCGGGACGGTTGACGGTTTGGGTGACGCAAAATCCTCAGTGGGAGATAAATTTGCTTTGGAAGACGGTATATTGATCGTCGTAACATTGACAGTCAATTGACGTACCACTCGACAGTTTGGAATGGGCACCATGTTGGGACTATTTGGCGAATTTCTGTTACCGTAGTCCGTAACTGCTTGACGAATTCCTTAATCTCATGAAGCGATTGCTGTTGAGATTGCAGAAGTTGTCGCAGCCATTGTGGTGGTGAAACCGGAGGCAAATTATCGTTCACGTTTGACATGACGACTATCGATGCGAAATATGTGACGAGCAATTTGTAGGCTGATTGTTGTTGCTGGTTGGAGAGCAGAACGACGAATGATATAAATTTAAGGATGCGTTGATGAAGTATGTTTGACTGAACAACGCGAGTGAGATTATATTATGACAACTTACAATGAGTGTGTTTGGTTCCGCAATGAAAAACGAACTCTTTTCGCTGAAACCGAATTATGTTTCGAAATTGGTTTTAAATCGTTGGCGGTAAACATTGGTTTGAGCCGATCCAATGAAATATGTTTGTTTTTGTTTGCGACTTTGATTGTGAAAAATTTTTTATTTTTAGAAATTACTTCGAATGGGCCTGTATAGGTTGCCTGTAATGATTTTTTTACGCCGTCTGAACGTACGAAGACATGGGTGCAAGTATCCATGTCTGGATGGATAAATGTTTTGTTTTTACTATGGTCAGACGATGGTACAGGTTTGAGTCTTCCCATTGTTTCTTTAAGACGTTCGACGAAGGTCGAAGTATTTGGACTGAGACTTGGCTTCGGCGCATCGAAGTAAAAATAGGGTAAGCGTAGGCTTGTACCGTAAACTAATTCGGCAGGTGAAGCATTTAAATTTTCGAGAACGATTGAACGGAGGCCGAGTAAAACAGTTGGAAGCGTCTCCATCCAGCGAGGGTTTTCATGGCTCTTAATGGCCTCTTTCAACGTTCGATGCCACCTTTCAAGTATTCCGTTAGCTTGCGGATGGTAAGCTGTCGTACGGAGTTTTTGTATGCCGAGTAGTTTGTTTAATTCGGTGAACAGTTCGGATTCAAACTGACGGCCTTGGTCACTCGTCAGTTTGAGAGGAACACCGAATCTTGAAATCCAATGTAAGAAGAAAGCCTTCGCCACTGTTTCGGCTTTCGTATCCTCGATTGGAATTGCTTCAGGCCATCTCGTGAACCTGTCTATGAGCGTGAGACAGTAAGTGAAGCCTTCCGAGGGAGGGAGTGGCCCCACGATGTCGATGTGTATATGCTCGAAACGGGCGGTAGGTGTTGGAATTCGTTCAAGAGCAGACTTATTATGCTTCTGAACTTTGCATTTCTGACATTGGATGCAACTCCTGCAAAAAATTTTTACATCCCTGCTGAGTGATGGCCAGATGAATTTGCGACTAATTAGTTTAAAACTTGCTTTAACCCCTGAATGTGTGAGGTTATGGACTGACTCAAATATCCTCTTTCGAAGCTCGACTGGAACGTACGGACGAGGTTCCTTTAGAGATACGTCACAAGTTAAAACAACATTTCGAAATTTGACGGGAAGAAGCTTAAGGCTGGTATTGCTCCTTAGCAGGTTCCTCAGCTCTTCGTCGTTCCGCTGTTTTTTCTCTATGACGTCGTAATCGATAGAGCTCGAAAATGCAATTGTGCCGATGGAGTTGATGCGAGATAGGGTATCGGCGACAATGTTGTCGATGCCTGAGACATGCTGAATGTCAGTCGAAAATTGACTGATGTAGTCGAGATGACGGAGTTGACGTGGAGAGGCCTTTTCATTTTTTTGATCAAAAGCAAAAACTAGTGGCTTATGATCGGTGTAAATAGTGAATGTACGTGCTTCGAGCATGACTTGGAAATGCTTAATAGAAGCGTAAATAGCTAGTAATTCACGATCATAAGTTAAATATTTTTGCTCGGCCGTTGTTAGACGTTTAGAGAAAAATGCCAACGGCCTCCAGTTATTGCCTTCCAATTGGTTCACCACACCACCAATTGCTGAGTCTGAAGCATCGACCATAAGGCAGATTCGGGAATCCGCCGAGGGGTGAGTGAGTAAAGCTGCGTTGGTTAAATCAGCCTTGCATTTAGCGAATGCTTCTATGCGTTCTGGTGTCTACACAATTGGTGTTTTGTCATTTTTTATGTTACCTTTGATGCACTCAAGCAGTGGAATTTGCGTTTGAGCAGCCAAGGGTAAGAAACGACGGTAATAATTCAACATACCGAGGAAACGTTTCAGTTTGTTCACGGTATCCGGTTGTTTGAAGTTCAGGATTACCGAGACTTTGGATTGCAATGGTCTAGTTCCATATTTATTTATTGTGTAACCCAGAAAATCAACTTCTGGCTTGCCGAAAACACATTTGTCCATGTTAATAACAATGCCATAGTCATTCAAACGCCCCAGCAGTATGCGTAGGTGCTGTAAATGTTCTTCTTCGCTTCTTGATGCGACCAAAATGTCGTCAAGGTAAGCAAAACAGAAGTCTAAACCTTGAATGATACTATTTAGAAAGCGTTGGAAGGTTTGAGCAGCGTTGCACAGGCCAAACGTCATAAACGGAAATTCGAATAGGCCGAATGGCGTAACGAGAGCTGTTTTTTGTATGTCCTCCTCCGCTAAGGGAATTTGGTTATATGCTCTGACTAGATCAATAACACTGAAAATCGACCGGCCTTCCAGGAAGCTATTAAAGTCCTGGATGTGTGAGATCGGATAACGGTCAGGTACAGTATGGGCATTTAGTCGCCTGTAGTCGCCACATGGTCTCTACCTACCGGCCGTTTTAGGAGCCATGTGTAAGGGTGAAGCCCATGGGCTGTCCGAAGGACGGCAAATGCCTAGCTTAAGCATTGAATCGAATTCCGCTTTAGCTATTTTCAGTTTTTCAGGGTTGAGACGTCGTGGCTTTGAAAAAATTGGTTGACAGTTCGTGACAATTTTATGTAGAACGTTATGCTTTTTTGTCGCATTTTTAAATGAAGATAGATCTAAAAGTGCAGGAAACTCTTGTACTAACGCATGATACACGTTGATATTGGTAAGTGTTTTAACCTGAATCGATGCGTTAGTCTGGACATATTTGCCGTGAACGGTTACTTTGGTCAAATTGTCCACGAGTCTGCCATTTTTAACATCAACGAGTAGATCGTACTTTTTAAATAAATCAGAACCTATGATTGGCGATTGCACGTCTGCAATGACGAAAATCCATTTAATTGGACGTCGTAAACCAAGATTTAGGGTGATTAACTTGCTTCCGAATGTCTTTATAGGCGAGCCGTTAGCGGCGGAAAGCTTAAAAAGACATGATGCATTTTGCCTCTCTCGTGATGTTGGTGGGATGACGGAAATGTCGGCCCCAGTGTCTATTAAGAAATCTCGTGCGGATGTTTTTTCACTAACAAAAAGGCGGCTAAGGGTTGGCCCGTGATCGAATGCCGCGTTCGATCGGCCGCTTAGTTTCCCGACTTTTTGTTTACCCAACTGCAAGGGTTTTTGCTTCGCCTTTTTACCAAAACGTTTATGGTAGTGGCAGAGCTTATTCTTCGAGACGGACGACGCTCTTGCTGGCGTCGGAGAACGACTTGTCTTGCCTTGTCTACTACTTTTATATGGCTCACGATAGAGTTTTTCGAAACTATCGATTTTGCACTCCAGCTTATAGACAAGTTTACCAAGGTCCTCGAGTGAAAAGTTTGATGCCGTGCCCACTGCTTGCACAGAGGCGGCAGTCTGACTGACCTCGGACATTTGGTCAGCCAATACCGATAACTCATTCAGTGCGGATGCGTTAGTAGCTAGCACAGTGTGAATGGTTGTGGGAAGTCTCTGTAACCAAAGAGTTCGCAGGAACTCATCATTTACTTTGCCGCATGATAACTCCCTCATTTTACGGAGTAAATCACTTGGCTTACGGTCGCCGAGGGTGAGCTCTTCAAGCAGAGACTTGAGTTTTTGGTAGTCAGTAGCAGCGAACTGCTTGATTAACCTTTTTTTTATTATTTGGTATGGAACCAAAGCAGGAGGAGTGAGGACTATGTCACTGACATAGTCAAGCACGTCCGTTTCAATTACGCCTACGACATGATTGAACTTCGTCGTCTCTGTCGTAATGTTAGACGTATTAAATTGGGCCTCTAATTGATGGAACCAAAGTTCTGGATTTTTTTTCCAGAACGGCGGAACTTTCAGCTGAATGCGGTTAACATTGTGCTGACTATTTGTGACTTTGGAACGTTAGAAGTTTGTTCTTCGTTAGCCATAGTGTATAATGAATAGTTCAAGTAAGGAAAATTTTATGAGATAACTCAAGGGATATTCCTTAGCCGACACGAAAAACAAAATTTTGTTCTAGTGTCTAATGACCGAGTAGAGTTCGAAAGTTGAATGTCACCGTTTGCGGGAGCGAACTTATTGAACGTTAGGGTCACCAGTTGTGGGAAGCGTAGAAAAGGAAAGATGTTTTCAGCTTGAGTCCACAAGTGAGAATGCGTTTATTTCATATAAACAACTCGTATTTATACATCGACTGATCTTACGGACTAATGCGTTAACTTGCGTTAACTTTCAATGACAATAATATGTCACTCGATAATGAGTGCGTTCGTTATTTCTTGCGAACGAATTTAATGTTACATGTACAGGGTGCCACATATTAGTACATTTAGAAATTTTAGAACCGTTTCGGTGCTTCTATTTGCAGTCGCGTGAACTTCATTGTTATCACACGAAATAAGTGCATATTTTTTGGTGTCTTAAAAGCACAAAAAGTCGATCACAGCGCTGTAAGATCACGAATTTGAATGTAGTATTCGCGACCAGCGTTAGCCACCACAGCGCTACGATTGACTTTTAGTACGTCGTAAACGTGCACATATTTCATGTGAAACAAACGTTACTCTTACATTCATTATCTTTTAATTTTACTACTTTATTTGAATAGCTAGTTTCATTATTGACAGAACAGGCTTTATATGTAAATTTTCACAAACATGCGAAACGTTTGAAATCATTTAAAGCAGTAAAATTAAAAGATGATGAATGTATTATCAGTGTTATGTGTCAATAATCATGAAGTTCGCGCGTATGCCAAGAGAAGCATAGAAGCTGTTCTAAATGTACGATAAGTTTGCCAACGAAAGCTGTCTATCGTGGAATGTATTATGTCATAGGTTTTAAAAATGAGCTGAAACAATTTTTCACTACCGTATTTCGGAGTGATTTTGACCTGTCGGTATGAAGTTGGCCATAGTCACTTATAAATATAAATTATAAACTTTCTGACTTAAGTTAACAAGTTTAGTACTGAAGGCAAGAGCGTAACGTTTGAACTTCTATTAAAACTAACGTGAAGACTAACTTGGAATGGACTAAATCAATGAAAATAGTTGATTTTTCATTAGAACTTCAGTTGATTTTATGACTTTTAAGTCAATTCGTTTCAAACTGACTCAATCGGCTTTCTGGGCACATAGACACTGAGTCAATTGGTAGACAAAGAAAAAATGCGCCTCGTCGTGGTTGGCTTTGACAATGTATTTTGGTGTTTTTTTGTGTTTTCATTTAAGCTCCCCTACCTCTCAATATAGACATCATATCAAGATCATATGGGTATCGTTGGAACGCTATTTCGATTTTTTTAGGAGACTCAGGACATTTTTCCATTTTTCGAAAAAAATTTTCAACTTTGACTGTGGCCGATACCAGAGCCGCCGAAAACGGTGGCTGGCGGCTGAAATCAGCGCCGCCGCCGCCAACGATTTTCGAACGGCTAGCCGCCGCCAATGATTTTTGAACGGCTAGCCGCCACGCCGCCGCCGTGAAAATCGTCAGCGGCTGGAAGTAAATGGTTTGAAATTTTGTTATTTGGCTTCATCTATTGGATGATTAATATTTTTGATTGTTTGTTCATTTAATTTATTGTAGTATGTTAGATTGGTTTGAACATTACATCGATTTATTCTGTTGTGCCGATTTTTCCGAACTTTGGACTAATGTGAGTCGCCGCCATTTTCTGAGGTAGCGTCTTTATCACTTACCGAGATCTAATTGTAGGAAAGTGAAGCGGTAAAAGCTCTGCTATTTCTTTATGACTTTTCTGGAAATGGAATTTTTATGGTAAATTCCCTTACAGATATGCACAATAAGAATGACTCTCTATTTGTAATATCACAATGTTGTCTATTTCTATGATTCTCCGACTTCTCGAAATTGGAGAATCATAGAAATAGAGAACACGGTGATATTCCAAACAGCGGGTTATTCTGATTTTGCGCAGCTGAATCGCTTTTCAATATATTTAAAATATGCAGTCATGCAACGAGTGTCCTTGAGATGTTTGACGTAGGAAAATTGTATGGACTTATGAATTATTTTAAAAAAACATAGACGTCAGAAATTAGTACTTCGAAAGTGTACTAAATGACCACCTCAACTCGTCAAATTTTCTTTCCTCCAATTCTTAAACTCATGAAAACTAGCCTATACGCTCTTTGACGTGTGCGCCGATTAGTTTTTAGTAGATCGGCTCAACCCTCGGCGTTAGGTCTAATATGAGAGACCTCTCCTAAGTGCTCTAGGTTGATTCTAAGATTTTTTAGAGTTTGAGATTTTTTTAGGGATGTGGAGAGGTTTTTGCGGCATTTCTTCGGACGGGTTCTTCAATATTACCCCTTCAGCAATTTCCAATCCAATTTAATGTCGACGTAATTTCACACACTTAAGAGTTAAGGCATTTGAAATTTGTGATTAAGGCGCTCAAAAAAAGTACACGAAAATTGACTAATTTAAGAAATTGGATGCTCCATCTAGTAAAGTGTGCTTTTTTGGCCTTTATTTTGACTAGGAACAAATCTTACATGAAATCTAAAGACACAGATCAAAGATCCCTGTTTGAAGAACTTCCAGGATAGAGGTGTGCGAGCACGCCAGATTTTCGTTCGTTCGTTCACAAGCCATTCTTTCCATCAAGAGATAGGAAATTCTCATTTTGGAGTTCCCAATTCCCTAAGGTACTAAATCGAAAACTGATTTAAAGAGAACCGTCCCAAAGGATGTGTATTGCAGTCTCGGGTGATAAGCCACAAGAGCAGGTCGAATCGATTGACCAATCAATTCTATGGATATGATCTTTAAGCTTGCAGTGGTTCTTCAAAGCCCTCCACTAATCTTATTAGTTCCGATCTATTGAATTTTATGAGTCCTTGTCGCCAGATATGCTTGGTTCATGGCCTAAAGAGCTTTGGGCGTTTATTAGTTTTGTAGATTGTCCGGATTTTTTGGTGTTGATGTATAAAAACCTTAACCGTTTCAATAACCGCTTTAAAAAGCTAAAACTGTTTCATTGACAAAACAGCGCAATTCATTAAAGCACGGGGTCATGCCGCTGCTAAAGTACTCTTTCAGAAAAAAATGGCGAAACCAATAATCTCGTTAGACAAAAAAGAAAATAATCGATAGAAGTTGACAATTGCAGTATTTAACGTTTAATTAAATTATACACAACATTGCTGAACCATGGCGTGTAAACTGTCTATGCGAAAAAAGAGGAAATGTATAATTCTTGTAATTTCGTTTAACTAAAAGTCCAATGCTTTTAATTGCAGATGATTTCTCCAACAAAACGGATGACGATAAAACTCCCGCACCAAATGATAACAGCAATGCATCCAGCCGATCGGATTTTACTAAAGAAGAACCGACAATCAAAATATATAAGTCACTCAGTGAGTTTGACCTGAACTTGCCACGCACCGTTACCAAACTGGCAACACCTCACGGATCCTTGGTCTATCTGGTGGGTACAGCTCATTTCAGTAAAGAGTCACAAGATGATGTATCGCTGGTGAGTTCATTAGATTGGGATTGTAACTGCATTGGTCAACGAGATTTCGTTTCAGGTTATTAGAAATGTGCAACCTGACGTTGTAATGGTGGAGTTGTGTCCAGGTCGTATACACATTTTAAAACTTGACGAAAAAACATTGTTGGAAGAGGCAAGAGACATTAATATTCCAAAAGTAGGGCTCTTATGATGACTTATGATAAATTGTTTTGAGTGAAAATTTACTCTTCACAGATTCGTAGTCTTATTAAAACGAATGGTCTAGTCAATGGTATATTTTATATTGTTTTGTTGAATATGAGTGCAAAGATAACAAAGGAACTGGGAATGGCACCAGGCGGAGAATTTCGACGAGCCTTCGAGGAAATTCAGCGACTTGACAACTGCATTCTCCAACTAGGAGATCGACCGCTAAATATCACACTGCAACGGGCTTTACACGGTCTATCAACCTGGCAAACAATAAAAATATTTTGGAAGCTGTTAACATCACAGGAAAAGATTACAAAAGAAGATGTAGAGCAATGCAAACAGCAGGATCTAATTGAAGAGCTAATGCAGGAAATGGCTGGTGAATATCCCGCGTTCCGTGATGTCTTCGTATCTGAACGTGATTTGTTCTTGTGTCATTCGTTGCAAATAGCTGCATTGCCACAAAATCCAATAGATGGTAGTATGCGTCCAGTAAAGGTAAACGACATCTCTCAGTGTTCTCACGACGTGTCACAAATATCAATTCTCTTTAGGTGGTTGGTGTTGTTGGAATTGGACATTGTGCAGGAATTGCACAACATTGGGGCAAGGTTGATTCATCCAAAATTCCAGAAATCACAAAAATACCTCCAGCCAGCTTAAGCAATCGAATGTTTAAGTTTTCACTCAGAATGGGAATTTTGAGTCTTATTGGCTATGGGGTTTATCGCATAGCTCGACCGACAATACAACGTATGATGTAAAAACAAACCGTTCCATCAGCGCTCTATTCAAATGAGTGTGTGTAAGTATTTTCATCGTAACATTGGAATTGTGTTCATGTAATTAGTGATCGAGAACATTTTCTAATAAAAACTTTATTATAAACAAGACTTACAACGGTATACATTGCTCCTTATTTGATTTAAGTACGATGTTCTTCAGTACAGTTGGTAGATCACAGTTGTAAAGTTCATTGAAAGCGTTTCCCATCGAACCATCAAATATCCTTAGCACATCTAAAACCGAGATTCCCAGCCGAACTGTCAGCCGTGTTTTGGGATCTAGCAGCGCATCGGTATCGGTAGCAGTACGACTTGTGACACAAATACGATCCACCTTTTTTAACCCGTTTCACATCGTCTGTGATTGCATCGTTTTTGTCCCATGCGTCGGCCGTCCATTCCCACACATTTCCCACAATGTTGTACAATCCGAATTTGTTTTGCTTGAACTTATCGACGGGACAGGTTGATGTGAATCCATCGGCACCTTCATCAGTATCAGGAAAGTTGCCTTGCCAAATGTTCATCCTGAAACATTTTTGGAATTTATTTGAAAAAAGAATTGGTTGGAGAGTCCTTTTGGACCATCCTTTTGGGCCATATAATTTGAGCGAAATTCGAACTAAAGCGAAATAATTTTTCTACGCTTTTACACTGGTGGGTCTGGCATTTGTGACGCAATTTTTTAAAAAACACAACGTAACTTCGGTTGAATTTTTTTGCGTATCCCTCACCAATGCGTCACCCTTTTCTGATTTCAGAAATTTTGTAAGCAGACAAAGACTTGCGTCACACCACACCTTCTCTGTAATATGGCCATATGGCCACGTGTTCGCTAAAATTTAATTCTCTACAACTTTGCCTTTTCAAGCAACTTACATCTCCAATCGGGTAATATTTATCTGCTCAGATAACCTAAGTGTACTGAGAGCTGTGACTGCTTACAAAATCTATTCGTCTACCACCCTAGAGTACAGAGAAGCCGTTCAACTTTTAGGAATGAACAACTCAGTAACGTTAATGTGGGTTCCTGGCCATAGCGACATCGATGGTAACGAAACAGCAGATAGTCTGGCTAAAGCAGGGGCACAGGAGTCGATAATAGGCCCTGAACCATGTCTGAAACTCTCACAATCATTTTTTAAAAACCAAATAGCCCAATGGAAGCGTTCAGTATTCATCAAGCACTGGAACACAATAGATCAGGCCAGACACTCAAAAAACTGCATCAGAATAAATGAGAAAAACGCAAGATACTTTCTGTCGCTGAGCAGAAGAAACCTTAAAAGAATGGCAGGTATACTCACAGGACACTGCCTTCTTAATAACCATCTCCACACCATAGGACTCAGCAACAGCCCATTCTTCCTTTGTAAGTGCCCAGCTTATATTACGGCCACAACCAAAAGTTTTGGATCGTACATTTTGCCACACAACATTATCTGGAGCTTACCGCCCAGCAGCATTTTGGACTACTTAAATCGAACAAATAGGATTTAAGTAGTCCTCCGTGGGTATGCACAACAGGCCCACTAGAGACTTAGGTGCTAGGCTACGCCCAACCCACCACAACTCAAATCTTATAGTTTTAGAGTTATTGAGTCATCCTGACTGAGTCTGGAAGCGACTAAATCTCAGGAAGGATCAGTTCTTTAAGGGAAAAAAATGTGTCGACTAATTTTATGATCTGAAGCAACCCTAAAAATTTCAGCAAAATCGTCGGAGCCGTTTCCGAGATCACAAAAAGTAACGAAGTAACAATGTAAGAAAGTTTGCAAAATCGATTTTCCCTAATTTTATGAGAAAATGGGAATTTCAAAAATTCGTATCTTCGGATCGACTGAACCGATTCTAATGAGTAAAAAAGCATTTCGGTCTAACATAAAATTCAGGAAAAATATTTTAACAGTTGCTCTATATGTGCTCCTTAGTCTACGAAATTTCTTGTGAATTTTTTGGCTTTAAATATTTGCGTCACGGCCCCTTACTACCGTGTAGCTGTATGTGGACACCGCTGGTTGAACGGTCTACGGACCAATTCCAGCAGGACCATTGGGCATTTCGCAACTCCCCTTCACCCGATCGAGCAGAACTGGGGAAAACCCCCACCGAGGGTTAAATCGGTACTTCGAGGTTTGGGAAAGCCACTAGATGGTAACATCTGGGCCCAAACACTGGTTGGGGTGCCTATGGCGCTGAAACGAAGGGGCTTGTGGTAGTTGACCGCAGGGTCCGCTGCACCCACCGTCCTCTCAAGGACATAATTGCAGAAGAAGCTGCTAGTAGTCTCGGTCCCCACCTTGGATGAAGGACGGTTCTTACATACTGGCATTCGAAAGGTAGAGCCTCGGTTCGCGCTAATTGGGCGTATCCCAGTTCCTCGCCCATGGGGGCCGTGCGGTTGTGGCTATGCCTGGTACGCACGTAAATCTGAAGTGTCTTCTATGTTCACAAATTCAATATAGTGCACAACAAAGTACAGAATCTGGGAAAAATAAGAACCATGATGATCAGCTTCTTTTGGTGGACTTGGCGAAGGTTTGAATCGTTAGAATAGGGCCATGTCGAAAAAGTCGCAAATTTTCACAAGAAAAGGACCCGCAAGCTTATTTTTCACGAAAAAAATTTTTCGACCTTACCAATGAGATTCTATGGGGATAAATAATTGTGGCACCAAGGTCCACCTTGCCGGAAAAAAAGTCCGAAAATCGACCTACACCACTTGAGGTTCGAGGACAAAACACGGACAAGACCGACATGACACAGTCTATTCGAATTATCGACATCGAGATGTATACACGCTGTGTACACCACTCTGAATAATTCACACGCTGCGTACTTCGCGAAACGTTACACGATGACATATCAAGTTGTCAAAGTTTTGCCGCTTGTTTATTTAGTTTGTTATTGTGAT
The DNA here is from genome assembly GCA_029228625.1 of Pseudolycoriella hygida. NCBI lineage: Eukaryota > Metazoa > Arthropoda > Insecta > Diptera > Sciaridae > Pseudolycoriella > Pseudolycoriella hygida. The sequence continues at coordinate 43,277,719 of CM055406.1, read as the reverse complement.
TTTTGCATTTGGTTAATTTTTAACTTAAACGTCTCTACTGGCTTTAAGAGAATAATGCAAAGTGGCAGTTACTTTCCCAACTATTTTTCAGTTGAGGATATCATTGTGACTCAGGAAAAAATACCGTGCATCGTTGATGCAAATTTGGCTGGAATGGGTAAGGACCTGAAACTTTTTCTTTCAAGAAGCATAAATCAACTGGTGCTTTCAGGTTGCATCGACCAATCATGTGAAACTACGGACCTGACAATTGGTAAGAAAATTGAACTTCCGCTGTGGTATGCAATGCAATTCGATTCCAATAGCAGATACAAAATGTTAAAGTAACAAAATCGAATCACTGATAATGGAACATTCTCTAGCAAAGAACTTCTTTTCCAGGGTACAAATTCCAGATATTTTCCAAAAACTTTCGAAGGACATTTGTGAAGCCGATTCAAATGCTGTAGACTTGGGTCGAATGAATAAAAACTTTTATGAATTCGGAAGATACGTAACACGTTTTGACAACATTGGACATGTTGGACCAATGCTAGTGGAGGTGTGTAAAATAAAATTCACAAGTTCCTTTGCTTTCAATGAGTAGTCTTCGGTGTAGATTCTCTCTAACGTAAAGTGTTCTCTCAATTTGTCCGATTTGTCATGAGATAACATTAATGTCTTCCGCTCTCTAATTTTACACTCAGAGAAACCAGCTGTTTCGTCTTTCTTTTTTTTCGCTACCAGCTGACATGAGACGGACTTATTTGAAATCCTCTAAGTGTACTTCTAGAAGACAAATTAAAATAGAACAAGAGACCAGTAGGATGGTTCAGGTGTATGGTTCCTCAGTTCTTTTTTTACTTGCCTCACACTAATGGAAGGATGATCTCTTGAGTTGGTCGAAAAATGTTTGTCTGTGTCAATTCAGTCGGTTAATTAAAGTATGCAACGTTCAGTCACGATGATTTGAAATCGACATCATCTCTGTCCCAAAAACCATACTAAATTTTGTGTCTTTTCAGACTTGTCGGGAAAGGTCCAGACATTTAATGGACTTAACCAAAGGAAGTGTGAATGAATTTAAAAACGAAACCAAACTTGATAATGCCGAGAAGGAATTATATATGAAAGGAAGCAAATCCAACGAATTGGTAAGTCAAACAAGGCAATTGTAGACAACGTCAGATGAAACGTAACCTAATAATTCCAGTTTTCCAAATGGCTATTAGAAGACGTTGCCAAAATACAAACAGCAAACATGGTATCGAATCATCGGAAGCGAAAACGAGCAGCTATTGAAATGTCTTAGTGTAAATAAATCAATTCTAGCTTACCAGTGTTCGTTTCGTGGATTGTCCAAATCTCCCCATGGATATAATTTACCGTTTCGTCCACCACGACAAGCTGTTTCCCATTCAGCCTCAGTGGGTAGTCTCTTACCTTCCCATTTGCAATATTCGACAGCATCTTTCCAAGACACATGTACAACGGGATGATCTGCTCTCTCTGCGTTAAAGAAAAATTGAAATCAACATGTGCTTTTAAATTTACTTGTTATGCTGTTTTCAACATTATCGACATTATCTCTGTTTTCAGTGTATTTTTTGTATGGAAAACCTTGAAAACAGCTGAAACTTGATAACAAGTAAATTTATAAGCACACGACCGTATTTTTAATGAACTTTCAAGAATTAGGAAATAATTGTTGAATTGACTTTGTCATTGTAAATAATTTCTACGTTCGTTTAAAGTACTTGCGATATAAATGATTATCACTTGTTACAAGGCTATTCGGAGATTATTTTGGCGCGTCACGCTCATTGAATGAATTTATTGTTGTAATTAAGTTGTCGAAAAGAAACATTTTTCTATGTGTTATCCCGTTGCTGTACTGCGATAGTCATACTTTTTCAAATTATCAAACGAAAGATTCAAAACAAAAGACCTCCGGCCGATTCTTGGGAATTTTAGACATTGTGAGTTTTTATCTGAAAATCTAATCCCCATCCCCCATAGAGGATAAATATCTTTAAGCGTCGACTACGCTTGCTTAAGTCCATTAGCGACTGCATGCACGATACCTTCTCTAACATGAGGGTATTCTCGTCAGATTCTGTCAAATTAATTATTTTCTAGGAGAAAGAATCTTGTGCCCCTGAAGACTTAAAGGGCCATTTTTTGGGAAAATAATGTAGGAACGGTGAATGCTTACTACACTGGGCACAAATTCGACTTGTGTTGCATGGAAGAAAGTTATAGAGACGTTTTATCTGCAACTCATTCATCTCACTTTTGCACGGTTCAGTTAGCATTCACCATTCCTACTTTATTTTTCCTATTTTTCATAGAAAGGTCCTTTGCTTAGTGCTACCGAACTCGATACCGTGGTGGTTAACACGCATTGACGAAAATATCTACAAGAGCAACGTAGGAATTATGTTTATAATATACGCCGCCGACATATTATATACGGGGCGAATGTATTGTCAACATTATTTATGTATAGTTTCGTATGCCATACGTAACGAACGTGTTATGAGCTCACATAATACGTGCACGGCGTTTGTAATACGTGCACGGCATTCGTAATACGTGCACGGCGTTCGTAATACGTGAACGGAGTTCGTAATACGTGCATGGCGTTCGTAGTACGTGTACGGTGTTCGTAATACGTGCACGGCGTTCGTAATACGTGCACGGCGTTCGTAATACGTGCACGGCGTTCGTAATACGTGCACGGCGTTCGTAATACGTGCACGGCGTTCGTAATACGTGCACGGCGTTCGTAATACGTGCACGGCGTTCGTAATACGTGCACGGCGTTCGTAATACGTGCACGGCGTTCGCAATACGTGCACGGCGTTCGCAATACGTGCACGGCGTATATTATAAACACAATTACTACGTCGCTTGTAGATATTTTCCTCAGTGCGTCTGCTTGCTACTTTGAGATTGAGTTCCAAGTGTGTTGGTTCGAAACACAACGGCAGTTCGGTTCAAGTCATGTGAAGTTGAGTGTAGCGCCATCGTACGGGTGGAAGGAATTGTTGGGAGGTGCCGGTATTCTGCTCATTCTAGTTTCCCCCCTAGTACGTATCATAGGTGTCGCACAGCTGTAAAATCTTTCCGGTATTGAAAGGATCTCAAAAAATTGTTTCAAAAATGATGGGTTGTTATGGAAGATTATTACTATTTTTACCTGCAACCCTCTCAGGTAATAATCAAAGACCACCCCCGAATTAAAGCTTCGAACAGTTGCGAACTTGACAGACGCCACTGTCGCTATCTGGGAGTTAAGCTACATAACATTTCAAAAACCATATTTCGATATTTGGATCGAAAATCTATTTTCATTGTTTAATTTTTTCAGACTGTAACGGTACTAATGTATTCGCTGACAGAACTTACGAAAAAATTATCGACAATTGTCAATAAAAAGGACCCTGAAAGTCCTTCTATCTTCAAAGATGACGAGGAAAACCTGTTGAGAGATTGCATTCGCAAATTTCTCATTTATTTGAACCAATTACCGAGTGATCACATACTTTCCTCTTCAGACATTGTTAACGGCCTAAACCTGAAGCCCCATCCAGAAGGTGGATTTTACCGTCGATATATCTGGACGAAAGAAAAGTCGGCAATATTTTATTTACTTCCGACTGGTTCTGTATCGTCATGGCATCGGTTGAAGGAGACTAGAGAAACGTGGAAGTGGCTGTATGGAGAAACCTTGAATGTCGCTCACATTTCTAACGATTCCGAAGAGATCGGAGTGTTTCAATTAACACAGAGTGAAGATGTGGTTATTGACGAGGGAATGTATGGTCGAGGAAAATGGGGTGACTGGTTTGGTGCATACCATGAGGGAAATGGCTTTTCTTTGGCTTATTGTCAGTGTACTCCACCATTTGAATTTGCAAAATTCGAACTTGCGAACGAACAGATTGTCAATCGATTCAAATCTTTGCATCCGACTTACACGGAAATTATAGAGCGCTTGACAATTAAGACAAAGGAAAGTTAGAAAAAACATTGTCAATTGTATGGGGTGAGAAATAAAAACGTAAAATCCTCGATCAACAATAGTTATTTTACGGGAGAAAATTTTGTTAAAATGAGTGGGAAGTTTGTATCCTGAGCTAAAGGTAAGTTAATGTTACGTCGGGTCAATGGGTTCTTACTGCCACAAACTGTGCAACTCCCCATACAGCAAATAAAATAATATTATTTCTCCTTTCTCGAATAGCAGTCTTTCAGTTTAAGAAGACGAACTGAACGTACCATCAATATTTGAATGAGGTCCTTCCGGATGTCTCCAGTCAACGTTGTGAATTTTGTACCACCATTCCGCCCCTACGACTCGATAGTCTTCGTACTCCCTCTGTGCTTCCTTCGATATTAATCCTTTGAAAACGAAGCTGTCACCAAACCTTTCCGCATCTGTTTTATACCCCGTTGATTCAACAAATTTGGCAAATTTCGCATTGCTAACTTCGTACTTATCAATGAAAAAATCTTCAATTTGTACGACTCGTTCAGGTGATTCCTTGTCTTCGCTGAAAATTGCGCTATTAGTTCCAATTGTCACCGTTCCACCTGGAATAATAGCCAAAGAATCATCTGGTGGACTATCATCAACGCGTTGTAATATTTGTCCTCCTGTGACATTCTCGTCTGATGTGTCGAAGTTCTTAACTATTTTCTCCTTGTTTTCCCTTTTAGCTTTATTACAACCACAATCACAAACACTCAATTCCGTTAAAAGTAACACTAAGAAGCAAAAGCTTAATATTTTGTACATCGTAAAACATTGATTTCCGATCAGTTCACCTCAACTATAGAACATTGACTTAGAGTATGTAAGTTGATTTGTTTATGTTGTCACACTTCATTGATTTGTAGAAAAACAACAAAAAACGTCCATATGGTCAGTCTAAAGAGGAGTAATGGTAAAAGATCCACAACGCTTTCCTGGTTCACAGAAGGCGGATAGCTCCTCTAGTCCTAAAACCGATAAGTCGAGACACAAAACCAAAAAAAACTTGAATGAAATACGAAAATTAGACCAAATTATTTATCACGAGAAAAGAAATTTTCACAAAATTTTCGTGGCAATTGAAACATGAAACTTTTCGTGGCAACTGTAACATGAAACTGTTGTGTTAAAATTATTAAAACAATAAATGGTAAGTGTTTCACATGTTTCGCTCGGATGTGAATCACATTTTTAGGTAAAGTTTTTTTTTTGTTGACGTTGACATTCGTTTACCAACAGCATGTTTATTTCATTGAACGGAATAAATGAACTTATGTTGCTGAAATCACAGCATTATTTCGTTAGGTGGATCGCTACTTTCGATGAAACTTGTGCAGGTCATCATGAATTAAATGAAAGTCAATAGACGAAAATCAAGAAAGTGAATTTTCAATGAATAAGCTAGAATCTTGCGCTGGTAATTTCGACTGAGTTTCTTGAGAGTCCTTCTACCTTCTACTCAGTTTCAATGTTCTACATAATTGTTACCAGATGTTGTAGGCCAATTTGTTCCATACATTAGGACGGGTAAAAAATATACATTCTTGCCACGCAATAGCCGTTACGCCGATTGGTTTTTTTTGGATGAGCGATGAAAAACACCGGCGCACGACTCTAGAATGAAACCTCCTTCATCATCACAAGACTCGCCGTCTTTACGTTGATTACATAATATTCAGAGAGAACAGCGCATCACTTACTTACTTTACCTTTCCGGCGCTACATACAGGATCTGCCGCCATCGATTTCACGGGAATTCTTGTATGCTGACGATATGTCTTACCCTTACCAACACAAATTGTTCAGCGAATTAAACAGAGTGCTTTCGAATGACATAACGGTGTTTATTCGTTACTGTAAGCGTAGGAGACTGGTGCCGAACATCACGAAAACTATGGTCCCGCTTAGTCAACAAACTTGTAGCGATGAAACTACGAGTACTGTTTGATGGTACCCAACTGGAGGATGACTTCCAGCCGGGTGAAACTCGATCGCTCACTGTTGTAATCACATCGACAAAACTCGGATGAAATTAGCCACGGGGAACAATCTGCTAAGGAAACTCGCTGGCACGACTTGGATCGCATCCGCGAGAGTTCAGAAAACGACTGCTCCTGCGTTGGTGTATTCGTGCGCGAAATATTGCAACTCATCCTGGCTCAACAGCACCCACGTAAAAAAGGTGGACACTGAGCCTAGCGGATCAATAATAGGAACAGCCCAGTCTACACCTTTGGAGTGGTTACCAGGTCTCAGCAACGTCGCACCACCTGCAATCCGATGGCAATCCAACTTACTGACAATGTGCAGAAAGATTTTGGCTAATGATAGTGTACCATTGAAAAGACTTGGAATTTCCGACGATAGAGAGATTGAAAACCGGCAACCTCACAGTCAATACGGCCAAATTGCTCGATGCAAAAAATTTTGAGCCGAAGAAAACCTGGAAAGGAATGTAGTCTAACAGTGGCACCAACAGCATACTCTTCGAATTCGAAGTCCAGCGAATTTACGCTTCCCCGCAAGGTGTGGTGTAACTTAAATCGTCTTCGAACCGGTCATAGTCATGTGTGGCCATATGTGTGCCTTGGCCTGCTCGAGAATCTGGTTCCAACGTATCTTATCGCTTGCTACACTTTGCCAACTTCTTATTCCCAGCGCCCAAAGATCTGATTCGACGCCAGTTATCCAACGAATTTTCGGGCGACACACTTTTGGATCGTTTCGTAATAGCATTGTGGAGGCTCTGTTTCTATCCATACGTGCTAAATGCCCCGCCCACCTCAATCGTTGGACTTTCACCACTGCCAAAATGACGTTTTGTTTCAAAATTGTATAGAGAGCATTCCTCTTGTGGAGTATAAAAGACAGATCTTCTTGTAAGACTGAAGACAAATCCACACTCTTACAAAGATTTCGTGATTTTGTACCGTCGTAATTTCTGGTTTTTGTTTTTTAATTCTGTAGAGAGACTTTCCAAAAGGCGAACTAACAATTTATGGCGTCCGTAGTTGAATAATAGGACCGCTACTTTTCACCCATGTGGAACTCCATGTTATGCTTAAGGACCTACACAAATAAGAACGAAAAATTTCAGAACGAAACAATCGGAAAATTGTGGTAGAGTCCACTGTGACTAACGTTGTTTTATTTATCATTTAATGACTAAAAATATACTTGGATACAAAATTCACTCAGTTCATTTCAATATCCTCGTCAATTTGTTGTCCATTGGTTTCGTTGGTGGATTCAGTTTTCGACTTCAATTCGCTTAGTTCGGCCAGGAAATATGCATACTTAGCTTGCAATTGTTTTTCTCTTTCCATTTGACGTACGACATCCTCATTCAGTGACTGAAAATAAGAGAATTGAAAAAAGAAGCTAAAGAAAACCAAATGAATTAAAACCTCTAATCTTCTCGGCACAGCTAAATTTTCTTGGTCAGCCAAAAATTTAAATGTCGACAATGCCAAATTATTCTGTTCGATTTGCTCATATGTATCTTCCAGTTGTTTGATCAACGCCTGTGCTCGTGCCTACAAACATTTATTTTTTGAAAATTAAATTACAATTTCGTTTAGCATTTTCTGAAGCACTTACCTGATAGCCTCCGGTCAACACTTTCAATTTCTTTTCAACTTTGCCGCATCGTTTCGCTTCTCTTGCCATGTGCTTGCGATTCTGTTCCAGCTTTTTTTCAGCCGACTCAAAACGATCTTTTTTACTCGCTAAATTCGCGCGCGTATACCGATTTTGACTTGGCAAATATAAAACTTGAGCCAAACATTCCTTCCAAACCTGTGAATAGCTTTCGATTGCTAAATCACCGTGAGCCATTCCATTTTTAACAATTTGCATTTCATCGTTAAGCATTTGTTTGGCTTTGTTCAATTCACGATCGCTAAAATCGTCGTACGGATTATGGTCCAAATATGTTTGCAACTGTTGCTGCGACGTTTGTTTTTTGAATTGTCCAGGTGCTGGAACAGGATTGTTGTACGCGTCGTAATGTAACATTGTTACCATTTCCTGTTTGATCAATTCTTCAGCTTTCTGCAGATCGGTTAAATTATGCATTTCTCCTGGAGGACGTAAAATAGTTGTATTTATATCCATTGGCCGTGGAAGGTCTCTCTGCACCACTTGTGAGCGACGTGCTAGTTCGGCTGCTCGTTTCGCCTTTTCTTCGGCTACGTATCTTGCGTCAACGTCTGCTTGATCTTCAACTATTGTGTTCACATCCGTCATTTCAAAATTGCCATCTTCATCTTCGGGTACGACGATTTCGTAATCGTTTCGTGGAGCCGGAAGTGATGCAAGCCCTTCGCGCAATGAACCCTTCAACTGTTTCTGGTAGTTTTTATATGCTGCTGGAGTTTCTGTCACAGACATGCTGTCGTCTGGATTAATGTTAAGTTTATCCCGAACGAACGCCGGCGTAAACGATTGATTTGCAGAACCGGATTGGCCCATTGGAACGATTGCTCCAGAACTCGGAGTAACAAATCCTGGAGTTGCGGATCCGTCAGCTCTTGTAGATCTAAACGGAGTTGCCAAAACCGTGTTCGGTGTTGCAATTTGTAAATTTTGAGGAAGAGAACTGCTGAAGTCTGTTTGTATCAATGGTGTGTTCATTCCACCTTTAAGAGGTGTATCTACATGGGACAACGCCATAATTGCTTGTGCTTCTTGCATTACACGATCAGTAAAAGGTGCTGGTGTTCTTGGCGTCGCTGCGATCTGAGGTGTTATGCTGTAATCAGCTAATAAAGCGTCAGTTGTTTCTATTCCACTCTCCGAAGCCACTTCCTTGGCAATTTCGCTGGCACGGCCCAACTTCACCACTTGCTGCAATTCTTGGTCAGATATTTGTGGTTCTGGTAGCACTAACTTCGAACGTTTTTTAGCCGGTTCTTGATTTTGAAGCATTGCCGTGGGAATATCGTTCTCTTTTCTCGCCTTCAACTTTTGCTTATCTTTTTTTCGTTCTCTTTCTTCCTTTTCCGTTCGCAATTCACCGTCAAGATCTTGTTGTCGCATTTTATTAAAATCTGGTTCTAGTTTTTCCACATGTTCCTCGGAAGTATCGTAAAATCCCAGCGCTGGTACCTTTTCGAATGGAATCTCTGAATTATAGTCTATTCCCTTCAGACGTCTACGATTTCCACATCCAATTCCAGCAGCCCGTAGTTCCCTACGCTTTTGCAGCGCTGCCAATCTTCTTGCTTCCTCCAATTGCTTCTCACGAGCTTTACGTTTCGCTTTCTTGCCTTGAGTATTGGCAAGACGAGCTCTGGCCTCAGACAGCATTTCCAATTCTAAACGAAATCGGGGATTATTGCCAATCGAAAATTATTAGACAAAATTCCTACCATCTTCGTCCATATCCTTTGGATCGGGTCGAGCTGGTTTCGTTTCTGGATTTGGATCGATTTCTCCTGGTTTAAGCTTACGTGGATCGTCTATAGTGTCGTCCCCATCTTCTTTTCTCTGAGCTTGATCTCTGTTCGAAGTTAATAAATGTTTAGCTAAAGTCATCATAATTGAGTACGAAATACCTACAGCAAATATTCGTATCTTTCTAGACACTGGGCAGCTGTGCGACCGATGATCGGTGCAATTGTACGCCATTGTGTTGGCATCAATTTGGCTAAGTGGAGGAGCTTTTCGTCTTCTTCTCTTGACCACTCAGTTTTCTTGATACTCGGGTCCAACCATTCGTACCAACGAGCTTTACATTGCTTTGCTGATTTACGGTGCAACAATGATGCAATTCGACTCCACTGATTCTTGCCATATTTCATAACCGCCGCTTTCAGAATTTCATCCTAACAGATCGAACATTATTTTTGTTTAACGAAAATGCTTTCAGTGAAAACAAACAACGAATATGCTTACCTCCGTGTTCCTCCAAACACCCCCTTTTATCATAATACGAGGCATTTTTGACGTTTGTTTTGTTTTCAAATCAAACAAATTTCACGGGAAGAAATCCTTTGGTTTATTTGATAATAAAGTTCAGAAAACTACTGAAGTCCGGTTCATACAATCCTCAAACCTGACAAGAGGTGTGAAGTGCCAATTTTCAGTAACGTCAACTTTTACCAAAAAAATATGTTCGAAGCAATGAGTGCGCTTGGTGCGCTTTAATATTATAATAACGGTGTGTCATGATTCGAATTGAGTAAATTCAATTCGCATGCTAATTTGATAAATTTTAATGAATACGGACTTTTCAGAGAGTAGAACTGCAAAAAAGTTGATCGTCTACTGAACAGCTTCTTTTAAAGTATAGATTGTGCCATTAGTTTTATATTCGTCCGTATTCAGCATGGATGGAACCACTTGAAAAAAGGGAGAAGTTCTATGTTGAGACGTTAATTTAGCTGCGAGAAAACATAGATGTCACCAATTGAGGCTCGGGGACAAAACACGCACAAGACGCAGTCTATATCGCACTTAATGCGTTAATTTTGCAACTACGGTTACCATGATGCAGAGAAAGACGTGGGTTGATGTTGATAAAGTATTTGGCTGCCTATTTAAAATAAATAACCCGAGAGATGAAATATTTTTGGCACACTGAGACTTTTTGAAGTTACACTTCCACACTCGTCTTATTTAAAAATTATATTGCTGATCTGTTGAAATGTTGGCAGTTCTCAGGGAGAACTTCTCACCTTGAGCTTTTTAAGTCTTTTTCCAGCCATTTGTACTTCATAAAAACTAAAAAGGAAAAAATTACTTCTGTCTCTTCTCCACCAAAAATCAAAATTGTTTACCAAAGTCGTCAAAGAGGCGATGACTTGTAGGGTGGATCGTTTTTTTTATTCAAAATGAACATCGGTTTCCATATCCCCCAGGGCGCTTACGAACATAACAACCATTTTTCTTTAGATTCACGTTTTAAGGGTAACCGACCGAGCAATTTTCGAGTTCAAAATTTTGTGTAGTTGAAGGGTTTTTGAAGCGATCATTGCGCGAAAGGTTTGCCAGATGGGTTATAGGTTTCTTGAGGGAAAATGTCAGTAACAGTCCAACGTTTAATTTTTCTGAACATTGTTTATGAAAAATATCAAGTATGTGAGAACTGCAGGTCATCAAAGTTGAATTTTTGGTTCACAGCTATGAGTGAGTCAACTTTGAACTTAGACAAGAGGAAACTTTTACAGTGCTGTGATCCGAATAGCAGCCTATTTTCTCCTAGAATTTCATGACGAATGCAAAAATGAGCTCAGAATTGAGCTTGGAGTGCAAAATTTTTACTTTGTTCTCATTTTGTGGTAAAAACGAACCTGCAAAAACTGCAAACTAAAAAATAATTCGTAAATTTTTGTAACTTTAACCTCAAACCTCATAAAAAGTATTTTTTCGGTTGAAAAACAATTTTTTTTTTACTTTTTCAAAGTTCAAACAATATCTTTTGGGCCCAAAGATGAAGAAACAGCAGTTTACATCCTAGTAGGCACTTGAAGCCTAACCAAATTCGATATTTAACGGTTTTCCCATTTCATGAACTTTCAAATGACACTCTATGCGTTGATCAGGTGGCCCTGGGGGATATGGAAACCGGTATCCATTTTGAATTAAAAATAAAAAGTTCAAAACGCTCCGCCCTATGACTTGATGAAACGTTATCAATTTGATGACCTACCCTATGTCCCAAATAAATTCTTTAAATACTTTCCTTCCAATTCAAAAAAATTTAATTTTACCATAATTTCAATTGGCATCTTGATGAAAGTTTTTTGTTCTCAGCTTAGAAAAGTTTCACCCATTTTAGGGAGGTATTTCTACCAAAACTCTGAAGAAACTCGATCAATTTTACACATCTACGTTCTCGATTACCTTCAAGACTCATTAACAAGCACAAAAGGCCCACTGGCGGTCTAGGTGCTTGAGCCCTACACACTTATCCTATATAAACATGTATACTACCTCCTCTGGTATACTTCGCACGGCCTAACCAAAACGTTTACGGTAATTGCAGTTTGTTGTATATTTCACTAGAAACAAGAGTTTGAAATTGAACAGAACCAGTTAAGGTTCTTCAGCAGTTCTGCATTTTATTCCTACATTATTAATAATAAATCTAGATGACTGTTACTACAACCAGGTGCACGCTTATGAGCAAAAACACGTATCATCACATCTCGATATATGTTTTGAAATGAAGGCCAGCCGCAGAATTCCAGCTCATTCAAATTCTGCATAAATTTTAATTTTTCTAATCGTATTGACTCTTAGTCATGTTATGGCATAAATTATTAAAACAATAAAAAATCTCCGATAACTGCGATACAGACACTCCCTGCCTATAAATAACACTGAATGATCTACTCAATACCTATTGTCAAATCACAGTTTTTATATACCTTAGGCTGGATAATGTCGAGGCGCTCAGTACATACGTTTTGCATGCTATTTTACATAGTTTTTCAAATCTTCGCAGTAGATGCAGAAAGAATCTTTCAAAAAAGTTACAATCTCAAATAAAAAATACGTTTTGTGAAGTTTATAATGATTTTATTTCAATTAGAGTGTGAGGAATATGGAAAATTAGTGTACAAAGACGAACCCAGCCCACTACTTCATGCGGAAGCAGATTCTCATTCAATATCCAAATGTGGAATCGTTGAAGTTCCATTGATTGTGGGAGGTGTTAAAGCAGCTAAAAATGAATTTCCTCATATGGTAAGAACTCTTAAGCACTTGTGCCTTATTTTCGAAACACATCACAATATTAAGTTGTTTGTTAGGCAGTTATTGGATTTGGGATGAACGTAAAGGAGAAAGACTTAGCTTGGCACTGTGGGGGTACATTGATAAGTGAATTGTTTGTACTTACAGCAGCGCATTGCCTCAACCATCGTGAAAGGTAATTTGCTTTGTGAACTTTTAAACGTCCACTAAATTCTATACAAATTGAAGAGGCGATGCTCAGCGTGTACGATTCGGAATAATAAGTCTGGAGTCAGATTCTCACCAAGAAATCGAAATTGAGGAACGAATATCTCATCCAGAATACGTATCGAAATCCAAGTACAACGATATTGCGCTACTAAAGTTAGTTAAAGGAGTGATGTTCAATGAACATGTTCGTCCAGCTTGTATCAATATCGATGAAAACTATGAATGGACTTTGGCCATAGCAACGGGCTTCGGTCGACTAACTTATGGTTTAAATTATCCAATAATTCTTTTTCGGATGTAACTTCCTTACTCCTTTAGAAAGCGAACAAGGGAGTGCTGACTTGATGAAAGTTCAGCTTAGCAACATCAAAGATTCTGACTGCCACGAAACTTACAAGACATTTCGAGCAATGAATAAAGGAGTTCTGAAATCGCAATTTTGTGCTGGTGAAATGCTTGGAAAAAAAGATACATGTCAAGGAGACAGTGGCGGCCCATTAACGGTATGTACATACCATGCACTCATTGATTCGTCCCATCGTTCCTTTTTACAGAAATAGTGAGAAACATCATTCACCCTTATGAAAATACTCTGGCGTCGGTTCACTGGTTAGGGTCCGTTCATAAATTACGTAACGCAAAAATTGACATTTTTCAGATGTCCCTCCCCCTGTAACGCTAAAATAGTCAAATTTGACCCATTTTTGTTCTAACCGTAACGCTTGCCTTATACACACCCTCCCCTCTCTTGCGTTATGTAATTTATGAACGGCCTTTCGTAAGATTACATTCAAACAATGTGTAATTGTGTAAAGTTACTCTTGTGGGACATAGAAATTTTTTGTCTACATATCAACCGAAAGAAGCTCCATCGTTGAAATTTACGTAATTCAGCATCGGAGGTAAGAGGGCGAATAATTACTGACGATGGGTTTTAGTCACAGCACGTAAGAGTGTTTTACGTAAGAAGATAAAATTCCATTTCAGGCTTCTTTTTGGCTTCTTTTACGTTTTTCATACACCTTCTACACATAAAATTTTGTCCTCCCTCAATGAATCATTCATTCAATTATTTTTACTGAATTTTGTAGACCGTTCTTAAAAAACCCTATTGTATGTACCTCGTGATTGGAATAACATCATTTGGAAAATTTTGTGGTTTCGAGAACTCGCCCGGCATCTACACTCGTGTGGCATCTTATGTTGACTGGATTGAAAAAATTGTCTGGGTAGCGTAAATAAAATTGGAACTAAAGTTGGAACTTGAGTTTTTTTTTAATCAAGTTTGATATTTGTCCTGCTACTGAATGGTCAAAAGAACTGAACCCAGGGCCGTGACAGTCCTTTGTTTCGATATTTGCAAGTAATACTCGACGTTAAGTTAGTTGCAACTGCGACCGAAGCTAACTTCATTGCAAAAAAATCAGCTGATTTCATTCATAAATTTACCGAAATCAGCTGACTTCATTGAAAATTTCAAAAATCAGCTGATTTTTTTGAACTGTAGCTAACTTCACTTTGATTATTACTTGCTAAGATCAAACCAAAAGACTGCCACGCCCCTGACTGAACCTGTGTAAAAAGCATAGCCACCCCACTCTCCGCTTAGGAAGAAGAATTCGCTTGTAAGGTAAAAAAGGCTTGCGACATGTCGGCATTATTGAATTATGAATGAATATTGGATGGAGACTGAAAACGTGTTTCGACAAACATTTTCAAAGCACGTTTCCAACTTTCTGTGCGTGTACACTGATTCAACTAGGGTGGGTCGCGTTTGGATCAATATTAGGCCATTTTACAACACACACGTTTTCGGCTTTGAGAGAAACTTCTCTTGTTATTAGTTTTGTATTTCCGAACACTTTTGAGTATCGCACAGCCTTCCGAAATTTTGGTTTTTCATACAAATAACATTTTTTAACGAATTTCATTTGGTTGTGCGGTACTCAAAAGTGTTCGGAAATACAAAAGTAATAACGCAGAAAAGTTTCTCTCATGTCCTACAACCGAAAATGTGTCTGTTGTAAAATGGCCGGAAATTGACCCACAGGCTTTTTACACCCTTGCTTGTTGTATGAAAAGCTAGAAATGTTCACATGTTATTTTTTGGAATGTAAGTACGTCCTTACACTGTCGCTGTTTTTAGACCCGTACGAAGAAAGGAGTTCTTCAAAAAGGGGTCTATTGCGCTTACCACGACGTTTAAAACCAGTCGAATTTAGACCCGGGAGTAGGGAGAGCATCGAACTCAACCGATTCTCGAGCACTTTTTTCCCTGAAAGGTAATCGAAAAATCCTTTATGGGATTGAATCTGGGCACTGTCGGCCTTTCGAAAGGATTTTTTTACACCGTTGCATCAGACGGGCTCGGCGATTTCGCAGCTAAATTAGCGTCTCAACATAGAACATCTCCCTTTCCTCAAGTGGGGTCATCCATGCTTTCATAGCTCAATACGGACAAAAATATAAAACTAATGGCACAATCTATGCCTCAGAGTACATACTAAAAATTGATTTAAGTATCGTGCGAGTTTATGAGAGAAAATCAAAAAGAATCAAACACACCCTCTGAAAACTGACAATCCGTTGTATTCGTGTGTAAACGTCGTAAACGTTCACATATGAAGTGCCAAACAGTCAGGTTATGTGTCAGTCTTTAATCATTTTTTATAAACAATCAGGCGTGCTAGTTGCATGGTAAATATTCATTCATAGATTAATTGTATTTAATTAACGTTACGGTGCCCTCTTTAGATACGGCCACATCATGCTTGACAGTGAAAGTGAATCAGTTGATTCTATCGAATATGTGAGAGAGATTGTTAAAAAATCCGAAAAGAAAAAATCTAAAAGAAAGTTGCTAGATCGTGTAGACCCGGCACAAAGCATAAACGGTACTTCCAACAATACATTGGACACATTTTTTGAAGCTCGAAAGCACTTAAAACCCGTGAAAGGCGAAGCACATACGCAAAATTATACAATAGGCGCTGATGAAGAAGTTTGGATTATTCATTGTGCGAAAAACATACGAACCGATGATTTACTAGGGCGGAAATTGATTTTGCCTCAACCTGTTCAAACTATCCAATCGAAGAAAGGAGGCAAAGAGTTTGAATGCAAATTAGAATTGACGAAACAAGAAAATCATCTGACTGTGCTCTGCCCATCAAGCGGATGGCCTGAAGCGATTAGTTTCAAACAGGCTGGAATGATATCGATTCGGGAACGAATACGTTTACCGGAATGGAATGAATTGGGAAATAGGGATACGAATTCCACGGACGATTTATTTTCATTTCCTGACGATTTGAAGGAACGACATCCTTTACTCGGCGTTGATTTCGCTAACGTTGGTGTAAAACAGGAAAGACGTGGTACAAATAGGAAGAAGAAAAGCCGCGAAAATGGAGGCAGTGATAGAATTAAATATGAACAGGAGAAAAACGACAAAGAGAAGAAACATAAAAAACGGAAAAGACCAAGGGATAGCGACGAAGAGTCTGCCGAAGACGTTCCATTAGCAAAAAAATCGAAACACAACAGAGCCACACGACCAGCCGAAGACAACGATGAAACCGAGTTGACTTCAATTAAACACAAAAACGTAAGAATCAAAGTCGAACATTGAGGTGAAACAACAACTTCGAAGAAAATTGTTTTTCTTTCTTTTTAATTAAATTTGTTGCAAATAAGTGAATTTTTTATCTATTGGTGAAGTCATTGACGGGCACTCAGACTGCAGCTGGAGCTAAGAATGTATTGGGGAAGTGTGTAGGAATACAGTGAAACCCTAAGAACAAAAAACTGGATGATTTCCAAGGGAGTTTGCCATGGTAAAACGTATTACATTATACTAGCTGCCTTCTTTATTCCCTGTTCTAGAACTGAAGAAAGGGTGCTGTCCTCAACCTAAAAGCGCTGTATTAAAGTACTCAAGATTGCGTCCTCCGATTAATACAGTGTTTTGACTGCCCTTAACTGGAGGTTTTTTTTTTGAAAGACAATAATTGTGCATCTGAGAGCCTGAAACTCAGTCAGTTTCCTTTCAATTACAGGAAGATTTCGATCCAAGTTTTGATACTCTACCTTTAGGAGGTAAGCCAATTCTATTGGCCAGTAGACAGTATAAATAAAAGACAATATTTTTAGCACCTCAGATCGTTAAAGTCTTTTCAATTTATTTACAAGAACTAAAATTAAATGGCACTTATTTCTTCTATAATCAAGGCAGATACTCCCGCCTGTTTAAAGTCCGAATAAACTCCTCCGAAAACCTGAACACCAATTGAAGTAATGTTAGATGTGTTCAATGGATCAGCGTCTTCAACTTCACGTCCCCGAAAAAATGCTTTGAAATCGTCTAACTTCAAATGTACATTTGTAAATTCGCTGTTGGGTATTTCAACCTAATTAGAAATCAAAATGAAAATTATTTCATCTCTTCAAGGCAACGAAGTTTCGTACCGTGAAAATATGCTCGTAAGTGACGTCCTGATTAGACAATTGGTTATTGTGTCTGAGCACAATTTTGTATCGTGTGTTTTCTCCTTCACCTTTGCAACGAATTACAATTTCCTTGTAGTCCGACAAATTCAACCGAACCTTTGTTCGTACACCAGCAAAACAGGCTCCGTTCGATTGAGGTTGCAAAAGTGTAAAGAATATAGCATTTTGATATAATGCGGTGGTTTGTAGAACTAACGTCGCTTTAGATTTGCCAACGGTTCGTACTGTATCGGAAATTTCCGTCCATTCGTCAAGAGATTTTAGCGTTGTGAAGTCAAATAACGATAATTTTTTACTGGAAAAGTTGGAATTGTTATCGTGAACCTGTAAGACACTACAGATGCACCTGCTATATGGATGTTTACAGATGTTCTCCTGACCCTATTAGAAGTTTTCTTCCTGCCCCTACCCATTTACTAAAGCAACAATTTCCTTCGTGTAATTCTGACGAAAGTTCTCAAAATACTCTCGCTATTTCTTCCTTATAGAGTTGGAGAAATACAATGTCCAAAATGCGTAATGCGGGCACTTAACTTTGTGAAAACATTAAATAAAGTTTATGGACATGCGGGCTGGAACGACCTTGTAATGTGGGAATAATCGAGACAATGCCCCCGACTAAGGCTTCTAGTCAGGTCAGTTTTAGAATTCGTTTATTGGTACCAGCTAGACTGCAGAAGCGCATAAACGATTTGTATGTTATTCTAAATCTATTCTTTAACAGCTGAATTAATATTTTTGACCACTTCATCTATTAATGGGCGACCGAAATGATAAAGAAATGGATTCAGGTCAGCAAAACAGGTCAACCTGACAGTTTGACCTGAACGCACTTTTTTATCGTTTTGGTCGCCCACCAATAGTGACCAAAATATATTAATTCAACTGTTAAAGAATAGATTTAGAATAACAGACAAATCGTCTCTGTGCTTCTGCTGGTACTATTAAAATAAATGTAAAACTGACTTGATTAGAAACCTTACCCCCGACTAGCACTACGTCACTGACATTTCTGACCTTGACCAAGGTACATTCATTTTATTATAAACAAATGAAAAAATTACCTTTCAGAAGATTGAATTGCCATTAAAATCATGATAACTAAATGGAACTTGAAGCGAAGATTACTGGTAAACATTTTGTAGGGAGCAACTTTATCAATTGGGTAGGTAAATAGCCCAAACCTATAAACTAGAATTGGTTCGTTGGTAGAATACTGTAGAAATAGAACACATGAATCAAATATGGCACTATTTCACCGATAACTTTTTATAACTTTGCTAAGAAATTAGAATCAGTCGAATGAATGCAGTGATTTCTGAAAACTTACTGCGGCACTTTGCCATATACATACAGAAAACACGTAGAGGCTAATTGAGTCATTTGAACAAAAAAATAGCTACACGATAGTGTTCTTCGTTCTCGTAGAAATGCTCGAGATGATGCGAATGCATAAAATAAATACACAAAAACAACAACAAAATGATTAACAGAGTTGTTTTTGTGACATAAGTTTGTCAACACACACGTTATACGCGTCAAACCACTCTCACACGTGATTGCATGTACCTACCATATTGCGATAAAGGCGCACAAAAACCAATCTTTGCTGGTTGTTTATAGTAACTCAAGTGATTGTAGAACTCGCCTTTAGCTCGTGCTGAAAGCGTCAGAACAACAAAATAGCCTCTCGCATCTGGGATCCCGCAAAATCTGAGGGCGACATGAATTATCCTTCAGACTGAAAAAAATGGGAATTATCACCCAGGGAACTATCGCCTAGACAAATGAGAATTATCACCCGGGGAATTATCACCCAACAAGTTTAAAGTGGTAAATTTGTACGAGGAAAATGCCACTTGGAGGGGTTCTAAAGAGTCCAATTTGTATAAGGAAAATGCTTTTTGGTATAAGGAAAATGCTATTTTGTATGAGGAAAATGACATCTCGGGTGATAATTCCTGGGCGATAATTCCTCGGGTGATAATTCTTATTTCCACCGTCAAAACGTCATTTTATGTGCCCAAATGTTAATTAGACCCGTACAAAGAACGAAGTTCTTCGAAAAGGGGTCTATTGCGTTTACCACGACGTTTGTAACCAGTAAAAGTTCAACCCGGGAGTAGGGGGAGGGGGGAGAACCAATCATGGTCCTTAGATGACGAATCAGCAATAAAAAAAATGTCCGTCCGTCCGTCAACACGATTTTCGAAAACTTTTTTTTTTCCCCTGAAAGGTAGTCAAAATATCTTTTATGGGATTGAATCTGGGCACTGTCGGCCCAAGGGCCGCCGAGCTAGGGCCGTTTAAGTGGTTTTTGGTCTTTTGTTCATTTTGCTTGAAAGATCTGGGCATGACCGACAATTTATGGAAGCAACTTTTTTGGATTTGAGTCCTTGGACTTACCTAGGGCACTAAAAACGATTCTATGCTAGGGCCATACGTGTTTTTTGTACATAACTCGAGTAAATCTTTTCCGATTGTCATAAACTTTTTTTTGTTTGAGAGATCTGAGTTGTAGAACAAACTTTTTTGATTTTGAGCCCTTGGAAATGTTTTTGTTTGCATAAGTACTAACCGATTTTGTTGATTCTTTTTGTATTTGAGAGGTAACCTGTGTGCCGAATTATATTCTTAAACAAATTTGTGCCTGTGCTTGAGGCTCAAGTGGGCTTCTGGTCGGTCCTAAGGTCGGCCCTAACCAAAAAAACATTTTTTGTCATATTGCAGAGCAGATTGAGGGAAACATTTTTGTCTATGGAAGTATGTGACAGAGGCATTTCCTTATGGCCCTAGGTCGGTCCTAAAGTTGGCCCTTAACAAAAAAAATTGTTTTTTGCTATGTTGTAGAGAAAATGGAGGGAAATATTTTTGTCTATTAGGAGATCAATTTTGTGCTTTTGGGAGGGTTCTTTTATACCGTTTCTTCGGACGGGTTTTGAAATATGTATTTCCCTATCGACAATTTCCAATACAACTTAATGGTAATTTCAAACACTTAAGAGTCAGGGCAATATTTACTATACGTTCGAGTCTTTTCGTAAGATCAACTCTGTTTGCCACATTATGCACAAAACTAAGCGTTTAGCACCCAAAAACATGTCACTGCTGAAAACTTGAGTGCAAGCGACTGTAGAATGCTTCCATTGCGACGAGTGAGAATGAATTGCAGAATTGTTCAAAAATTTTTGTCACTGATTGTCGTGTGATGTTATTTGATAAACGTCATTGCTATCGTTTCGTATAAAACGGGATGTAGGGTTGCATAAAAATTTTTCTATTTTTTTTTTTTGATTAATAATGAAAAAACCAACATAGTATATTATAGCACAAGGACTATAATCGCGCGATTATAGTCGAGGTGGAGTGAATGACCCGAGGGCTGCACCGAGGTGTAGGGAATGAACCGAGGGCTGAAACCTCGGTGCGCGAATAGACGTTTCACCACAGCTCGAGGTATATCCACGTACCGAGACTTTAATCAAGCAATTTAGTCATTGTGTTATACGATAGTTTATTGCAGGTGCGTATAAAAGCCAATTATGCACGAAACTATGCTTTTAACATCCGAAAACATCTCACTGTATCGAACGATATCACCTAAGCACGTTAATCATTTTCGTGCGAATAAAGATTGAGAAATTGTATTTACCCGCACGGGCAAATAAAGCCAAAGAAATATTATTCGCTCGCGCTGGCAAATAAAGCATAAGAAATAGCCAGGGGCGCCGGAAACGGTCTTGCCTCGAGGCTCGAGGCAACACTACGATTAAATTTTTCGAGGCTGAGCAACACTACGACTCGTCGGTGTAACGACAAACATTTTTTTCTCAATATTTAACATGTCTATGTAAAAAACACACTATTGCCCCTTCTGAATCAGAAGTTCTGATGTAATGAAAAATGTTGAAAATCTTTTTTTATCTGATTGGAATATTGTGTTTTGGCATACAGTCCGGGAAATAACGTCATCTCTCCTAAGGAGTTTAAAAGATATCATTAAAGGGGTCGAAGTTTCCGTACTAAATTTCTTTCGTGGACCTCATGCCTCAGAAAATACTGAACGAAGTACTTCTCATCCTTGAGTTCTAACAATCGGAATAAAATGTGCCTTAAGGGGCGATTAAATTCTAGGAATTAACCTTTAGAGACATCAATCTCTATCTAAGTCTCAAAGAGAGATAAAAAACAGAGGGAAGTACTTCTCTTCCCAGAGTTTTAGCACTGGGACCTTGTGGAGATATGGAATTCTAAGAACTGACCTCTACGGACCTTTCACCTTTCCTCTGGTGAAAATGGGGGAAATCGTTTGAAACGCACATTAATTCTCACATTTTTGAAAGAAAAAATTGAACAGGAAATTACTAATCACAGGGCTGTGGCTCCTGACCCTTTGATATATCAGAGCTCGGCCAGCTATCTTTGATATCGTATACGAATACCTTTCCAATTATAGGTATTGAATCAAAGTTTCCGAAACCGTCGAGATCATCAAAAGATATTCAGATTTGACGGAGATATTTGAGTTTGAAGTTTTACATAAGACAGGTTTTAACCGGCTATTACCGGTCGATGAGGTCCAAGAAAAAAAATTAGTTAGGAAGCTTCGTCTCCACAAGTCGAAATTCATCTAAACTCTCTAGCGAGCGAGACGACTTTTTTTGACATAGTGCCCTTTACTCATATCACTATTTTGAAATAAATCATGCAATTTCGTGTCCGCATAAATCTTTCAAATTTTCCATTGACAAAATTCCAATTCGCGGGTACACAGCCCGCACGGTTCCAATTTCAGGTTATACTAAAGTAGACATAATCTTCTTGTAGAATCCTTTTACATATAGCTTGTTAGACATGATGATGCTGATACTAAAAATCATTGTACTTGTAAGCTTTAGTTTCGTATGACCTAGAATTTACTCGTCCCGAGATATATTCGGGCAACACTACGAAAAAATATAAAGCGGCGCCCCTGGAAATAGCATTCGCCCGAGCGGATGTATACCATTTCCCTCAAAAAAACAGAAAACATAAAATGTTATCGAAAATTCTTTAATGTTCGAAACTTCGGAAAATTCAATTTTTGCGCTAAATTCGAAATAAAATGGCTTCATACTTTAGAAACTTGATAATATTCGTTGTAAAATCACAATCCTATTCATATCCTATCCCAATGTTGTGAATGTTTTACCGTTTGTCTCGAGTGTTTTGCTTGAATGAATGGTCTGTTTTTTCTTATTAGATGCGGAAATAAAGTCGAAATTATTGCAATTACTTTTTACTCCAGCGTGTCAGCATTAGTTAATAAAAACTAATTTCAACCGTTTGTGGATTCTCAGGTATACCATATGAGAGGTGAGTCTCTCTGCTGAAAATTCTATGCAACGTAAGAACTATTGAAAATTTCAAAATATTTTTTTTTCTATAATCGATCCCAACTGTAAGACGAATAGAACATCCTATTATTCAGAGGCACGTCAGACCATCTCAAAACCGTCACTCGTAATAGTATATTACAGAGGAACACTGTTTATGAGTAATATTGCAGGTGTGCAATGTTTACGGAAACGAGCCCCGGAGGGGCGAGTTACCGTAACGCACACTTGTAATATTACTCATAACAGTGTTCCTCTGTACTATGTTTTAACGTGTACCCACAAGGTAAGTTGAAATCTACAAAACATCTTATTTCATAAAAATCAATTCAAGTTTAAAATTTTGTTCACTTTACGAACGAATCAAAGTTGCCGCGTGCCAATTCATTCATATTTCTATGAAATGACTTTAGTTGTCGGTTAAATTTTTGTTTAGTATCGAGATTTAATTCGAGTTTTTCATCTTTATTGAGAACGTATAGGCGGCTTTAGGGAACACATGTTTTGCCGAGAATTGAGTAATGTCATAAGCAGGACATTCGTTTCCGTAAAATACCACAAATTTAAGAAATTTGAGAATCACAAACTTTTACTATATCAAAACAAACACATCGCATAAGATTTACCGACTACTCTGACTACACGTACGTTATGAGCCATCTACCTATCACATCGCACACCGGTTATGTCAACTTACCGAGTGGGTACACGTTCAAATATAAGCTTCTTAATCATGACATTCGTTGTACTTTGACAGAAGCCGATGTCGCTTAGTCTTGCGTAATGGGACAAAGTGGGACGAGTGAAAATCTTATGGCATTTTCAAGTCACTAGTTAGTTCGCGCAGTTGAACATTATTTAATTAAGTTAGAATAGAATCGAAAACACGACAAAATGGCGCCTGCTATGAAATGGCGAGAAGGCGTGTACAAATATACAGCGCGAAAAACTATGAAAACTAAGTTTGGAGACATGACGTTCGGGGTTACAAAGAATTGCGCTTCTCATGTTTCCCAACAAATGCGTTTACATTATCATTCTTGTTATGATTCATAAATCCTGATGTTACACGTGTTACCTCTAACCGAGACATATAGTAAGTTGAATGACTTACCTGATGAATAACACGATATTCTGAAATGTTGATCTCTTCTAATGATCTCTATGACGCAACTGTTCTAGATGTGTTAATGTCTGAAGCGTCATGTCAACGACAAAATAATTCAATTGGTCAGTGACTGATATGAGTTGTATCAAGTAATGATTGATGAGAAATACAAACAAAATTTACATTCATAATTTATTGTTAAACAGCAAAATTGTATCATTCACTTAAATTACACAAATTATTTTTTTTTTTCTTAAAAATTATGACTTTATTTGTATGACATACGCGCAATAAAGCAGCTTACAAATTGTGTTTAACGTCACTTTCATGCAAACGAAAGTGTCGTAAAAATCTCGACAGGCCAATTGGATTTAATGTAAATCTCCTTCTCTTTTCTTCCAATAAATATTCTGTCTGTCTCTCTCTCTTAGTCAACAATTCGTAAATGTAAAAAATTAAGATAGGACGAAAAAAAATTCTCGTATTCTGGACGAAGATATCCAGAGCTCTCTTCGCAAGTCGTTTATTTCAAACATTTCGTTTCATTTCTTTAAATGTTGGCGATCTTTCCGAGGGGGGACAACGCCAAATCATGTCCCACGCATTTACAATTATGGGTCATTTATGGTCATTTATGTGTGAATGAAGGGACATTTCTGACGCATTTACATGTAACACTGTCCCACCATTTACCATTGCAGTTTACCCCTCGGATCGTTCATAGAGATATTTTTCAATCCCAAGTTTGCTTGGCAAGCATCTAGCAAAAACATCATCTATGGTTTCAAAGAGGAATCTCGACCAGTGACTTTAGATCGAATCTGAGTGAACGGGATGAGAAACATAGGACCACTAGATCTATTCTTCATTGTTATCAGTCCATCATGAATCTAAATCTCTTCGGTTTTTTTCTTCTGCCTATGTAGGAAATAAATTACATAAAACAATGGCTACCGACCGTAAAACAGTTATTTGTTTTTGCTTCCAATCTGTGAAAAAGCTACAGAAAATTATCCTAAGCATCGTGCCAATGCCTGAACACACTTCACATATAATTTTCTCCAGCTCTCTTCGATGTGATTTCTAACTGTACTGAATGTCACCGATGTGGAATATTCGAGTAAATAGATTCCAAATATTCCACATTCGTGAAATTAAATTCAATCTTTATGATAACAACAATGTCACGAAAGTGCTGAGATCTGCCCTAATTTGCATACGAAACTTAGTGCGAAAGAGACAAAAAACTTTGTGTGGATTTTCTTTTCTCTCTTTCGCACTAAGTTTCTTATGCAAATTACGGTAGATGTAGTTGTAATAAAATGTGTTGTCAGCACTAAGTGAACTCAAAAGAAAGTGAACCTAGCGAGAAAACCCGTTACTGACGGGGATAGAACATTTTTTAAACTCACTCAATTACTCCTTCTTCCTACAGCTCGTACACAAACCGACCTAAATAAAAGTTGCGAACTAAAATTTTCACATTTACTGAGAGAAAATCCAGACCTGAATCACGACTTGTTGTATAAAATCAGCTTGCTTTATATCATAGCCGAAAGTTAAAATGTCAATTTTGAGGGGAGAAAGTTTACTTGACAATGACAAAAGTGACATTTTTTTATTTTCGTCTCCAATATGAAGCATGTTAAATTTGAAAAAGCACGTAAAAAACTATTTTTTGAAAATGATAAGAAAATTACGATGTTGTTGACCTCAAACCAACAATTTCAATTTACTGTTTTCGTTGCGATTGTATTAACCTTATAACTAAAATACCTTATATTTGACACCCTATTCGTACATAATGATATTTGTTTGTTAATTTAATTTAATTCTCTCTCTTTTTTTATAAAACTATATGTCAATTATAAAAATTTTATTTACGTAGAATAGTTTGCTGGTTATATTTTTTAAAAAAAAGTTATTAAAAATTATATTTCAATATCTAATTGCGCGTTTTCCATTCCATCTTCTCGATTTGTTAATTAAATATTTTCACTTTCTTTTAACATAAGCAATCTCTAATACGGTATAATTTATGGATGGATGTAGACATTAGTTGAGCAACTTACGTATTTACAATTCGATGACTATGCGATGGTGCAATTGGTTTTTCTTTGTTTTAATGACTAGAAAACTCATGTTACGTTTCTTTTAGGTTTATCAAAATTAATGCACCATCGACATTCGGTCAAAACAGATACTTTTCATTACGACAAAAATCTTCACTTTGAATAATTTAAAAAAATATATTTAGAAAAACGAAACACGAAATCCTCATCATGGATGTGTCCAATAAATATATTTGCCAATACTCTAGCCACAACTCATGGTTTTATACAAATTTCCATAAAGCTTTATCACTACGCGTAATCTGAAAGTTACAGAAGTCAATCAATTTATTTGTTTCAAACAAAGAACAATTTTCTAAGCTCAGCGGCTTCTTTTCCTAATTTAACTATGTTTCGCCTTTCAGCCCAAAATGAAAAATTTTATATGCCAGTTTCCCAGGAAAATCTTGAAAAGTCGTGACGTCTGGAAAACTGGTCAATTTTGAGAGTTTTATCGGTTTTCGAATTTTAGCTCCGCAATGACAATACTTAGAGAGATGGTATTTTCTAGAAAGTTATAGGGTTTGTTCAGGAGAATTTTTTGTGATCTTAAGAAAATTGTTGTCAGCTGTCAAAGTGACGCCATCTTGGAATTTTTGCTATATTCTGAATACCTTGACAGTTGGTTTCTTCGGCAAATTTATATAGATCAGTGAGAAGAATTGGTGACACAAAGTGTTTCGAAGGTAGCCGAAGGTGACACGAAGTGTTTCGAAGGTGACACGAAGTGTTTCGAAGGTGACACAAAGTGTTCCGAAAGTGACACGAAGTGTTCTGAAGGTAGCCGAAAGTAGTCGAAGGTGACACGAAGTGTTTCGAAGGTAGCCGAAGGTGACACAAAGTGCTTCGAAGGTAGCCGAAGGTGACACGAAGTGTTCCGAAGGTGATACGAAGTGTTCCGAAGATGACACGAAGTGTTCAGAAGGTAGCCGAAAGTAGTCGAAGGTAACACGAAGTGTTTCGAAGGTAGTCGAAGGTGATACGAAGTGTTTCGAAGGTGACACGAAGTGTTCCGAAGATGACACGAAGTGTTCCAAAGATGACACGACGAAGTGTTCCGAAGGTGACACGAAGTGTTCCGAAGGTGATACGAAGTGTTCCGAAGGTGACACGAAGTGTTCCGAAGGTGACACGAAGTGTTCCGAAGATGACACGAAGTGTTCAGAAGGTAGCCGAAGGTGACGCGAAGTATTCCGAAGGTTACACGAAGTGTTCCGAAGATGACGCGAAGTGTTCCGAAGGTAGCCGAAAGTAGTCGGAGGTGACACGAAGTGTTCGGGAAGTTGCCGAAGGTGACACGAAGTGTTACGAAAGTAGTCGAAGCGGACAGCTCATTGGTGAAATTTTTTTGAAGAAACTTTTTCTTTGATGAAATTTTTTTTAAAGAAAAATTTTTTGAAGAAAATTTTTTTCAAAAAATAGAAAATTTTTCATATGAATTTTAGTTACCAAAACTGAAAACTTCCAAAACGACTGATATCGCATAAAAAAACCTCCTAAAATTTTGTATGCTGCAAGAATGTTGCATTAGCTGAACAGTATCGCATTTCCACATTTGGTAGTTAGAAAAATGTGCCGTTAAATATTTAGGCGCGAAATATTCAAACACAAAACTGGAAGTCGTATTCAAAAAAAATAATTTTTTTTTTGTGTCGGTTAACTTTGTTTAGTAGTAGTAATGATCACCGAAAATTCTAGTGACCAACCCAAAGTAATGTCCTAACTTTGTCCCTTACGTCTTTTTGAAAAAAAAAAATTGTCCTAGATGGGCGGCCGAGATACAGAAGTGTACTAAAAACGGTAAAAGCTCTCCAATCCGAAAACCATTTAGGCAAAGTTTTTCTTTTGAAATACTTTTGATGCCAAAAATATGTCCTCAACTATATGGACTTCAGTATCTACATTTCTGTAGTACAAATACTGCAATACTGCTATTTTCATTGTCGTGGAAATAAATATAAAGTATACCAAAAATTGTCCTTTCAGGAAGGTTCAAACTTTCGAACAATTTATTAAGCAAGAATATTAGGAATAACATTTTTGGTCAGATGTATTTCAAGTACTAAAAAGTAAATTTAAATGTGACTTTAAGGCAGTAATTATATTAGGCGCGAAAAAAATCACCTTGACAAAAATAAAAATAATTTTATCAAGTTCAGCTTTCAAATAAACCTTACGAGAGACATTTTTTTCGCGTCCAATATAATTACTCCTTAAGAACAGTAGATTTCTTTTTTGTTTGAATTAATAAATATATCCTCAATTTGTCCTTTGGGTCTTATGTAGCTAGAAAATTGAGTGAAAAGCTTTTCTCAAAGCTGTCAGTACCCCAAATTGCGAATAAAAAAATTTAATTAGAAACAGATCATGCAAAAATATGTCACCGCGAAAACCTGTGCAGAAGTTCGAAGTTCACAAAGTTATTATTTAAATGTTGGTCACTGCAGTGTATACTTATGACTCATCATGACTCATCGCCTCTACAAAAAGTGTGAAAAGCTGAATTTTTAGAAATTAAAATTTAATTTTTTTTCGAATGTTCAGAATATTTTTTTTAAAAGTTTCCTGACGCAAGATAAATATTCATTCACCGAATTTTCTTGAGAATTCCGATGTTTAAACATTAGCACAATTTCAGTACAGTACAGTAATGAGTTTATGCATAAAATTTTTTTGAAAATCTTTTTTATGGAAAAAATTCAAAAACCTGGAATTATTTCAAAAATGACAAAAATATTTTTTTTAAATAGGAAATTTTCTTAGAACTTCAACTTTTCCAAAAATTCAAATGCGCCGTATTCATGAAAAATTCCCATCCATCATGAAGTTGCCGAAATTTGGACCTCCATCTGGAACCGAGGTACCCAACCAATAGTCAGTCACCAAATGTTGTTAAAGTTTCCTATGACCTATACCTTGCTTGATGAACAAAACTTTTCCGTTCCCAATTCGCGGTGGTATAGACGAAAAAATTTCGATCCTTCTTTTCACCCCTCCTTTGCCCGAAGAAGGAAGATTTCAAAATCGGTCAACATTTACGCATGTTAGCTGACAGACAGACGAATGGATAAAGTGTGACCCCAAAAAGTGACTAAAATTTTCCTGTCTCACCACCCAAGTCAAAAAACAATCTGATTCGTTTAAAGGCATACAATTTTTTTTCACTTCTATAGGATGACCAAACAGGAAAAACCTTCGGTCACTATTTTTCTTGTCGCCAAGTTTTTCTATTTGATGCTCCCTCCGGGATGCAAATTTCGCTTGGCGAACGGAAAAGTATCTCATGTACGGGCCTAATAACCAATAACTTTCAGACAGTCAGAAGATCCTGCGCTAATGAACGAATTTAATTCATACCTAAAATGAAGGCAGAATTAACTCCTCATACGTTTTGGGCTTGATTCAATCTTGACTTCATATTCACTAGCAAAGATCATATCAATTCCAGAATGGTTGGTGTCGGGCATCTGAAATATTGTGTTGTTTGAGGAAATGAAACGAATTAAAATAAAGAAAGTCAATATACCAAATCTCTTTCAATGCCACACCCTAATCCCATGACAGCTATGGGTGTTGTTTGTGTTGCCTCTGCAACTTTATGCTCAACGATGAAAAACATATATTCGTCGTAAAGTAAACGAATCAAATGAAAGCTTCCGAAACTAGCTGCTGATCGTAATGTTAGGTCACGAATAACCATTGAGCTGTAGAAACTCCATTTCAATAAAAATTGACGAGCTGCCTTCGTGTACGTTGGTTTTCCTTGATATTCTTCTAATGCCGTGTCAACAACCAAACGTAACCACGAAGCCCATTGCTCGAGTGAATTTTGCTGTTGTAAGGCCGCTTTGAAATCGTTTTCCAAACGTTGTACTGTAGCTGTATCACATTGACAAACCCATGACGCTTGTTCCTACATGGACAAACATACCATTGATGGTGTCGTCAAGAATATTATGAACAAACAAAGTACACACTCACTTGGACATTGTGAAAGTCTACGCGATTTAAATCATTCAACATCTGCGCTATTTGAGAGCTATTTTGTAAAACTGCACGAGCCGCTTGGGCCAAGTGGTTCAACGATGTGTATCTGCGTAGAGTCTGGCTAAAAGCCGAAACTGCGCCAATTTTGATTTGCACAATTTTATCCGGACATCCAGTCATAGCAGAAGTTAGCCAACTTTCTAAATTCTTAGCGAAATTTCGAATAGCTTGGGTTAGAGAACTTGGAATGGGACGAAGTACATCTGGTATGAGAACATCGACCATGTTTTGATAAAATGTGTAATCAACCTAATGTGAACGAAAATGTTAGTGTCAATGGTGTGCACTAAATCGGAAATAATTTGCCTGTTTCACGAACTCTTGGACCGCTTCGCATTGTGACAATGTGTACAACTTGTATTTACTCAAATATTTCTCTTCTTCACATTCGTCGCCATTGTTATTGTCCTGCGCTCTCCAAAATTCTCGCCATAACGATTCCACTGTACTGAATTCCAAATTCAAGATCGCATCCAAAAATGCCTCACAATGCTCGCGATAGATGGATCGAAGAGTGTCCACATCTTCCAATGAAATGTCCTCGGGAAATGGCTGGCTGATTTCGATGTTCGGAAATATTGGAATCGCACCATTTCCATCACCCAGAAACTAAAGGAAATTGCAAATTAAATTGAACTTTTTAATCATTTGTTAAGAGAAAACAACAAACCTGTGAGCATGCTTCATAAGTTTCAGGCTTAGTGCCGCCTTTACGTATTCTCGTTGACGATTGTGTGGATGTCATTGTAGTGGTTGCAACGGAGTTCTTAGGTTGATCATCCAATGAGACAATTAAACCTGAACCGGGCTTTACACGTATCCCATAGTAGTGATACTTTGAATTTCCTCTTGTGCCTAGCCGGCGTGTTCGTAGACCGGTAAATACCGATCTAATCAATTTACCAAAACTCGCAGCATTCACGGCGTCTAACTTATGTTCATTGCAATGTCTCATGTAGTGATTGTATAAGGTTGATCGTGGTAAGCTAACTCCTTCGGCAGTTTCATAGTTTTCCATCAACCAAGCCACCTGGAAATCAAAGTTAAACTTCAGGAAATTTAAGCAATCTATCGATTGAATGCGCTTACAGTGGCGGGAGATACACGAGTTGCGTGTGTTAAACTCGGAGTACAATCCGACTCCAAAGTACTTGCAGTTGATGTTGTATTTTGTTGGATATAATTCACGTCCTGTTCAGAACAAAAATTGATTTTAACAATAAATAATAGCTTTTTTAATGATAAGGTGCAAAAATTGAGAATCGCAACAGTAGCGTCTGTGCCAAAAATTTTTGGCGGCGGCAAAATGAGTTTATTTTCCCGTTCATCATTTAAATCTTTAGGTGACCCTTCCTCTCTAAAGTGGCAGGTGGTAGCTTCAGATGGTCTCACAACGAAATCCCCAATTATCCTGTGTCTAGTTTGGAGGCATTTGGGGCAATCACATATCACGTGTATGCCCGTTTCCTCTTCTAATCCGCGAGAGCTCCTTGGGGTTTCTGACAGCCGTAGCCTATTCACTAAGGTGTCGGTTTAGCCCACAGTGTCCAGTGGTCGCCCCTACCACCCTCCTAACAAGACTTCGGTCCATTTTCAGCAGGTTATTGGGTCATTTCGCGTCGGGCTTCGGGAAGAAGCTCTTTGTATGAGCGCCTCCTTCATATGCTTTCCGGCGTTCCGCATGCTCCCGCATGTATCCTCGCATAGTGCCTGGCGTATTGACAGACATGGTTCCACGCCACTCGTCTTGGCAGTAGAGCCTACCCTAGCAAGCTCATCTGACCTTTGATTTCCCTCCATGCTAGAGTGTCCAGGTACCCAAACCAATGTGATCCGATTATTCAGTCCCGTATGGCTTAGATAATCCTTTCCCTCGTTAATTAGCCTAGAGGTTGAAGTAGGCGATCTGAGTGCGTACGCCAAATTTAGAAACGAATTGAGTCGACCCACATCTGACCTCTTTATAGCATCAAGCAAATTAAAAATAGTTCACAAACCTCGATATGCCGATTCTGTACAAAGAATACGCGTCCACTTTTGTTTTCAGAGGAATTGATTCAGCTGTCGGTGCAAGGGAATTTTTGAGTTGATTATCTGATATACTCAAGTTGTCGCGCCAGGGTGAATTTTTTAGAATTTCATTATTTAAAATTGTTAAAAAAAAATTCCTTAATTAATTCTTAAGTTTGAGAAATTGGGAATTTTTAGAAACTTTTTATGAATTTTATGCCAAAAATAGGCACTGTGTTGCGCCGATGGAAAAGGTGTGATAGCAGCTCATTCCGGCGCACATGAAAATAATTTTCGGCGGCGGCGACGAACTGTTTTGACACTTTTTTCAGCGGCTTCTACGCCGCAAAAAACGGAGTAAAAAAATTGCGTTTCAATTTTTTTTTCAGCAAAATACAATATTTCACACCTCGAGTTTTTAAATATTCTTTAACTTACCGTTGATATGGCTTGTGGAGACATTTTTGCAGATGTTGTCAGTAGCTGTTCGTCAACAGGTACTATATAGCTGTTTGTTGCATGATTTCCACTCGAAGTTGGTGAATTTGTATAGTTACCTGTTGTGGTATAATATTGTTGACCACCAGAAGTGTAATCACTAACCGCATAAACTGGGTATGTCCTGAGTCAATTAATTTCAATATTGCATCAATTTAAATTGTTGTTATTTCATAAGCATACATTTGTGTTTGTCCTTGGCTAGAAGATGAATAAAGTTCGCTGTCAACATATTGCACGTGGTAGGTCCCGTGAGAGGTAACATTATCATTTTGTGACACTGTTGAAGAGAAAGACGTCATGTTAAAATCTAGCAAATTGTACAGCAGAAGTTCGGTAATGTTTTAACCTCAAATTCATGGTCGAATAGAACTCTACACTGCGAATCACACAAGACAATGAGTTTCATCATGCACGTAGCCAGATAGCCGCAGTTTTTACATTCAAAACAATTTAAATATTTAAATTGCTATGAACACAAGATCCACAATGATTATTTACTTGTCGCACCAAAGCATAAACTATAAATCAGACCTGGCGAGTCTTTTGAACAAAATCAGCCATAACTAAAAAAACACAATGCTTCGCAGATCTACACTAGGGTGTTTCTCAAATTTAGATGTTAAGTGGTATTTTGAGTCCCATGTAATGAGCAAGTAAAGTTAATGATGATATATCTAAAACGCATTTTTTGGAAGCCACGACTTTTTGAGGGGGTGATCTCATCATTAACTTTACTTGCTCATTACATGGGACTTAAAATACCACTTAACATCTAAATTTGAGAAACACCCTAATCTACACAATTGATTATGAAGCCTCAAGCAGCGACTCAAGCTCTAATTTAAAAATGACGAATATTTTTAGATAACGGCGTTCGGAGCTAGGGTCGTTTAATAGGTTTCTGGTCTTTCGTACATTACTCGAGTAAATCTCCTCCGATTTTTTTTTTGAAGGGTCTAGGAATGTCTGACAATTATGGATCTAAAACTGAGTCCAACTTGTTTTTTCTACATAAATCGGGTCAATCTTATCCGGTTTTCAAAACGTTTTATTTTTTCAAAGTTAATTGAAAATATAATTACGGAATTGAATTTGGACAAAATCAGTTAAAAACTTTCGAAGTTACGATAGGGTACTTAGTGTAGGCCCAACTCACACTACACAATAGTTGGTAGTTTCATAAAAATTCCTCTAATAATAAGGTTTTCTGTGTATAAGCGAAGTCATACATGTAATTTTTCTGTGAACGTTGGACAAATACGTATCTTTTTTAAAAATCATATTTTCGGTTAGAAGTCGTCAACCACATGGCTTACAGTGGGGTCGAAAAACAGTTATTTGCTTCTAACTCAAATAAGTTATGACCAAATCTTTTGCTATTAACTATGATTGAAGTGCATAATGAGTCTAAGATTTTGAACAAAGACAACTACCAGTGACTAGCCGAATAAGGGAGCTACGACCCAAAGTATGTTCAATGTTCGAATGAGGCTGGATGGAAAAGTATTATACCAAATACTGTGGCCGAGCCACTACAAAACTGAGATAAAAGAACCCCAGTAAAGTCATGATGTGGGAAAGGAAAATTCAATTTTGTGAAGATCCCACTCTTGGTGTAGGATAAGTAGGATTTTTCTCTACCAAGACCTGGAAATGAAAGCTTAGTCCCTGAATGCTATACATTAACATATCGGATCGGCTTGTAAAATGAGGTATCTCTCGATATCTCCCTTAAGAATGATACTTTCATGCTACAAGTTAAGAAAAATACTGCACAGAAATTATTTTTATTTCTTTCAAGTTGAGCTTTCAAATATTGCGCGATTCATTAGCGTCGCGTCCGATGTCATTTTACCTTAAGTTATGTTTCCTTGAACTAAGAACGCTATTGCACTTCGCTCGCTACAAAACTGAGTAAGTGACTTTACAAAGTAATATTTACGGTTATGACCGTGCAGGGGACCCGTATGCATCAAAATAGATGTGACAAACAGAATAGATGTTGCAAAAAGATTCAAACGTATCTAAGTAAATGATGCCTTAACGCTTAAGTGTATGAAATTACGTCGACATTAAATTGGATTGGAAATTGCCGAAAGGGCAATATTGAAAACCCGTCCGAAGAAACGGCGCAAAAAACATCTCCAATCCTTAAAAAAGCCCGCGTAGCGTGAGTTAGGCCCACACTGAGGAATCTACAGCCCGAACCACTCAACAGATTTTGAATAATTTAATTTTCATGATTTCCTCATGTCCATATCTTTTATTTTATTTTAAAGCTTCAAGAGCGATTTCCGTTCTAATTTCGCAGAGATATGAGTCAAAAAGTTCCACGAACCTTAAAAAACCACGTTTTCTACCATTTTTTCGACCGTAACTTCGAAAGTTTTTGACCGATTCTGCCCAAATCCAATTTTGTAATTATTTTCTTTCAGGAAAAAAAGTATTTGAAAATCGGATAAGATTTACCCGAGTTATGTACAAAAAACACATTGATCCCTAG
>CM055406.1:43216040-43232917 GCA_029228625.1 Pseudolycoriella hygida | reverse complement strand
ACGAAAAAAAAAAAAAAAAACAGAGTAGCAAACGTAAAGTTGTTTACTAAATATTTGGTCTAGTAAGAAGAAAGAAAAACAAAACAAAAAAAAAAAAAATAAAATTCAATATAATCCGTGTATTGCACATAAAATGCGTCTCAAAAATTCTTGAAAATGAGAACATGAGATTGTTTGATAAGTGCGAAAGGCATAAGGTAGAAGAGTCTTTTAAAATTGGCGGAGGATGACTTGGCTTACAGAAAAATCTCATGTTTACCCCAATTATATCGGGTTCATTTTGGAAAATTTCTCCTTCATAATTGCATTACCCTGGTACATCATAGATAGCACCTATATTGACTAACACCAGATGACTGCGAATAGCACCTATATTGACTAACGGCAGTTGACTGCGAATAGTACCTATATTGACTATTCGCAGTTGGCTGCCGTTAGTCACTTCGTTGAAAATTGCATTTATTTGGCATGAATTTGTGTACATTTGAAAAGCGAATGTTGACATTTGAACTATGAAACTATCACCCGGGTGACTATATCGTTAGCATATTGACAATTACAACCACCTCTCACTGAGATGTTATACGATGTTTTCTTACCGATCGTGTCCGCTGCTCTAACTCTCGCGAGAAAAATTCTTACGTGAGAAACAAGATACGATATGAAAGCGAGATAAGCGTTCCCACTTATTGAGATTTTTTTGAGTGAATGAAATTTTCTCCTGTACCATACTACATGTACCAGATGTCAGGAGGACGGTAGGATGAAAACGTTATAGACTAATTCCATCGGTACCGTCACCTGGGTAACGAATTTCATCTCTTTCATTCTTTCAATGAGATTTATATTAACATGAGACAAAAACACATTCGTTCCCCAGGTGACATGGTAGCGACAATGTATGGGTTACCGATGGAATTAGCCTATAGTTTTCGTCGATTCCAATTACTCGTTTTCAAAGTCAAAACGCAATACCTAAAAGTTCAGAAAAAACGTTGGTTGTTTTTTTTCGCTCCTCCAGGATGCCAGAAGGTTTACAACAAGCAAAAAGGCATTATTCCTTAGGGAAAGTCTCAAAGTGATCTGCTTGCTTATCGTCAGCCCTTGTGCACTCTGCATAAAATGAGACCGAACGTTATATCAAAAGTCCATTTACAACAATAATTCTGCACTTTAACCTTTTAGACTCAGTCAGGGACCCAAAAAATTGGAAAGTGTACTTTTTCACATGAAACATTGTCACTTTTGACAAAGTTTTTAAAAACTTTTCTGCAGCCAAGTATTAAAAACTTCCCACGTTTTATGAGGTTCTACTCCAATTTATCCAACAGAATTTAGATTAATAAATACGTGTGAGACCCAAGTTATCGCATTCAGCGTGTTTTACATGTATCGTATACGTACATCCATACACGCATGACTGGGAGAAATGGGAGGGATAGAATGCGGGAAGTTATTAATGCATGGCTGTAGATGCTTAGTGTAAAAAACAAGCCAACTAAGAAGATCTTAGAAAAAGCAAAAGGTTTTTTATCAACAGGTTTTGAATTATAAACGTTTTCTGACTATACCACACGGCGAAAATCTTAAAATGTAATTTTGACTTTCGCTCGAAAAGGCACTCGTAATGGATCAGAAAAAAGATCCATCTAGTGCGGCTTCAATGACTTCTTTATTTATAATTTATTTACTTACCAAAGAAAAATCGTACAAAATGAAGTCTTGAGCTTATAACATTCCCTTAGGGCACATCCTTGATAATTGAAATATCCACAAGAACAATTTGGTTGGCATTATTGAAAATATCTTCGTAATTCACTGCCCTACTTGCTCAAAATATCTAATCAGATGAAAATGGCACCAAAACGTGTGTGAAGTTTTTTTTATAGAATTCCGGTTTAAAACTCAGCTATAAAACACTCATAAATGGGGTCTTTCAAATACTCAAAAAAAAACACCTTGCACCCCTCTTCTGGCTCTATTCAACTCTTCTCATTTGTCGAAGTTTCAGAAAATCATCAGATGAACTTTAATCAGTTTCAATTTATTCCAATTAGTAGAGGATTACATTCATTTTATAACTGGTACACCAGTCACTTGAAATTAACATTGACATGTTGTCAAAACACATGTATAATGAAAAACCATTCAATAGTATCGTTTTTGATGTTACCTTTTTTTACGATATGATATGATAGAAGCGTAAGGATACACCTTCGCATTTAATCTGATGTAATTAATCCGCGCGGATGCATCGAAAACTAATAATTTCAACCCTCCGTTTGCAATTAGAATTGTAATATATATGTTGGCAAGGGGGTTGTTACAATATGCCGAATACGATTTTTCGGCTATAAGGTAGGATAATTATCAATTCGTTTTATAATAAAATATTGTACTTTATCTATGTTATGGATTACAGCTTACGCATCACAATACACTAATATGAGATGATTAAATGTGTTATTAGAGGTAAACTTATAATATTGATACACGTTTTACCCCGTCGAGATAATGCTGGGGGTGTTAGAAGAAACGAACCAAAAATCACAGTGCATATATACAACAAACAAATCAAAAATTATACGGAATTATAGCTATTTTGTTGTTGTTAATATCGAAATGGAGTTTTTCCCACAAAATACACAAGTCTGTCACATGTCCGGATGCGGTTTCGGTACAAAAAAGTGAGAAAATGTTCAAATAAAGAATGTATACAAAAATTGTTTATCAGTACTCTTTCAATAATTTGTTTGTTAGAATAATTTCTTTCACACAGTTGCGTAAATAGAGAGCGATGGAATGAAAGATAGCGGCGCCGCATTGTATTTCGTTCATGGGGGCAGAAACAAATTGAATGTAAACACAAAATTTTGGATTCATAACAGCCAATGAATAAGAATAACGTCTAGAAAAAGCATTTGTTCAATTTGGTTAAAGAAACTTTATTCCGAATAATCATATTGTAAATAGAAATAGAGAATATCGTATAGAAACGGGAGCGGAGCGAGCCAAATTTTCTTATTCGAAACAACATAAATTAGATAAAGAAAGTATCTCAGCAAATTAGTTGGAGTAAAAGAGTGTTACATTATTTGTCCACAATTTTTGAATAATCTTTGCATCAAAATTACACAAGTTTTACATAAATGTAACACAAATTATCCATCATTTTAACAGAGAATTTATTTTCTTTTGTGCATGTGTAAGACTTGTGTAAAGTAGATGTAAAGTTCTTTCACCAGCGAATTTTATTGAGCTTGGCTTCCAAAGAAGCCTGAAAACTGATGTTGTTTTTTTTGACTCATCTGTCGCTTACGACACTGTCCGGAAGCGCGGGTTGATGTTGAAACTTAGTACAATTGTCTCATGTCGAAGAACATTAACTCATGATCAATCTGCTAAGCGACCGATGGATCGAAGTGGAAGTCAACGGTAAGAACAGCAGTAAGAGAATTCTTTTAACGAAGGATTACCACAAGATTCTGTTCTCTCGTGCTTCCTTTATTTCTTATACACCAGCGATATCCCGAATACAAGTTCGAAGCTATTATGTACGCCGATGACACCGCTATAGCATTCCAAGCAAAAACGTTCGTAGACATAGAAAAAGCTATGAGAGCTGATCTTGTGATGCTGTCACGCTATTTTGCAAGGCTCAAACCGAACATTTCCTTGTGTTTTTCACTTGAACAATCGCGAAGCCAATCGCCAATTACTAATAAGATTCAACGGAAAAATGATTAGACACAACACGACAAGAACCCAAAATATCTCGGAGTTCTCTAAGACCGAAGTCTTACGTAGAAAAAACTCAAACCTCGAATCAACATTGTACAGAAGCTGGCTGGTCCATCATGGGCTCTGCGGATTACAACTCAATCTCTGGTTATGACAATCGCCGATTACTGCTCACCGGTGTAGATGAACAGTTGTCACGTTAAATTGATCGACACACAAAAAACGGCTATCTCCGTGCTCATAAATCTAGTACCGTTGAAACATTTTTGACATAAGTTCTGAAATTTCTCTGTAATTACTCCATAGTAATGACAGGAAAAGTATAACGAAAATTTG
This sequence comes from Pseudolycoriella hygida, assembly GCA_029228625.1. NCBI lineage: Eukaryota > Metazoa > Arthropoda > Insecta > Diptera > Sciaridae > Pseudolycoriella > Pseudolycoriella hygida. The sequence continues at coordinate 43,228,840 of CM055406.1, read as the reverse complement.
ACTTTTTGAAAATTGAAGAATCCCAATTCAGTTTTGACGAATTTTTCGATATATTGAACCTCAAAATGTAAGAATTCAAAAATGTTCTAATCTAAATCTCAACTCTTAATACCTTTCTTCTTTAGCTCATGAAGATACATTATTACCTACACAATCAAGATGATAACGACTTTAGAAATAGGACCAATTTTATGGTCATTTAATATTTTATTTTTGGCGTCCAATATATAGAGAAATTCGTCAAAACTGAAGCGGAATTCTTTTTTTTTTTGCATTTAACAGCCATAATTAACCCAGGCGGGTTTTGGCTGACTCCACAACAGCGCGTCGCCATCGCGGAATTCTTCAATTTTCAAAATGTCAATTTCTTGTTTTATACTTTTCCTGTAATCTGTCATTACTATAAAGTAAAGCGAAATTTCAGAACTTGTGTCAAAAATGTTTCAACAGTACTAGATTTATGAACACGAAGATAGCCGTTTTTCGCTCTCCGGGTCATCTATGGCGCAGTTCAACCGACAGAGTTGGAATGGCTTAACGTTCTCAGTAAAATTGCTCCGAATTTTATTTTGAGAGAAGAATCTGCATTACCCGAATGTCAAAAGATAAGACTTGACGAAGAAATTCCTATCCATAATCTTCAGCTCCCACAACATTACGGTTGAAATCTCGTAAATCGTTTTGGTGTTTCTATAGAGAATCAGCGAACATGGAGAACTGGAAAGTTCGATGAAGGCGTTGGTGGTTAACTGCAGACGTTCACAACAAAGAACTTATAAGAGATGCTACCGAAGAAGTAAGTAGAATCGAGTTGCCTCGACGAACTTGGGTTGTATGATTTGTCCAGCAATTTTACATAAATTCAATATCACCCGCCATGTTTTTTACACAGCGTACATAAATTTCACATCATTCTTACATTAATTTCACACAAAATTTACATTATTTGATCATAAGTTTTTGCTTTTTGGAAACTTGCATTTTGAAATATACTTGCGGTTGCAGACCTTGTTTTATGAGAACAAAATGAATACAGTTTTTCACAGTACTTACCTCGCGCTAGCCTTAAACTCATTTACAAGCATGTCAACCTGCAGAGATTCATAATTCAGATTATGCTTGCTGTAAGGGGCTGTCCACAAATTACGTACGCGATTTTTTGACATTTTTGACCCCCCCCCCCTCCGTACACTTCCGTACGAATTTTGAGACCCCCCTGTCGTGTACGTACGTGTACGATTTCCCATTAAAAAAATATTTTAAAAAAATCTCTTTATTCGTCAGTCCATGCCTGCGTCATATGCTCAATGGAAATTACAGGCATTTTTTAATTTCCTTTTGTTTTTTTTATTTCGGAAATCGACTCATCAGAATATTCCACGTCGTTTATATTCAACTAGTCGGCTTCCTCTACACCGTCTCGGGCTATAATTGCCAACAGTTTGTTCGTAGGCTCGAAGAGCGGCGATACGTTTCGGTCGCACTTTCGGAACGATTGTCTCAAATGTTTTTTGTGTTCTTTCAGCATCACCAGGCTCGCAAAGTACTTCCCAAATTGGAGCACGTTCGCGAACTGATAATTTTCGACACTGAAGGGCAGTACACATCGTAAGGAACTTTTCCATATACTTTGAGACTTTCAGGCACAATGTAGCTTAAAGAAAGTCGCGTGAAAAGCGATGCATAGTGTCAGTTCTCTTCACACCTAAGTGCGTACGTAATTTGTGGACAGCCCATAATATGCCAAAGTTTGCTTTTAGCAATGGGATGATGCATAAACGGAGAAAATGTAATCCGTTTTGTTTATTGTCATATTGAATTTTCATAGAAATTGATGCGCTTTATCATCCACATCATATCAATCCACATTGTCAGTTAGAGCACTGATTATGACTTAAGCTCGTTGACCGGTGCTTCTACAGCATTGGTAGAGTCTGTACTACAACTTGTTTTTTTCAAATGATGACGGGCTACGTTTCGCGTAGCTTATAAACATTATCCACTCGATTGAGGCTTTCAAAAGGTTTTACTCTAGAGCTGCTATTTAATCTATTTTCATACCCTCGTGTGCTGCACTTGTACGGTTTAACGTTTAGAAAAAAAAAATATGGAAATATTAGGATTTCTTTGATAGGATCAACTACATTTTTATTATAATACGAACAAATCAATTCATTCCCCATATATTTGTGAAACCTTTGTTATAATAATCGTTCCAACATTTAAACTGATACAATCTCACAGGTGGATAAATAAATAGTTTTTCCCGACTGAAATTTATTGTATTTGCAAACATCAAACAGCTCTCATTCGAGAACAAAACGAAAAATTTCAATTGTGTAAATGATAAATAATCTTCGTGGTGAAGTCCTATCGATGAGAGTAAACAGGAGGAGTTGCATTTTTCTTTTGTATAATGTGATTTGATAATTGTTGTAAGAATCATGCAGTTAATAGGAAAACTAGCAACATCTACTTGTGTCAATAATCAAACTTACCAACTGTGGTTAGTGGTGCGTAAGAACGAACGGATCCTTCAGCTTTTTATAAAAAATAATACACAAAAGACACAAGAAAGCAGTATGATTGGTATTGAAGTTGGAATTCACATAATGTTAAATATACTTTTACTCACCATTTACGGTAATGAATTGAGGCCCAGTGTCACTATCAGTTTGCGTTTGTACAACGGCTACTTGAGCAGTGAGTTGTTGGGATGTGGAACTATTTGGTGAAGAGGCGCCAGAATTACTTGTTATAGCTGATACAGTAATTGGGGCATCGTCTATAGAATCAGATTGATCGATTGGTACAACACCAATAACCGACACTCCATCGGGCGTTGTACTCGTTTGAAGTATGAACTTTTTCTGAAAATGTAAAAATGCAATCGTGCAAAATAAATATAGTTATGGAACATCGTTAAAGGTACAATATGGTGAATAAATAAGCAAATTTTGTTAGCTTAATGGAATGTCCAAGATCATCATAGAAAAATAATGTTAATTGAATAATTTCATTGTGATAGCACATCGTTCCAACACCAGTTATGTTAGGATGGTATCGGTGATTAACATACCTTCAACATTTTATTGTTGAAAACGGATCAGTGACTAGCATTCAAATCTATAAATTAAATAGCAAATTAAAGGAAAATATATTCAAAGAAAAAAAATAAGCTTCAATTAATTAAATTACATAGGCACTTAAAGGCATCACTCAATTTGCGCTTAGGATACAATTACGAATATTCGGCAACCCGGTGCCGAACATTCATGCATGCCATATTTTCTTACTAGTCAGATTCCTTCAGTTGTAGAGCTGGGAACACAGAACGCAGAGAGTCTTCTAAAGAAATGCTTAACGGTATAGTGGGAGTGCTATTAGACAATTTACATTCCTAAATTTCCTATTTAACACCAAGCCTCTGCTGCCCTGTGGATAAATTACCTCTAACATCTTAATAAATACCATGCCAAATTTTATGTTCTGTCATATTCCGTATACATTTGAAAGAACGGTTAAACCATTGAAAAATCTATTTTTTGAAGGTTTTCTAGCTGAAAATTAACATTGAACCCAAATATTACTAGGGTCACTTTTTAAGTCTTGAGAATCGGCTTGTTTCTTAGGTGTTAGATTCTACCACTTATAGCTACGCAATTAGTGACGCTAGCTTAAAACGTTGTTCGCAAACATACCGTCAAAAATGTCAAATTTTGCATATCCGTTTGATTCTCTAGCATTATTTGGCTAGTTTGGCCGATTCTCAGGACTTAAAAGGTGCCCCTCGTACTGATGAAATCTGTAGATCTGATGCTTGCGAAGCGATTAGCAGATAGCTAGACAAAATTTTAGCAGTTTCTTAGGAGCAATCGGCCTCATAGTTTCGATCAGGGTAACAACAGAATTCCACCTCGGTGCGTGGTGTATAGGGGGGTCCAAAAATGCATGGGGAATTAAAAGTATCCAAAAGTTTGGGATTGAAATTCATGAGAAAATTGCATCACTTGGGACATATGGACGAAAACACTCTCTGGTCTACTTTCTTTATGTCGATTTTAAGGGTGTCCTAAGATCTTTCGACTGCACCACAACAACCGATGGATTCTCTCAATACTTGAGTGAATATGTGCCTTTGAAAGTCGTTCAATTTTTTACTTTAACGCTTTTGAGCTACCCCTAAATCGTCTCGGATCAAGTTACGACTATATACAATCTTGATCAGGGATCAAAAACCTTTTGTTTTCGGTTGGGGCCCCAAACTTTTCGACACTTTTGTATTTTGGACACCCCTTATGGTGTGGTTGGGCTGAACAGAACGTAGATAAGAATTACAGATAACTTCAGATTTTTATTTCACACGAGTGAAGTTTGGGTCGAGGGTAATTGATGAAAATTACTTTTTGGACCTATACGTTTATTACAAGACATTTTATTGTAACGTGGGGTAGATCGAGGCGGGAGGTGGGGCAACGAATCAGCAAAAAAAAATGTCCGTCTGTCCGGTCCCGTCGTTTTTTTCAAACGGCTGCACTGATAACCCAAAACTTTTTTTCCCTGAAAGATACATACCTATGTTCCATGATTCAAGTTCGAAGATGAGCAAAATCGATGAAGTGGTTCCGGAGATATGGTCGAGGAAGTGACCAGAAAAACATGGTTTTTCGAGGGTCGGTGAAACTGCAAATATCTCAGGAAGTATAGCACGGAAATTATTCATTTTGGTGTCAAATGAAAGCAATTGACCTCACAAAACAGGGAATTTTTTTTGTGCAAATCGGGTCCGTGGTCTGGGCACTGGGAAAAATGGAATGGACGAAATTGAGTTTCTTGGCCATATTCGAAAGCAGATGGTTTTTCGTCTATATTTGCTCAACTATGCAATATGAAGATTTACTGTCAAAGGCAAAATTGTAGAGAATAAAATTTTAGAGAACACATGTGTCGGGATTTTAGGGAAAAATGACCCATTCCTGGGATATGACCATATCTAGAATTGGGAGGGATGCCTCATATCTTTAGAACTATGGCAGTTAGAAAGTTTATTCCAAAGACAAAGCCGTAGAGAATAAAATCTTAGAGAATACGTGTTTCAGGGTTTCAGAGAAAATCCCGGAATATATCCACTTCTACAATTGCCGTACTTCGGAAGGGTTTTCGACATTACCTTGGGTAATTTCTAAGGCTCGTTCGAATTCTGATAGTTTTAAAAAACTTGCAACAATTTGCAATTCTGATAAGTTCGCACCTATATGCAAAATCTGTTCGGTTTGCCACATCTGTTCTTATACTAGTCTTGGGTTATGTTTACCATATATTTTTGAAAATTTCTGGAGGGACATGAAACAAATGTTGTATACAGGCGTTTTTATATTTTTTTTATTGGGAAAAACATCATTTTAAGCAAGAAATTGTTCTACGATATCTAAATATTTTAGTTTTTTATAGACTCTATACTATTTATTTTACTTTTTAATCAAATTTAGTCAATGAATGGCATAAAACGTCATTGAATTTACTTATAACGTTAGCTTTCTAAAAAAAAAATCAAAATGCTAAAAATGATCGAATACGTCGATGGCAATAGGTCTAGAGTCAAAAAAACAACATTATGCATTTGACGACCCACCCCATTTGACAGTTCTTTCAAATTTACACTACAAATTGACAGAACAATGCATAAAATTTAGCGTGGTATTTTTTAAGCGGATCGTGAAAGCGTCTAGGGCTATCGTTGAGAGAACATACCAAACGTCGAAATTGTGACAAATTCACACTAGACAAAGAGTTAATTCAGCTCCTGAACTTTTTACCTACCTGTGCCTTTCAGTGTCATTAGCGAACAGGCCTGTTTCAGCTTGACACCTTGATGTTATGCATGAACATTTTTCATTTACTAATTATTATGAAAGCTTTAAACGATTTCCAATAGAACATTCGAAAGAAAGATTATCGTAAATGTCGCACAAAGCTTCGGTCGTTCACAAATGAGATCAGGGCGCTAAGATATTCTCTCGGCAATCCCTTACCCTCCGTCACTAAAAAGACTACAAATGTCTAAATTTCTAAACAAAAACCAATGTCAGTTACAACGTTTTGTTTAATAACCTTTCATTGTTGAATTATACGTCGATAAAGTCACATTTCTAATTGGGTTTCTACCTATAAAATTAATACATTCGACATTTTACAGTTCGTTTAAAAATGCTTTACGTCATCGTGTTTATTGTTTTAAATGTCCAGAAAACTGATTAGTTACGGTTAAAAAGAACAATTTGAAAATTCACTTTCATTGTTTCAGGACATCAACAATATGGCATATGGCAATGATGACGTCCAGCCGTTTCCAATACAATAATCGCTTTTATCGACATGTGATCCACGTCAATCAAGAGATTATGGATCACAAATGACTATTTTGAAGGTAACGTATGCCAATAACTTCATAAATTTTGATTTCTGATGATTTCCATATTTTGTTTGATTGAATTAAAGGTTGTTCGTTCAGTCGAAATATTGATGTCGTCAAATACATGGATGACTTATGTAGGCGGGCTTAGCCTGACCCTAAGAGATTCCTTCCGCTGATCGAGGTAATGTTGTGATCCTTTTTTGGGCAACCATTGTATGTGGGTGATAATTTTCATATTTTCCAGTCGATTGAGCGAACCTTCGCGGCATTATATGTGCCACGGTCGAAAATTATGAAGGTGTAGTGAAAACGAATAAGATAAAAGATCAAAATGACAAATCTGAGGCCACTAAGCTTTCGCTCAATCGACTTGATTTTAAGAAAATTGTCAAGCTACTAATAAACATTTCATGACAATTTCAAACATGAGCTCAACGGTAAATGCGCATATGTAAAGGTAAGCATAATATAACTCTGGTAAGCATATTATGGTTGCAGCAAATGTATCATATATACTACGAACACAATGATTTTTATTAAATACAATTGTTTTACTCTGATAGTAAAACCCGCACGGATGCTAAATGATGCGCGCAATCAAATTACAAATGTGTGACAAATACCATTTCTATCGGGGCATGTTTTCAATATTCGAGAGATTGTTACACTAGAGAAACCTCTACAATTAGTATCTTTTTACAGTTCTAAGGAGAATTTCTCGTAAATATCTGTGTTGACATTTGTCGCATATTTTTCACATTGCCTTTTAGTCGGGACAATTTTTTCTCGTTCTCTCGAGTTCCTATTCGTTCTCCAGGGTCATATTTTCAATATTGTAAGGATGCAAGAACTTAGAATCCGATACGAGTACTAAATTAATTCATTTGAATTGTGAACGATAACCGTAAAACCTTTCAAATCGTAAATAATGAATACATTGTCGTTACTTAAAGCTCCTTCGTTATGTTTTACACTTCGTTTATTTATTGCGGATGCATTTCGGTACATTATCAGCGAACATACGACTAATTTCATACTTTCTTTTGATAAGCTTTCACACCTACGTATGAAATAAGTGTGAAGTGTTAACAAGATTCTTTTCTAAACAAATAAAATATAAAAGTAAAACCGAACGTTTAATGTTTACCCGAAGGTTAAGAACCTTGCGTAATTGAATAGCGGAGATGTTATTGGACTTGGATCTACGTTTGTCGCTGTATTTCTTCATGAACAAAAGGTCTCCCACGCGTCGAGTGCTCTATTGCATACATGCTTTATTAAATGAAGATTTTGCTTGGTGCTTGTATGAGGGGGTGAGTTGTCCCATACGTGTAATGCTACTGCTGATTTTTGTGTCGCGTTGTATTTTATGCAGGTGAAATGCTCAGAAAATCGTTTTTCTACTGGTCTTTTTGATTGTCCCAAGTGTATTTTGGAGCAATGGGGCCAAGTAATTTTGTGTTCAACAAATTTGAATTTTTGTTTCTGTTTGAAAACACTAATTGAAAGCCAAATTTCTTGAAATGGGGTTTGAGGAAGTTTGTGACGATAAATGAATAAAATGTGAAACCAAACAAAGGAGTTTAAAGTAACGATAATGTATTCATTATTTACGGCGAGTACTCAAGACTCATCCGAAATTCTTGAGCAACAAAAATTGGATTACCATAGGTCGATGCAATGAAATGATTAACAAAATTCCACGATCGACGCTGAACGAATTTGTGGAGAAAGACCTAAGAGTGACGGAAAGGTCGACAAATTTTTATCTTTTGTTTAATAAAAGTCAACATTCATTAAAATCCCGATCGCTATAAAATTAAATGCCACGTCTGTCACGTTTTTTTATTGAAACATCACGCATTCGATATCCGGACAAGAAAATCAGTTCATATATAAAGGAACTTTGTGTGGAACCATCAGTCAAACTTAAAACATCAAAATGTATTTAAAAATTGTATTTCTACTACTCTGTGCTCTTGCCTTCTCCCACTTAAGCACTGCAGAACCGACCGAAGTAATGAAACTTGCTTGCGAATTAGCCAAAGAAAATGTATTATGGCTTCCAGTCGCAAACCGAAAATGCATAACAGGCTGCCTCAAAGATTCGCATCATACAATTTTGATATTAAATCGATGCACACCAGATCTAGCACCAGGCGAGCCAGAACAACCGTTCTACAAAGGTTTTGATCATTTTTAAACTATCAATGTGAAAGTCTAATGTAATTAATTTTTACAGACGGCTTTTGTCGAAAAGTCACCAGGAGCCGGAGTATCAAAGATTTTGTTGAAAATAAACTTAAAGGTAGGATGTATTGTGTCGATAACGGACTACCGTCAGCAGGTTTAGTACTAGTGATAGCTTAAGTTGTAAATTATTGTTGTGAAGAAGTAAATAATTTTAAAACACTTTTTATTCGTTTTGATTATTTAATTAAAAAATAGTTTTAAGGCTGAAATATCGTAACTTTACCGTTGATTCCCGAAGCCAATTAGGAAAAATGTGGTTTTTAAATTATGGGAAAAGTATTTTCTAGCTAGTGTGTTTTTAGTATTCGCTAAGACTCACCTCACACTAGCTAGAAAACCCTTTTATCGTGTGGTAGGGAAACTGCTATTGTGCGAAATTGTATTTCGTATCAGTGCTTCAGTTGTGTGACATTTGGTTTTTTAGAGGTGAGTAAGCAAGGAAACGGGCTGTCCCCGGAATAAGTCTTTTGAGCATTTTGAGACCTTAAATACTGAAGAGAGAAGAGGAAGGAACTGAAAAATGTAGAAGGAAGTAAATTCCGTTTGGTATAATTTGGCTTCTTTATGTAGCTGAAGTTATCAAATTTGATTGTCTTCCAGTGAGAAAAATATTGGAAAGTAGGAAAAGCTCAATTTCACAAAAAGAAAAAAATTTTCAAAGCCTCTTGACAAGATTTCACTTTTTTTTCTCAATTTTTGTTTGTAAAATGAGCTTAACTAAAATGGAAAGTCTTTTTCATTTCGTACAAAGAAAAATCCATTCGGAAAACATTCGGATTCGTTGCAATGTTTATAATTTGTACATTCTACACATTGACACGATTCATCACTTTCAGATGTTTTGTCATTGTTGTAACAATAGCAAAACATCTCAAAAAGAGAAAAATAGAAAACGAAAAAAAGAGTTCATTGTATACATCTTCTACAATCAAGTTTGGCAACTTTGTACTACGGCCTAAATTCATCCAAATGGTAGGTTGGGCTATAAAGAAAATTGGTACAGTTGACAGAATATAACATTAACATTTTTGCGATATCAATCTTAACATACTAAATATAACGAACGTGCCCTTACCACTCGTGCTTGAATTTTAATGCTTTAAAAATACTAAAGTTTTATTCTCTCTACCTGTATGCCAGAAAGGGATGTGTGATGATTAAAATGATAATTTGTCAAATGATGATGAAAACTGATTCTTTGGTTTATTATCTGAAAGTCTTCTGAAGAGTGCATTGGTGCAGGATATCATTCAGACCTAACGCCGAGGGTGACGCCGATCCCGTTTTCTGGACACTTTTTTAGTTCAGTAATTCACTTTGAATTTACAAAAATGTGTATGACGTCCGGAAAAAATCGCCATGTCACAAATAGTGTGGAAATTTTCTGATTTATGTACGAGATCGAATGCACTACAATATAAACTCGTTGGATTTGTGGATCCAGCGAAAAAAAAAATCAGCAAATTTCAAAATTTGCATCAACTTCTGTGTGTATCACAAACGTAATTCCTCGTACGCTACTACTTCTGTGAGATGTGCAATTAGGGAGCGTTCATAAATGATGTCCGCGTTTGGGGGGAGGGGGTCTAAGAAAACAGACACTTCTTACAAAAAATCTTCACTTGTATAGAAAATTGCAGACAAAGGGGAGCTCCTCACGTCCCCTTACGTGAAATTTATTATGTTTCTGAATTCGCTAAAAGGCATGTTATGGCCATAGGGCCGACCAAAGTCATGTGCTTTCTTAACCTCAACAAGCACATCTAGTCACATGTCGTGAAGAAGCTTATCGCATCTTTTCGTGACAAAAAATAAATTAACGAATTTACGTCTTTTTTATTGAAGTATCGAGTTTTATAGAAACATTTCGTGACAATCTTTACTAAAGAACAACCTATAAAATCCCTGGCATCAGTTCGGAAGTCCATTACATCTGAAAAAAATGTTTCCAACATTGTTTCTGCTGTTAGTACTAGTTGCGTCTTCAACGGTTACATCAATAGACCGAGAAGCAGCAAACTGGTTAACACAAACTTTTTGTCTTCTTTCGCGAGGCTCAAAGGACTCCATATTGAAAGTACTAGACACGAAATGTCAAACGAATTGTGATGTAAATAAGAAGCGAATTAAATTTGTTTGTCAGAACTATAAAGGTAAGATCTCAACAGCTTCTAATTGACGATATTTTGGTGAAATGTTTTAAATTCGCAGAGGGCAAAGTGTGTGATGCAGCTATGAGTAAATTGGGAAGGATAGCATCTCTACTATCTTGCAAATTGAAATGCCGAGCTGATCATAATAAAGCAACGATTGAAATTAAATGCAGAAAATAGAACTTTAACGAGTGACTTTCAATATATTAAAAACTATTTACATAAAAATGTTTTTGTGAAAACACTTACCTGTTGGGGAATATTCGTTTCATTATGATGAATTGATTCGGAAATCGACGAATTTCCTGTTGAAGTTATTGTTATGATTTCACCATTATTGCTCGAAGTGGTAGCCATTTCGGACAGAGACTGTGATTGATTTTGGTTCGTTGTTGGCGTAATTGTCACGAAATTCCTCTGTGAAGCTAATCTCGTAGCCATTTTTTTTTGGTATTTATTGCACAGTAATTTATAATTGAAATCCGAATTACTGTCGTTTGGTTCTGAAACAAAAAAAGACGGTGGCAATTAAACATGGGACGATGCAATGTGCTGTTTGTAAGTGTCTATGCTATCTATGACCATAATCCTTTCAATAAGAAAATAACGTGGAGAAATCTCTTCCAAAAACAACGTTCACCATCTCAAACACTCGAAAATCAATTTTTTTCAATTCAAACATAATCTTCGGAAATAAGTTGAATTAGCCCATCCACACTCCTGAACTTCTAATATAATATTTGGCATCCTCGACTTCATATCAGTCAAGTCTAAAATTCTCTAAAACTGAAGAGATGTTCTTGAGCAATCTGAATTAATTTTCAAAAACTGTTCAAACGATTTTCGCGACTTCCCTATAGATTGTGTCACTGGTTCTATACTCAGCTGTCATTTAGTGTGTCGCCACTTTAGAAAAGCTGACAAAATTCAAAATTGTCATACATTTTGGTACAAAAAACGCGATTTAAAAAAATGTAAGAAATGTTGTCGGTATGCTTTGCTTATAAATAAAGTAAATAATGTCAGCAAACAATTAATTTATTTATCAAGTAGAAATGGCGCCAAAAAATCTTTACTGAAAAATTTAAATAAAATTTCTCAGAATTCCATTGTTGAACAATGGAATTTTGTTACCTTCAAAAAACCTACAAAACTAAATGATAAAGATTGTAGCTCTTCAAACGATATTCGAGAAATAGGTCATTCCTGAGTAATTTCGTTGATCACTTTTTCACTTTTAGCCCCATGGCTTTTGCAAACAAACACCATATTTTCGATTTTCACTACGTTGACCGATATTTAAGTTCACACTACGACATGAGTTTCATTAATATCATATCTGGTCCTTGAAAACTTTTCCTAATTCTATATCAAATTAGCTCTTTTCCCTTCAGAGTTTAGGAGACTGTTAAATTTACTCATCCGTTAAACTTGATATTTCGCTAAATGTAACTGAAAAGTTACATTTAATATTTTTATTTAACGGAAGGTGAGAATTGCTCTCTAGTTTTCATAAAATAAATCTTCATCATATTTCATCTAATAATTTTGATTTTGCGGACATTTTCTATCATCAATACTTCTTGATTACAACACAAAATATAAAACTTTGCGCGTTTTTGTTATCTTAAATTTACCAATAAACTAACTCTGAGGCTGGAATAAGTTTAACCACATTGAATGATGTTAAATCTGTTTAATTTAATTCTGAGTGCTTTTAGTGCGATTTAGCACTTTAACCACGTATTAAACTTAACATCTTTAACCAACTCTGAGGGGAATTTGCCTATAATTATTTTCTTTGTTATATCTATTTATCATTTATTATATTTATCATTTTTCATACAAAATAAGACTAAATCATGGGCGCGCGGTAGCAATGAGCCCGTGAAGCAAGTCTACATACGAGCTAAAAATTATGAACATTTATTTTGTAGACTGCGGAACCATATATACAGCTAACTTTTGAATTCCCCCCC